>CM061919.1:73169903-73527864 GCA_031002005.1 Vandiemenella viatica
CCTCTTGGCAACTGCGCCATATTCGAACTGGACCATCAAGGGGTACCAACTGGAAACATGACTCATGGACACAAGATATCTTTTTTCAGTGGTCTAGAATCTAGTGCATGTGTTCGCGAGTCCAAGAGATCCGCTTACAACGATATTGTGTTGTGGTTAAAGGCACCTGTCAAGTACCATCGACACCAAATCCCGCTGTATGAACGAGACTCGTCCTGCAATGTCTGTGCCACTGTTTTCACACAGCGTATTTCTTCTGTTGCCACGGATGTACTGTACACACTTTGCCTTGCCAGTATTGCATTACTGTTTCCTGGGATGACATTGATGTCAGATTGTACAAAACAAGAGTGACAGAATTTTTCAGTGGCGGCCAAATTTATTGTCGAAGTGTGTACGTATCTGGCCATCTTCGCTAGTTTCGATGATTAATCAGACGTGGTCAACCCTAGTGTGAGGTAATATCGTCCATGAGAATCTCTCAGCACATTATTGATTCTGTGAAGCGTGGAATCCTAAATTTCGTAGCCACTTCTGAAATGTTTTGCCCCACGCGTCGTGCTGCAAACCACCATTCCGCGTTCAGACTTGATTAATTCATTAGCCAGATTATTTCGAATCGAAATGACGGCACTGATAGCCATCTTCGCCTTTCTATGTGATGTTTGCGTTACTTATACATTTACACGCTGCTGCTACCCCATGACTTTTGATATTAAATAAATATAAATATTAGTAATGGAAAGAAAGATATGATATACACACCAACTACCAAAGCTGAAGGCTGTTGGTCAAATAACTATTAAGATAAATAAAAGGAGAAAAGCCCACTATAAAGTCTTGAATATTTGTAGTGTTTATTTGTTCTAACGTTTTTGACAGAGATTTCGAACACTGTGAGGTAATTTGAGTCGGTCGAGTGTTGTGTGACACAGAACGGGGAGGAATTCGACTATCGCTTTAAGCTATCGTGGGTTTTGAGGATCAATTAATTCATCGGAGAAAATATGTAAAAATTTTTTAGTTTTGGCAGTGTTTTTCTTTGGCACAGTTATAGACTATCGTGTATGGTAAATTGAAATTAAATTAAAGGAAATAATTAAATAAATATAATAAATAATTTTATTAATTTTAATTTTGTTTGTAACTTACACTTATTGAATACAGGGTAGTGATGTGAGAAGTGGGATATATATGGCTTTGAAATTATTTGAATACTTCTTGCAAATGATAAATCTATATGAGATTTCCATTGCGTGATTGGTTAGTCTAAATCAGCGTTTATCAAAATGGGGTACGCGAACCCCTAGGGGTTCACCAGTTGATCGTAGAGGGTTCGCGACAAGATTTCCGTAATGGTGGACAATGGCTATCTCATGCGTATTAACACGCAAAATGGTGAATATTGCTCATTGTTGCCCATTGTCGCTAGTAGTGAAGCTAAAAAAATATAAAAAAGGTTACAGCTTTTACTCAAGGGGGTTCGCCAGCGCCCGGGACATGTTATAGGGGTACGTGCCATAAAAGGTTGAGAAACACTGGTCTAAATCATTCACCAATACAAATTTAAAGAATATTTGAACGAATGCATGTAGAATTTCTAAATTTGCAATGTAGTTGTCGGCTGCGCTTTGGGACCCAACCGTCAGACTGGTATGCCATGTAGTTCCGATGAGTCTAGGTCGACATCCGTTGCACTGTCCATCACATCAGTAAGGAAATCCAGTTCCATACTTGACCCAGGCTCACCACATGCCGCATCATTACGTTGAATTTACGCGTTGGTTTTGAGTTCGAGCCTGGCGTTGCAGGAGTCATCTTTGAAATTTTGTTTTTACGCATTCAAGCCCGATTTTTTAAATTCTGGTTCTACTTTGCCCTCATATATCGCGACATTTTAATAAAATCGGGAAATTTTCAAATTCACGGTCTTGTACCTTTTTGATTTTTCGAGATACAGAGTTGTAGTCCATGATGAGTTATAACATAGTTGGAATAGATAGTTAGTTTCTGAGATATGATCGCGTTTACGTACAGGTAACTAATCCAGAAAGTCGAAAATCGTGCGTCCAGTTCGCGACGCCCGTCTTTCACGAATGTCGGAGCGGTACCGGAATAAACCTTAATGCTTCATTTTCAAACCTAGATTAATATGGCGGCGCTATGTCTATTTTTAACTGTCACTGAAGTTCGAAATTACTTTGACAGAAACTGTAGCTCATTTGGTCTATTGCCTCCCCGCAACCGGCATCGATTTTAAAGTCGTTTTCACGTCTAAAGCTATTTGGGTGGCCGGTCTGAAGTGAGTTGCTCCTGATGTCACTCACGCAGCATGTTGGTTTGTTGGAGATGCCGCGTGGTGGTGTGTGGGAGCTCCCGTGAGTAGAGCGTGACTTCTCTTCCGGCCGCGGACCATCAGCCGTGACGAGATCTCGGCCGCAGACTCCACGAGTCTCCGCCAGTGCGCACTTTTTCGTAGCGACCTTGTAGTGGAGGCAGAGCCAAAACACGTTTTTCGCATTGCGGCCTTAACCCCCGCCGGCTGCATTACTGATCAAGGAGTCGTCGCATATACACTATATTCTGAATTATAGGTTCAGATATGAAGTTGTTCACATCAGCCACTGATGCATTCATCGATAAAAATTACTGAGGTTCTTGATGCCGTTGGTGTGACAGCTTTGACTAGCTCTGCTGTACGATAAAGCAATAGAAAAATGTTATCTTCGAGACAAGCATCTTTTTTTTTTTTTTTTTGCTGCCATCAGTCTTTCGACCCGTCCTATCTTGCTGCAACCTCTTCATCTCAAGATATCCCTTACACCCTAGTCCTCAATTATCTGCTTCATATATTCTAATCTCTGTCTTCCTCTGCTGTTTTTACCTTCAACTTTTCCGTTTGCAAGTCTCCCGTAATTATTAGTTTGTAAGTAATGTCTTCTTAAGATCCGGATGCCTATAAACATTTTTCACCACTTTTATTTCGTTTATCGTAACACATTAGGTGACTGATGCTCAAGGCAAACAAACTGGTATTCAACTGAATAACCTTGTAATATATAGTATGTTAAGTGACAGGCGAATGGCTCGAAGCAACTACAGTGAGCTATTCTCGGCGGAAAGAATTGCCTTTTGTTCTACCGGCCACGTAAGTATAGAACAGAAAGCGATTACATCAGCAACCAATCGAGGAGGTGCACTGATCGGAAAACCACAGCGCTCTGATTCACATAGACGGTACTGGCTTCATTTCTTACAATGACCTGCTGACATTATTGTCAGTAGATAAACTTCATACCTTGCATTTTGGTAACATTTCATACTGATGAATTGAGCACAACGTACTGCGGCTTAGCGAATATCAACAGAGTGGTAATTAAAAATCTGACAGTCAGACTGTTCACCTGTAAGGTGCTCCAGACAACCGTTTAAAAATTTAAATCTTCACAGTATAATTTTTAGCGAACGCAGTTCCTTGATGTTTTCCCGCGTGCTACTTTATTTGCTGCATTTATATGTAGCAAATACATTCAGACGCTTTTCCCAAAAAGCTGTCAACAGTTTTAATTAATATTGTCATTTTATGTGTACCTGCACCTGTTTTCACCGGATCCTTCTCACATTTTAGAATGTATAGTGTATATGAAAAAATCGCCTCTGATTTTTCATTGCCTCATAAACGAAAACCGTGGAGATGATAAAAAAAGAAATGTAACAGATCAATTGCGTAAAACTTCAGTGGGTGAACACACGCATATCACAGTCATTCACTTACAAAAATATCAGATATTTTTTGTCTTCTTATTAATTCCTGATAGGATGTGATGGAAATGATGAGTAAAATAACTTATATTCTATCAGATGGCGCGTACAGATACTATCATTGTACGTAGATCGATGATATGAACAGAAAGGAAGCGGATAAAAATTAATTAGCTTTTGTAATCACCAGCCTACGACACGCTAAAAGAACTTTCTGAGTGATATATATATATCCTGTTTGAAATTTGCACCTCTTAACTTCGAAGTCATTGCAGCCTGTAGAAGAATGAGGCAGCGAACGGGAAGAAATTCGGCAATGGTTCTTTGAAGGATTCATCCAGAAACTTTCCAGATAGCGAGATACCATTAATAACCGAAATTTTGATGGCTAAACTGGGGATCAAACTCGCGTTCGTTGGAATACTAGGACCAACCGTTAAACCGTTCGCCCGTCGGACTGATATGCCTCTAACGAGCGCGTGAACGCTAATTTAGTAAAGAGATATTCTAATAAGCGTTTGTCCAATGAAATCCAGACTGGATTTTTTTTGCTGTCATCAGTCTTTCGACTGGTTTGATGAAATCCTCCATCCCTTCCTATCTTGTGCCAACCTCTTCATGTCCACATATCACTTACAACCCACGTCCTCAATTATCTGCTTCATATATTCTAATCTCTGTCTTCCTCTACAGTTCTTACCCTCGACTGTTCCCTCCACTAACAAATTAACCAATCCATCATGTCTCAAAATATGACCTACCAGCCTGTCTCTTCTTTTTGTAAGCTTCCTCCACAAACTTCTTTCCTCACTCATCATTTCCAAAACTCGTTCATTTCGTACTTTGTCTGTCGATTTAATTTTCAGCATTCTGCTGTAGCACCACATTTCAAATGCTTCAATTTTCTTTCTTTCTGGTATTCCTGAAGTCGATGTTTCGCTACCATAAAGCGCTGTGCTCCACACGTAGAGTTTTAAAAATTTCTTTCTAATTCCTAAATCAATATTTGAAACTAAAAGATTTCTCTTTTTCATGAAGGCTCTTTTTGTTAGTGCTATTCTGCTTCGGCAATCAGTTGTAATTTTGCATTCCCAAGTAGCAGAATTCATTTACTTCTCCTATTGCATCCGATCCTATTTTTATATTTAATCTACTGTGATTGGTATTATTTCTGCTACATTTAATCACTTTTGTCTTGCTTTGATTTATATTCAGTCCAAAATAATCCTTCAGTATTTTGTTCATGATACAGTAACTTCTCAATATCGTTCTGCTAACAAGACAGTGTCATCAGCAAATCGTAGCATACTAATTTCTTCTCCCTGAACACTTATACCACATGAAAATTTTTCTTTTATTTCCTTTATTGCTTCTTCTAAATAATAGTTGAATATTAACGGGGATAGATTACAACGTTGTCTCACACCCTTTTTAACTGATGCATGTCTGCCATGGTTCTTTACTGTTACTATAGCTACATTATTTTTATATAGTTTATAAACTGTTCCTTTATCTCGATATTTTAGACCGGATTTCTTTAAAATTTTGAAAATCTTGTCCCACCTAACATTATCAAAAGCTTTTTCTAAATCAACAAACGCCAAAAAAGTATCTTTGTGTTTCTTGATCCGCCTTCAAATATTAATCTTAAAGACAGAATTGCTTCCCTCATAACCCGATTTTCCTAAACCCAAACTGATCTTACCTACTATCTCTACTTCTATCCTTTCCATTCTTCTGTATATAATTCGGGTCAGTAATTTTGAAGCATGTGATGTTATACTAATGGTGCGATAATTCTCACATTCGTCAGCTTGTGCTTTCTTCGGGAGTGTGAAGATGATATTTTTCTCAAAATCAGTTGGAATTTTTCCTGTTTCATAATTTTTTGATATCAGCATGAATAATCTTTCGATTCCTTCTTCTCCTAGGGATTTAAGAAGTTCTGCAGGGATCTCATCAATTCCAACTGTCTTATTTGCTTTCAAGTCATCCAGAGCTCTAAATAACAGTAGCAAAAATTAATATAATTTGCTTACGGGATTAATGCTACGTTGAATTAAACGTAGCATTAATCCCGTAAGCAAATTATATTATATTAGTATAGTACGATGGCTGCGAAAACAACAAAATCTTTTATAGTAACAAAATTTGGTGTATTTGATCTATCTTCAACAATCTTTACTAACTTGATTATTCTAATTCTTACAATGGGTTCATTTTTAAAGTGATTGTTCACGATGGATTATAAGTTGTACATGGCTGAATTGGTTCCAGCATCGTGACTGTGTCCGGCACTTGACAGCGAGTCTCTGGTTTGAGTCCTGGGGTGGAAGAAGTTTTCGTCACCAAGATTTGGCCGGCAGGGTAGTAGAGATGGTGGAGTGAAGTTTCTAATCACTGGATCACCAGATTGTGCACCAAGGTTCTGGATCAAATCCCAAACATCTCATACGACACCGTTGGTGATGATTCATTCGTTGTATGGAGACGTTAAGCCTGACGGCTTTCTTCATGTCTTTCGGCACATTGGGCCTGAATTCACTGGCACCGGGTTTCACCCTATCCCTTCTCCCATCTTTCATTCATTCACAACTCAAACAGCACTCTACACTAAACATACACAAATTACAGTCATTCACACAGAATAATTAACACGTAAATACAATACCATCAAAGGGGAATTTCCCAAGAAAAACTACCCCAACTTAACTGTTGATTAAAAAAATAAGAGATGCTGAAATCACATAAAAAGTAGTACAACTGAATCATAAAAACTCTAAAATGCCAAATTAGTGATAAAAATTTCCGAAAATGATGTTTGATACAAAAATAAATAAAACGGTTTTGTTGGTAGGGTGAGTATAAGTTTTTGTTGGTTTTTAATGGCGCAGATCGTCGTTGGTAGTGAACAGGGTGAGTGTAAGAGTGTTTATGGTTCCTAATAGCGCAGATCGGTTTTCCAGAGGCTGTGGAGGTCGCGACATTGGCAGGGTCATGTTTACAGCTTCTACGCTGTTGCAAAGGTCACAGCAAACCGGCTGCGGGCAGCATTCCTCTACAAGACGCTGAGCATCCGCTGCTCAAGAAGCTACCGACAAATAACTGAACACCATCAGGACTCAAGCCCTCTCTGACTCCTCGGGCCGTGTTGCTGGAGGGGGGGGGGGACAATTGCTCACTGTGGCGAGCAATGGGGCAGGATATTGCGCAGTGCCACTCTGCCACGGCGCAGTACACAATCCCAGACCTCTCACAGCATGTGGTCTGCTGACTGAGAGTTAGAGTGTTTAGAATGGCGTTCGATGCTACAAATAAACTGACGTACGGATTCTGGTAACATGCTTATATACTTGCATGAAAGAGGATATATCCAGTTTATTTATTAGGTGATGCATGAATGATGTGACAGGTAGTTTGTATTTATGTATGTTCGTTTGGGCCAACTGTGACCACGTTAAGCCTTCGTTTATCTGTGACACGTCGTGTTACAAATAGGTTTGTTAGTCATAGAAGGGACCTAGAGTTTAACGTCCACGAAACGTCCTGGCGTAACTCATACGATCAAAAACAACTCTCAAAATTAGAACCCTGGGCCAGAGCAGCGAACGTTTTGAAAGCAAGCGCCATAACCATTGAACTACCTGACCGCTAGATAGGTAGTTTATTATTATCATTAATTAGCTGACTACCAGGCGTTGCTCGAGTACTGGATAGAAAATTCTGTCGTTTTATACATTTGATCGCATTGTCGTAAACATTTTGTTAACGGGGATTAAATGGACAGAGGGGTTAGGTTTTTGTAAACCAAATGTGAACAGTATTTTTCTCCTTGTTCTAAAGTTCCATCAAAATCAGATAAAAACTATGCTATTGGATAAAGAACATTATCAAAAAAATAATAAAAATAAAAAATTAATAGTTTCACATAAAAATTTTGCTTCAGGGAGATAAAGGGGTTCAGATTTTGTAACCCAAATGTAGATATATCTTTTCTCTTTGTTTTAAAATATCGATCGGTTAAAAATTGTGGGTTTTGAAATAATTTTTAAATTTCAGGTTCGAATTTCTCGGTGAGTAGTTGTCCGACCAGAAACAGACAAACGACATTAAACAGAAAATTTTATGGGATTTCAAATATCACCATCCACTTTGGCCGATTTCTCTACCGTTTCCAAGAAATTATTTTAAAAACTGAATCGTTGCCCCTTTTTTTTTAAAAAAAGTATACGTGTACAAAGTTTCATCAAGATCAAATGAATACTGTGGATTTGAACAAAGCTATTTTTATGCTTATGTCCCGGTGGAAATTTCTATACGAACCTATTTTTGCATCACAAAATTTTTCACTTTAAATTCTGTCAGTATTTGAGGTAACCTTTTCATCATGTCACTCCATAGCTTATTGCGGTCTTTGACTTACTGACAGACAAATAAAAACTTCCCCACTCACTCACGACTTATATCAAGTGGTGGCTATCTGTTACTTTCCACGTAGATTACTAATTTTATTTTACGAAATTCTCACTTCGATCGCCGTTACAGAGATTATAATTAACGTTGGTCAACATCTACCAATGCCCTTGTCATCCCAACCCTTCCCATTTCGTTCGTCATTGATTTAATCATGAGGGGAGTTTCAGGGTGTAAACATCCGATCCATTAGCCATATGTCCTCCTCTAATCATGACTAAGGTTTATACCGAAGTATTGTAAAGTGTGTATTTATGCGATCGTCGTGGGCCCCCTATCTTCAAGTGTGGTGGGTTAATTTATATTATTTACATAACGCACAGACAGCAATCTGGTGGCTCAGTGATTAAGACGTCTGAGTGCAGATCGAAAGGTCCCCGATTCGAGTTCCCGCCTGGGTGCAGATTTTCAAGGCCCTGAACACGACCTTCACCTCTGGCACAGCTTGCCGTCTAATATGAAGGACGCCAGAACGTTTCGGTGTTTCGGAATCCACGTTAGACGTTAGGCAGCTTTTACTTGGTAGAAGGAGGATATAAAATGATTGTAGTGCTCCTGATAGCAGCCTTAGGATGCCTCTTTCGGGAGGGTCGAAGCAACCTTCGGGTGGAGGATCACGCTTAGCATTATAATGTACAGAACTTTCTTTAACTAGCTAAGCGCATTTAAATGAGATTTTCTATAAAATGAATTTAAGAGGAAATATGTGTCTGATTTATGTTTACGTGTTTTGAGAAAAAATATTTTTGAGGCGGAATTAGTCAGCTCTCCGGCATCTGCTTGGGTATGATTACGCAAAACAATCTAAAGTACTGTGCGACGAGTACTTTTTTAATTTTTTAATTTTTTTTTACTTATGACTTTACTCCTCGTTGACGTCGAGGTAATTAGAGGCGGGATGGAATGAAGACAAGGAACAGGAAGGAATTCGGTCATGAGCTTTTGAAGGAAGCATCCCTGCATTCGCCTGGAGTGATTTGGGGAAACCCTGAAAACCTAAATCTGGATGCCCGGACGGGAATTCAAACCGGCGTCCTCCCAAATGCGTGGCCAGAGCGTTGACCGCTCACCCACCACGCTCGGTGCGACGAGTAAACGAACACCGGAAAATGAAATGTTTCCAGAATTATTACATTCACAGAGAGGGTAAGTGTATGCTTGAAAATCTAAATTACTCCTGTTCGAATCGCAGACATGGAAGAACTTTCCGACGTCTGTGCTTTCACATCTGCAAGCCCTTTTTCCGCCCTGAAGCTCTACATTATTCGGTTTCCATGTTAGATTGTAGCTGCCATGCGTGTTATGTATGATATGCGCCGGTTATTTGAAATTTCAGAACCCCCATATGAGATTGTTGGTGACTTTTGTATATTTATTTACCTAGAATGCATGTAAGTGAAATAAAATTACGTTGTAAGTATTAAAGACATACGAAAACTGACTTGGCCATTTTTCCTTCTACCAAAGGCAAATTTGATTGTGGTTTCACACTCCAACACCCCATAGCCCAGTCAATAAAGGGCCAAAAACAGTGAATGTCGAACTTTCTCTGGTAAAGCTGAATTTTCTCCCAGTAGTAGATCACTATTAGAGAGACATTTTTTCAAAAGTCCCCGAAAATTCCAATGGAGCTTCCCCCCCCCCCCCTTTAAGTTTAAAATGTAGAGTTTTACGCAATCGCATATAACTTTTTAACCAAAAGTTTATTAAGGTTATATTACTTACAGTTTTATTCCCTACAACTTTTATAATAACATAATTTATGATATGTGCAGCAGTTTTCCCGTAAATTAACGAAATGTTGTAAAAAAACAATATTTTTTTGCCACCTATCTACGTTTTTGCAAAACCATATTTTTATTCGTCACCAAATGAAAAAATGCTTCGAATGAAAGTTGTAGCTCATATATTCCTGAGTACATCGGTGTATAAACATATACAGTTATGTGTATTACTCTACTAGTAACATAGAAAACAGTAGCTGGGTTTTGAGCGCGTGAGCGCCCGGGAGTCGGCGGGCAGCGTGAGCCGGCCGCGCCCGTTGTGTAAGAGGAAGAATAAAGGTGCTATAATTTCCAGAAATAATTTTTAATGCATTTAACAGCGTTCGTTTGATCTAACGTGTCAGGGATAGTTGCTAATGTAGGAAAATCTTTATTAGCCCCTATATTTCATTACTTTTAGCATACATTAAGTACATCCCACCACTTCCATACACATTTTATAAAACAGCACGTTCAACAAAATTCAAACTTTAAGTAATAACGATCACCAAGAATACTACTTAACTGAAGCTTTAAAGTAATTGTTGGAGCCGTAATGACGAAACTATGAAGTTGGCACCACACAAACCTTTTACACTATCAGGTGAATTAGTTTCATTGACATCTGGATTCGTGTGTGATGACTCAATAAACTGCGATGAAGCTTATGATGTCGGTCTCTCAGCCATAGCCAAAATGAAGGGAACTAACTTCCATGATATTAAACTTCACAGGAAGGATATGGTTAAGACTCAAGCAGTGCAGAAGTCAGCATTGGTACGATCAAAAGAAGTTTGTGTGAACTCCCAACAACTTTTTAACCGTATTTTGTGTGTGTGCGACAGTCCCGGAAAATTGAAGACTTACTTGGAATTCGAACTGGCTCCTCGACCACCTGCTTTGTTTGATGATGTATCCTTACGAAAAGGAACAAAATCGTCACTGATGAAGGTATTTGAAGAAGGTGTCATCGACGTAACGGACCAAAATGGTGCAACTTATGTTTTGGACGGGGGATTTCTTCTACACAAAGTAGCGTGGCCAAGAAATTGTTCCTATGGCGTCATCTTAGAAACTTACTGTACATATGTTGTAAATAAATATGGATCTAATTCAATTGTAGTATTTGATGGTTATCCAGACGAGCCAACAACGAAAAATGAAGAGCAAAACAGAAGAGCAGCCAAAAGATCTTCACCTGACATAGTATTTGATGAAAACACAATTTGTGTTACTGGAAAAGAGGAGTTTTTAGGAAATACTAGTAACAAGAGAAAACTGGTACTAGCTTTGGCATCTGAATTCAGAAAACGAGGACTACAAGTTGTTACAGCGGAAGATGATGCTGATGTGCACATTGTTATGACAGCAATTCAACAGCAGAGAAGTGACTGTAAGGTATTTGTCGTTGGAACCGATACCGACTTAATAGTATTACTTACGGCACTGGCTCCTGAAAGTACTTGTATATACTTCTGTAAAGAGATAGGGGTGCAGTTCCATTAACAGTGTACTACAGAATCGCCACTCTCATAGAAAAGTTTGGAGATCAACGTCAGTTACTTCTGTTTTGTCACGCTATGACCGGATGTGATACCACATCCAGCATGTATGGAATGGGCAAATTAAAAGCGATAGAATTGCTCAGATCGAAACCTGATATGCAGAATACAGCGAGGAAGTTTTTGGATGATTCTACAACAAGAGAGGACCTTTTGATTGCTGGTGAGAAATTTTTTTATGTTTTTATGGGTTAGAGAAATATTCAAATCTGAATGAAGCCCGTTACTACAAGTTCTTGACAGTAACAAAGAAAAGTTCCCTTAGATCAAATTTTCATCTAGCAACATTACCTCCAACGTCTGAGGCATGTCGTGAACATTCGCTGAGAGTATTTTTGCAAGTTCAAAAATGGTTAGGTAATACTCTTGATGCTACAAACTGGGGTTGGAAAATTGAAAACGTGAAAGAAATGAGAGGTACCAAAAGAACATTGAAACCAATTCCTACCTCGAAGCCATTTGCTCCAAACGAACTGCTGTACTTAGTGTCATGTTCTTGTAAACAAGGATGCGGACAATACTGTGGATGTAGAAAAGTGAACCTGAGTTGCACTGCAATGTGTGAACACTGTAGTGGCTTATCTTGCCTAAATTCACACCTGTATTCAGAAGAAGAAGATGAATTTCCTCATACAGATTAATATGTAACCGTTATCAAAGAGACATGCTTCTAAACATAAAATAAGTTTTATGAGTTACAATAATCATGACTTGTAAATATTAAATCGGTGTATATAATATCTGTGGTGGGTGGGAGGTCCGTGATGCTGTTTTAAAACACAAGTAATTTAAAACAGCTGCCGGTTTAGCCAGTCCGGGACACGGCGGGTCCATAGGTGGTGGATAATGGAATGGCCTGATATAACAAGGCTAGTTAAATCCCCCCGAACCAATACTGGCATACAAATGTGTACAATAATTAATTATGAATAAAATTAAAATCTTTAATTCAAATATGTTACAATCAGAAAAACAAATTTTTACTTCTCATACCACTCTAATGTTATTTTGATTATACACAAATATTTACTAAATTACAAATTAAAGGTCGACACACTATGGGCTAGTACGAGTATAAGTGTTAAAAATAGATGTTATAATTACAGTATTAAACTAATTGAATAGGCATATGAGGATAAGGCGCCTTTAGCCTACGCCCGCCGACTCCCGAGCGCTCTCGCGCTCAAACCCTAGATACTGTTTTTTCTATGTTGCTAGTAGAGTAATACCCATAACTGTATATGTTATACACGATGTACTCAGGAATATATATGCTTCAACTTTTTATGGAAGCATTTTTTCATTTGGCGAAGAATAAAAGTATGGTTTTGCAAAACGGTAGATAGGTGGCAAAAAATATTGTTTGTTTTTTACAACATTCGTTAATTTACGGGAAAAACTGCTGCACTTATCATAAATTATGTTATTATAAAAGTTGTAGAATATTTATCAGGGAAAAAAACTGTAAGTATATAAACCTTAACAAACGTTTGGTTAAAAAGTTGTATGCGATGCGTAAAAGTCTACATTTTTAAACTTAAAGGGGGGGTAGGGGGGGAAGCTCCATTGGAATTTTCGGGACTTTTCAGAAAATAATCCTCTCATCAAGGTCTATCACCCTTGAAAAAATCAGCTTTACCAGAAAGAGTTCCGACAACAAACCTTTATTGACTGGGCTAAGTTAGTACTGAGCACATGAAAGTTGTTCAGAAAGAAGCACCAGACCTTTTCTTTATGAAATGATAAGGAATACTGTAATTTTAACTGCCTAGATATTTATATTTTGTCCTCCAAGTGTATGAATTTTCAGATCTTGATAGAACTGTGATACAAAGCTAAAAATGGCATCTGTTGACGATTGATATTACGGGAACAAGCTATGCTTTAATTATTGTTTGCGAAGAAAATACTGCGGTGAACGTCCATAAACGTTCCTGTGCATTTTACGCGAGTCATGTAGTGAAAGGAATAATGTTCGTTGGTAAGAAAAGAGCTTTTGGGAGTGAAGACCATATTCTGCCGTGTTATTGGCCTCTTGCCTCTATCGCGTATATGGCGTATCTCACGGACGACATCGTTTGCGGGATTCATGGTTTAGAATTTGACAGTTAGTGGAAGCCTGACAGTCAGTATCCAGAGTGGATCTACAATGATCGAGAGTCTCGGGAATTTGATTTTGCGCCAAAAATGGGTTCCACGAAGTGTCCCATCAGGATTCACGATAAAACCTTTTCGTGGGAACTGTTTAATTTGGAACTTTTTGAACGTCTTAATAAATTTTTCTGCCGAATATACTTTGACGTTCGAGCTCATTAGAAGTGGCGGATGACCGGTAACTCACACGTTTTGCATTCAGAAGGACGCAGTTTCGAATCCCCTTCTGGACATCAAGACTTCAGTTTTCCATAGTTTATCGAAATCACACCAGGCGATTGCTGGGATGGAAACTTCAAAAGGACTATGACCGAATTCCTTCCGTTTCTTTGCCACCAATCATTTCCCGTATGTAATGACCTTGACGTCGTCGAGGGGCAAAGCCATAAGTAAATACCATGAGACTGGAATTCAAGCAATCAAAATATGGCAATGTGAATACATTGGGAGATTGTTAGCAACACTAATTTTACTCATTTCACTTATTTTAAGCTGGATAAGTTGAGAAAAACAGTTTAGAAATAGTAAATGTAAAAGATATAGTGAATAAATACAATAATTCAAACTGACATTTCTCGAAATAAGCCCTTGTGTGGAATAACGTTCGCGATTTTAAGCTAAAGGTACAAGTTTAGTGCACATAATGTTATATAACACAAGTACAGGGTGAAATGAACATAAATCAAACAACGACTCAGCTAATAGCATCTCAGATACAAAAATATTGGAGGAGGAATTGGTTATATAAGACATTGAGTGTAAGTATATTGGCATATAATTTCATAATAAAATTCACAGTACAGGATACATTTGACAAGTGTTAGATAGTTGATTCAACGACATCTATTTACTGGAGAGAGTGGAAAAGGTATGACAAGAGTATGTAAGGTGATTGGGAGGCAAAAATTTGGTCAGACTACTGCTTTGATATTGCGGCGCAGTGTGGGACCTACATACCCGGTATCAGCTGTAGGAGACCAATGGGGTACAAAACTTTACAGCGGAAATTACAATATAACACGATCGGTAAGTTACGTGATAAAGGAGGGTTATGAGACAATGGAAAAGTGGAGGCAGCTGAAGACAGTGCTGAGAATGTATAGTAAACTTTTGATGACGAGATCTTGGTATCTTCTGGTAGAACAATTATAACAAAATACATGGAACACTAGAGATGACCAGGGCGATAAACCAGAAGTTGGTGTCAGGAATAAGGGAGTGGGAAAATTTAGCGTACCTGCGACTCGATAAAATGTCGTATGATTAGTTTCGATAAAACTCATTAGAGTAGGGGCATTTTGTGAGATGCAGAAGTAGTTGTGTAATTAAATTGCTCAAGAATATTTGGCTAGTGGTGGTTAATCGGTAACAATAATAAATTTGGCATGATTTACTACTAAACATAACTCAGTTTAAGCGATCGAAAATATATAGTGAGAGTAAGCACGCATGAAAAATTTAAAATGAGCACAAAAATTTTCTAATGAATTTTGAACGTAATTCTCGAAAAACGCAATTCATTCCTGACTATTTACCATGGTAATGCCGTTTTCATCAAATTTATTACAAGTAAACAACTTCCAACGTGACTGTTGTTCTACAAGACATCATTCAGCGATGAAATCAGTAACTAAATTTTATTTTTCAAGCATATGGCTCATCGACATTGGGGTCATTATAGCTGGGTGGGGTCAGGGGGCAAATAACTGGAGTAAGTTGAGACACTACCTTCTGAAGTGATTTCGCGAACCCATAAATAATCGAAATCTGGATATCCAGACGGACCTTTTTATTTTTTTACTTGTTGCTTTACGCCTCGTTGACACCCAAGGTCATTAAAGGCGGGATGGGACTGGGGACAAGGAACGGGAATGAATTTGGCCATGGCCTTTTTGAAGGAAGCATCGCGACATTCGTCTGGAGTGATTTGGGTAAACCATGAAAACCCAAAATCTGGATGCTCGGACGGGGATTCGAACCCGCGTTCTCCCGAATTTCAGGCCTGCTCACTCACCAGATATTTTCAATAAACGTGAATGTTTTCACACATAACTTTATATGACTTCAATTTAATCGATCCGTTGTAACAGACGCTGAATCGAAGAGGATGCTTAAAGTTATTAAATTTAAACCACCGATGAGTATAAATAATAAGATTTAACTACATGTTTTTTTATAATTCTTTTTCTCATGTAAATTACTTCTCAACTTTCAATACTAGAGTTACTAGAAGCCGCTTGGCTGTAACGTTATTTTACTATCGACAAAAGTTGATCGTTGGTAGTAAAAAGTTTAGGACCCTTGCTCCTTGCTCTATTATTAAATAGCAGTATTTTGCTAAAGCGAAGGAAAAGACTTGGGAGGTAGGTTCTGGCAGTAACTTCATAGCGGAATAATTGCATTGTATTATTTATTCTTTGCCCTACGTGCGAGGGAAGGAAAAGAGGTAACGGGTCAGATGCATTATTAACACAGTCTCTGAAATTTCGCGGCTAACTTGTTGAGTCTGTTCCGTAGTCCACGTCACCTCTGACACTTCTTTCCACCACTCTACAAAACAGCCCCTCGCAAAGAGAAAATTGCGTCTGACACTTCTGAGATTATAAAATTGTACCCCCAGATTAGGTTAAACTCGGCCCGAAACGTTTTGATGAATATTACACATCAAGCTAAGAACTGTGCAGCTTCGCGAGATCTCGCTAATAAATGGCTCTCGTGGTGGGAGGAAGGCGTGTTTTATTCAGTAGAAAGTTGTGACTGAGGGGAGAAGGAGTGAGAAGGCAAAGAGAGAGACAGGGAAAGGGAAGGAGTGGAGGCAGGGCAAGTATGAGGACGACTCTCGGGAGAAATCACGAAAGACTGAGGTAAGGAATCCTCAAAGTATGCGCCCACAGACCGCCATATCTTAATTTCCTCCCACGTGTTAACGTGTCTGTACAGCCACGATTTATAGCTGGCTATTCTTTCCAGTTGAGAACGGGGAGGTGTCTGAAAATGTAGAGGGCCCTGTTGCGTTTCAGCGCTCACGTTTCCTCATATTGCAATACCACGGTTGCAAATTCCGTTGAATCCATTGGTTAGACTCGTTGTAACTGTCATATTAACCCAAACTAGTACTTTTTTTTTGCTGTTATCGTTATCTAGACTGATTTGATGCAATCCTCCAACTCTTCCTATCTTCCGCTAATCTCTTCATCTTAACACATCACTTACAACCTACGACCTCACTATCTGATTCATATATTCTTATCTCTGTCGTCCTCTACAGTTCTTACCTTCGACTGTTTCCTCCTGTAACAAATTAACCAATCCCGCATGTCTTAAAATGTGACCCACTAATCGTTCTTATCTTTCTGTAAGACAACTAAAGATGCTTCTTTCCTCGCCCATCATTTCTAAAATAAATTCATTCCGTACTTTATTAGTCCACTTAATTTTCAGCATCCTCCTGTAGCACCATTTAACGTACTACTATGGTTTACAAATTAATGACTTCCATTCCTTAGTTTAGTTATGTTGTGCTGTAAATGTGTAAAATCCATAAAGAATAAAAGAAGGTAAGTGGGGAAATTTCATTCAAAGATTAAAAGAAATGGTAAACTGGTTTTTGGGAAAATTGTCACCAGAGTATGAGCCTCATTTCAGTTTAATTAAATGAGCGACGAATCTCCTATATAATCATGCTTCTCGATAAATGACTGGCAAATCAAAAACTATTATATGAAGCTGGAATAACCTCACTACCGTCTTTAAATTAGAGGATGCAAGATAAACATGAAATAACACACGAACAAAGACTGGTTTGGTACAACAGGAGTCAATACACTATTTTCGTATCGATCGACGTTTAACCCGCTAACTAACGTTCCATTAATGCTTCACGTGGGGATGAACCTGTCCACGACGGTAATTAGGGGTCTATAAAGTACGATTATTTCCCACTACATGCTCAGGAACGATTCTGTGCTACTAAGCAAGTACTCCTAACAAGTGATCAACATTTATAGGCCCCATTGCTAACCACTAAAACTGATTAAGGTCTGACGAACGAATAGATTGAAGTTGCTCTGTAGAATCGAACTTCATATATCAATCACGCAATGAAATATTGCTGATTTCGTAAGCGGGGATCAATTGGCTACTTAAACTCTTTCCGCAAACCTTTCCACAGGTAGTTTATGGTTGCCAAGTGAACCGTTTGGAGGAGGATATGGGCTGAAATCAGATGTCAGCACTCCGTCACGCCCCTTTACGCGTGAAGCCCTGTTGGTTCTGTTATCTCTGACGGCGTCACAATGATTGTGTTTAAGGGAAATCGCTACGTTTCTTGATGGTACCAGGTTAGAAAATGTCGAAACTGGATAACCGTTTAAAAATCATAAAAACCGCATTCAAAAAAATCACACTAAAAATTTTAAAATAACTTTATACCTTGTTTACAAGATAGTAAATCTAAATCGACAATATTTTACATTAGTGTTATTAAAATTTTTACATTAATTAGTTATTTTTGGAGTCGGTGCCAGCTGTCACATCGCGAAGATCGAATTACTGAATCTTATTGGGTGTTCGAGGTGAAACGGGGATACGAACAAAAATTCCGAATATTTTACAGCCTGTAGTGAGGCAGATATTGCTATCGCGGGAGACAGTTTAGGAACAGGATTTTAATCTGTGGCTCGGCCTCGTCGGTCATACAGGCATATCTCTGGCGCTACAGTGTCAGATGGTAGGCTGCATCATGCACTAAATGCTTTACAGGTTGTATAATACCGACGTATCATCTGTATGTTTCAGTTTTGTTGAAACATGTTTCCACCATTAATTTTAGGTAAGTAGTAACATGATTTTTTATGTATTGTTGTTATTCATTATTGTTTTTATCTTTTTTTTCTTGCTTTAGCTGCCACTGACTCCACATAACTAATTACTTTAAAAATTTCAATAACAGTAATGTGAAATATTTTCCATTTAGATTACTTACTTTGAAGCAAGGTATAAAGTTATTTTTAAAATTTTTAGTATGCTTTTTTTGAAGGCGGTTTTTATGTTTTTTAAACAATATTTTATTCTTAAATTTGATTAGTAATTTAGTTCGTTTTGTATTTTAAATATGCCGCAGCAGTTCTCACATTGCAAGATTCCTGGCAGCTCAGTGGTTAAAGCGCTTGCTTTCAATAAAATTATGTTTTTATATACGTCAATAACTTCCAGAACAGGTGTGAACTGGATGCTGTGATGAGGAATGTCAGTTTACATTTCGGTCCAGGCTGTGTTTCGACCTAATCATAACATCTGTTAAACAACCGGGTAAAAACTGTCGGTTTGTATAAAAATTTAGCTGCTTAATAGGGAGAGGGGGTGGTTTTTAGATTTTTTGGTCAGAAACATTATTCGTGGAAAAATACATATAAGCGCCAACTTTCATGGTAATCGGTCAAACGGCGTCGACGGCAGCTTTTTATAAAGAACATTGACAAAAATTAAATGGGTGGAAGGAGGAGGCTGAGCTTTGGCACACAAAATATTGACAGGATTTTTCTCTTTATTTTAAAGCATACATGTGCAAAGTTCAATCAAAATCACATACGAAATGTTGGTTTGTATAAAATTAAAGGGTGTAAAGGGAGGAATGGGGTGGGTGTTTTTTTAGTCAGAAACATTCTCCATGAAAAATTACATGTATATGCCAACATTTTTGTATAATTCGTGCCTCATAAAGGAATTAACTGAATCCGCATAGAGACGTGAGAAAAATATCGCATTTGAAGCACCTAAATTTTAACATTAATAACACAAACAATTCGTTTCATATTTATACCGTCCTTCTCGATCTTAATTCGCTGATTCTGTTGTTTAGCATGAAAATGGTAGTTTGCTCTTCGTTCGAAAGTCCCTGCATAACATGCAGACTAAAAAGTCGCTTGCATTAGAGATTAACCGAATTAATATCAACGGATGGTAAGCTGAAATCATTAGAAAGAAAAGCTTAAGAGATCTGACAATCATGCTTATTCTATTCACTGTGTGAGTGGAAAATTTACAAGTGTACTGCTACATTGTCCACGGCAACATCCGCTTTTACATCTGTGAAGATCACATTCTATCCATTCAACTAATTTCAAACAATTTAATCTACCTTACGTAAATAAAACTGAACAAAGCTATAATCAAATCTTTTTTGTTTGATCACAAACTTTTCTTCTCTATTCTGCATTTAGTTTAAAAGTCACACTCTTATTCTTTTAATTTCTGTTGGAAAAAAATCACATTTCTCATTTTTGATGAACAACAGTGCCGGTTCCAAGTCGACATTACACTTCCGGAATTAACATGCTTGTGATGGCGTGATTTTATACCGTTATTTACTCTATAAAAATCATGTCGATTAATTTTTCTTTTGTCATGTCCCACAATTATTGCAGAAATGCTATAGTCAAACACAACTGATAAGCAACGATTCTATTGATATTTTGATTAGACCAGTTTCGTAATTTTAGTGTAGGGCGTCGTCAGTGGGAAAATACTGATTGCTGTCACATGTAAGTCCGGAACAGCACTTCTCTGAACTGATATTCAATTATGAAATTCAGCGTTTTAAATTAATGCAACTTTGTATACACTTTATTTCATTAGTATACACAGCTTTGCTTATCGAACTTACACTTTTGTGTTTGCATCGAAACGCGTTCTTCTAAACACACCTCGTTAAATTATTAATAAAACAGTTGTTAATGAACAGTGTTTAATTAAAAACATGTTTTACTACTAATGAGCTTCGATTGGTATTTATTTTCCAAATTTGTGTGGTGGGAATTGAAAACAGAGATTAATATATCACTGAGCTAAATGAAAATTTAATTTTTTATGAATGATTCTTGGGAAACCAACCAAGTAATGGTATTATTGTAACAGAATATTTCCGTGACATAATTCTCCGTCGCAATCTTCAGGTGTAGTCATAAGATTTGAAGTTTGCATATAGCACGTTGTTGAAAAATTGTCATGGCAACGACAGACGTTGTTACGTTGCCTAGCAGTCTCTTAGACTTCATTAAACGCCCGCGGAACATGAAACATAGAAGGGCAGGCGACTTTCCTTTTTCAACTCCATCGTGAATTAGATGTTTGTGTTGATACTGTTCAGGTGAAGGAAAAACCTAGCACGGTTGTCTCTACTGTGGGGCCAAACGAAAAATGTATCATCCACGTACCGATAAAAGGCTCTGGTCTTCATGGGAGCACTTGTCAACGCTTTCTGCCATTCTTGGACATTCTTATTGAAAAGAAATCTGATGGAGCTTTAGGACACACTGTGCACAGAAAGCCAACACACATGGATCTGTACCTAACCGCGTGCTTCTATCAGCATCCGGCACAGCTGAAGACAGTGCTCACATCTAGTCCACAGGAAGCGGGCAATATGTCAAGAGGACAGCCTATCTGGTGAGTTAAAATAAATATTTGCATCATACCTTTAGTTAGAATGGATACAGTAAACATCAGATACAATTGGCATTCAGGGAAGTGAAACACGGGCCTAATAACCGCGAGAATGTTCCATACGATCACTTAGCCTTCTTGCCGTACTCTGGCCATACAACATGGAGGATTGGAAGGGTTCTAGCAGGAAATGGCATAAAAATCATTTTCCTACCACCACCAAAAATTAAGAAACATTTTGCGCTCTTCAAAAGGTTGACGTATACCGGGAGATTATACCATTCCGTGTGAAAGTGGAAAAAAATACATTAGGCACCATTGTTTGAACATATCTGACACGTTTGCTTGGGGAACAAGGACATGGATTCGATTTTGAATCAACCAAGGTGTTGGCATACGCAAGAGGCTTATGGACAGCGTCTTTACAGAAGCGTTTGAAATTCGCCTGACGTGTGATCTGGTTGACCGGGATTGTAGTTTCCAACTAAGTGATGCGTGGACGCCTGTTATTGAGGCTGCTCGTCAGCAACGCTCTGTTTTTTGTGCTTCTTGGGCATCTAATGAAGTCTGAGATGCTGTTAGGCAACATAACAACGTTTATAGTTGTCATGCCAGTTGTTCAACAACGCGCCAAAGGGTAACTTCAAATCTTACCACTTCACCTAAAGATGGCGACGGAGTGTTATGTCACCGAGATATTATGTTTAAATAATAGTAGTACTCGTTTGGTTTCCCACGAAACATTCATAAATATACAACGCCTAGAAAAATTTCTTTCATTTTTTTTTATTTATCAGGTACAACACTTAACATAAATAATTTGTTGAATTCGTTTCTAGGCATCACAACCATGCCAAGACCAGAAGAAAACACACACTAAGATGCACTAAGATATTATTTTTTTATCTTGTTAATTTTTTTTATATTAAAATCCACCCCGTAATGGTTAAAGGGATTGTAACAAAATTTTACTCTTTTCCGCATAGTGATGTGCCGATTAGGCTTGTTGCTGAATAAAGCAGAACGTTTCTGTTTTCTTTCAAACCGTGTAAGAGATGTATCTGAGATGGTACTATAGCATGGCGTAGCCGTAATAAGAATATTACAACCTAGTGAAAAGAATTTCGTCTTATTTTTCTGACAACTGAGAGTTCTGTCTCCCGGTATACAATTCGCGAAACATGGCAATTCTAACTAAGAGCATTCGTTGGATGTGTTACTGCTACTTGCTTTCATACTGACGCATAAATGTCAATACTCGCTCGAAGTTTCTGTGCGATGTCTTCTTTTACGATCCTTCATCCCATAGTCTGCTCTTTGCAGTATGAACCTTATCTCACTGGCTGTAACCCTACGCCCGACTCTTTATCGCATGCCCCATTCGTCTTTTCCGTAACAGAGGGTATATCTTACCAACGTTTCGTGTTAGCATATGAGTGCGTCTTTTTTGTACTAAAAGATTTTTCATTCCTCAGTTTATGATGCTCATAGTTGTATCATCTTATATATAAAATCAATGTCTGTTTGTTTGTCTGTTTGTCCTCTATGCACTCCTAAACTGTTCAATTTCTACGAAAATTTGCACATTTATACTTTAAAACAAATAGAAAAATACTGCCTATATATGGTTTCCGAAAACGCAACCCCTATTCCCCATTACATCCCCCTACTTTAAAAAACCCACATATTTTATCCGATTTTGTTGTAAATTTGCATACGTATATACATTAAAACAAGCAGAAAAACACTGCCTATATGTATAGCCATAGCGAAGCATTGCCGGGTCAGCTAGCCATCAGTATATGACCGGCATTACACTGTAAAAAATGTTTGTCAAAAATCTTTGATAAAAGATTTCTTTTATAAAATTTCTTTTATAAAATGTAAGTCGTTGGAATTACATTTTATAAAAGATTTCACCACCCTGCAAACGTAAACAAAGAAAATGGTGCAAGGGACGTTACCAAAGTTGGTTATGACTGCCGAATCAACGAAAATCTTTATTTCTGAGTATGAACGGAAGGAAATGTTGTAAAGTCAGAAACATGTAGACTATAAGATTAGGAATAAAAAGGGGAACACTTACGCAAAGTTAATTAATGCTATGATAGAAGGTTGTAGTTTAGAATACGTAAAAAAGAAAATTAATGTGTTAAGAAACTAGTATTTGACAGGTTTCTGGAATACAGTTATAACAGACGGAATGCGAGAAATAATTCTGATGTAGAAATGTATGAGAATATTGTGGCAAAAATTTATTGGGCCTATACATCTGCATCGACCATAATTTTTATAATTTGCCATGTCCTCACATTGCAGCTTTTTCACTAATCT
Organism: Vandiemenella viatica; assembly: GCA_031002005.1. NCBI lineage: Eukaryota > Metazoa > Arthropoda > Insecta > Orthoptera > Morabidae > Vandiemenella > Vandiemenella viatica. The sequence goes on from CM061919.1 coordinate 73,193,395, forward strand.
TTGATGAACTCCTTTCATATCAAGTCTCGTAATCCGCGGTCTAACCTAAATATGTTTACTTCTCTTCTTTATCTTCAATAAAATTCATATTGTGACAGTTGCACTAATCGCGTCTGCAAAAGCTTACAAGTTTACTTCATTCATTTCGGAGAACTATGACGAAAAATTTATATGGTGTAATGGGACTGAAAAAGTATCAGAAAATATCTTTGGTAAAATAAATATGATAAAATGTTTTATAAAAATCTTTCACAGTGTAATGCCGGCCAAATAATGTGAGCTTCTGTGTTCCCCTCAGATATATAAAAGACTATTCAGCTTCAACATAAATTTTTCAAACACTGAAGAGCAAACCCTGATATTCAGATACAAGTCATTTTTGTATTTCAAGTTGATCAGCTCATGCGGTTTTGATAATTGAATCTAAAAACTCATTTATTTGTCATTTTTAGACTGTGTAATGAATTTTCTGTTTTTTTCTAACTTAATAGACTCAACATAGTGAGAAATAGATCAGACCAGCTCATGAGATCATAACCTGCGACCCTAAGAACTAATTTTATCTGAAAGTGCCTTAGTTTGGTTATTGCGAAAGTAGAGAATGAGATTTCCGTTGGTGAGGTGGTCCTTATTCGATTCATGTGCCTCTGAACACCCAAAAGAGTTCGTGATCCTCGTTTTTAAATAGAAAGAATGCAGTTCTCTGTTATGCTGGCATATGCCATGACAGTCAACACTGGCAGATCCTGGAAAAATTATGCGTTTATTATCTACCAGAATCGATTTGACAACTTGGAAGTATGACCATACCTAAAACACGATTGCGGGTCTAATCCCGATTGTTAAATATATGCGGGTCGTAGTAGTAAATTTGCAGCAAGTTTTTTGAATCCTGCTCAATAAAGCAGAGTTGTTTTAAAATATTCGAATGCAAATTCACGACGACTATCTGCGTTCACACCTTTCAGTATTTCAGGCTCGTCATCATCTAACTTTACTGCATAATATCCCGTTGGTTGAAGTAATCTCTGGTTATTTTATGTAGATTCGTTTTTCTTCTACCCAGTATTTATTCCGCATCAGCTTTATTGGATTTATTCTTTCATTAATGAAGCATTGACTAGTCACAACCCATCAATTTATGTGTCATAACTACCTAAAATTTTTTTACCCGTGTTGTCGCTATTAGATCATAGCCAGATATTCCCCGGAGAGCATTATCTGCGCAACGCACTGTTCTTTTTTAAAAGCCGCCAAGGCCGCATTGTGCAAGCTTCATAACAGCCGCACTGACACACTGTAGCATAACAGCTGTCACACTGTAGCTTAAAATTCAATGTGGTACTTAAGGTACTTTTCTTAGTTTCGATCTACTTTAATAGAAATTTATTTAATAAAGAAAGTCACCCAGCTGTTTTCTTCTATGATCAATTACCTAGATAAGTGCAAGTGTATTCCATTTGCGATATATTGTCCTCCTTCATCCATTACTCAGCTTATAAAGTTGAGGCTAACAATATTTGTTGATTTTGAACATAGGTTTCTAACCTTTTTGGCCTCCCATCTCCTTTTAGAAAAAAATTACTCATCGCTCCATTAAAAAAAAAAAAAATACTCACCTCGCTCTTTTTCAGAAAAACGTTGTACCGACTTCACTTCTTGTGGTAAATAATGTAACCTATAGTTTTCCAAAGTTTTTGACTCGTAATGACACTAATTTTTCTATATTCTTGTGGTAAATAATGTAACCCATAGTTTTCCAAAGTTTTGACTCGCAGTGACACTAATTTTTCTATATTATGAGCCTCGTTTGTCATCAAAAATTAAATCGCCGCCTTCCGCTACTAACAATTTGTTTCTTTCCTTAGCTAATAAATTGCCGACTATGCTAAATGTCTTTTGGATACATATGCTCATAAGAATGGAATAAAAAATGATTTTATTGCAATCAAGTCCGATATAATACTTGAAATTAGGGGCCGGCGGTTTTTCCAATACGTCTCCTGAATTCGCCTTGGATCAGAAATACCTCATATGATCTCTTCAACGGCCCCCGGTAGGCGATAGCACCTCCGTTTGAACCATTGATTTAGAATGGTATCCCTCGAGTAAATTGCTTGGTATAGGGATTTAAATTAAGTAATTGTGCAGGAAACTTGAAAAATCTTAGAAAGGTTCTACTTTTCCTCTATAAAATCCAGTGAGTATACCGTTCAACAGAGTAAACAGAACGCCGTTTGTAAAACTGAGGTAGTCTGCGAAAAGGTGAGATTGGGATTTGGGAAGTTGAAGTATGCAACTTTACCACACCTTGTAATCCACGAAAGTGATAATAGTAACGAGCAGTGGATTTGAAGCTAATAACTGAGCAATTCGTCCAATTGCCTGTTGAAAATACAGGCAAGAAGGTGTTTTTTCATGTTTTATCTAAATGAGTTTGAAAGAAGTGTCACCTTTATAACTGAAATAACGTACTTAATCAAACTTCCTTTTCTTTTTTAGCACTTTTATATCAGTTTCCAGTTTTGTTTCTTTTTTCCAAGCTTATTAAAAATCTTTGGTAATGTGCCATTTATTCATTTTATGGGAAACGTGGAGTATAGTAACAGAAAGAACTCTCTAATTTCGGAGGAATTATGTTTACTATGCTAATATTCCACTTATTCATCGTGCATTGGCTACTTGCGTTGGCATTTAAGATATGCTCTTTTCACTACCCCTTGTAAATATCAAAATAGAGTATATTTCCTACACAGCCGTGCAAATCTTTACTGAAATACCTGTGTTATGTTCGTGGAATTACTCGATACAGTTCTAAGTTCGTATTGTTCGATGTTTTTTACTTATGGCTTTACGCCTCGTCGACGTCGAGGTCATTAGAGGCGGGATTGGACAGGGGATAAGGAAAGGGAAGGAATTCGACCATGGCATCTTTTGAAGGAAACATCCCAACATTCGCCTGGAGTGATTTGGGGAAACCTTGGAAACCCCAGTTCTGTATGCCCGGACGGGGATTCGAACCACCGTCCTCCTAAATGCAAGGCCAGAGCGTTAATTGTTTGATGTGTTAAATACATTATTTGTACATGTGAACACTTCTTTGTTGAAGCACTGATAGATTATTATACTTGTGTTGCGGGTAGGCTTTGCTAAAATACCACAGTCGTTTACTTACAACAGTTTTTTTTAACTATTGGAGTAGGAGCTATTTCGCCCTGCCTTGATGTTTACTGCCGAAGCAATGTATCATCTGTGACTGCGAATGCTAAGTAGGTCAGTGTGTTCCTGCATTCTGTACACTCTCTTGCATCCACACTGCATGTCTAACGCTCGTAAAATGCAGTGGCCGTAAGCAATTCTTCCTCTGTGAGAAAAACTGCTGCAATAATAAATAAAACTTCCGATACCAAGTCTCGGAATCACGCCGAATAAATCAGAATTAATGTAAAAATTCCATATTTTTGTGTCAAAATTTATTTCCAGCTTAATAGTGCGTTTTCCTATAATCTTATTTTATTTCAGCTCTGGTTAGCTGATTATCCTATAACTAATATTTCTAATTTCAGAATATATACTTTATTAATATAATTTTATACAACCCACGAATCTAAGTTTCAATGTGATTAGAATCATTCGGAATTGCTATGTCTAATTTTTTCATGTGCAGTGCTTCCATAATCCTATGAAAAATTATGTACTAATTAATAATTGTCGAATGTTATTCTTACACTACCTGTAATATAAAGGACAGAAATGTACAACTTTAAAATGAGAATCATAGGTCAAGAGACGTAAATAATATGTGGACATATTTCTAAATAGTAGGCGAATATATTATTTGTCAAAGTGGATATAGCTTTCACTGACCAAGTACGAGTTCCATTAAAACCAATTAAATCAAATTAAGTAGTGGTCGATGAAAGAATTTCTACTAATACACTGGAAAGAGTATATGAAGTTCGGGGTCTTCGAATTAACAGTAAGGTACAAGATATAACAGAGATTTTAAAAGAAGTGTGTAGTAAATGTAGACTTACAGTAATGATGAGTCACGACATGAAATTTCACATTAATATAAGGCGAAACTGCAATCTTATATTTCCTACTGTAAAATTTTTGTGCAGATCGGAGAAGAGAATCCATACCAATCATCGTTTTCTAAGATCCTCGGCGTAAACGCTGAATTCATAGCCAGAGACTTAAAACTGTAATTTAAGTGTGCAATGAAACCAAAAATAATCGGAACAGGATAATTTATGTTTAAGAAGATAATACACGAAGCTGAATCATGAGAATATCTACTTCTTATTAATTAGTAGGCAAGTGTATCTAAACTGGATTGATACCTACTCTTAAAATTTTAACCAGGAATAAATCTGTACATCTGAGATATTCTTTTTTCAAACAATAGTTGAGGGAGCTATTAATACGTTAAAGGGAAGGAGTCAACTGTTAGTTAAATTTATGTCCATCTATCTGTCTGCGTTTAGATCAACGGGATTTATGACAAGTACTTGTTGGATTTTAACGCGGTTTTGTTTAATGTACGAGATTTTGATGCAATTGTGAAAAGTTGATAAGTTTAAAAAAAAATTGTGTCAGTTTTCCATTGAATGAGATTCTTTCAAAAACTACTGGTATGGTTTCGATTAATGTATGGTCTGTGAGCCTGCGTGAAAGCAGGATATGTTTCATTTTGATTTGTCATCGTAAAAAGATTAATTAAGGATAATTTTTTGCTGAATGTGATTCAAGCAAATTCTACTGAATGTATATTTATAGCGTTTCGATTTTTGTATAGCCATTGGTACAATGGGTAGAAAAGGGTATGCTTCAGTTTGATGTGACTTCATAAAGTGTTATGTTTAAGATGATACTTCGTTGCAACCGGTTGGTTTACTATGGAATTACGATTAATTTAGAGCACGTAGTGACGCCGATTAAATAAGGTATGATTCATATTGATCTAAAAAAAAAAAAACAAGAAATTTACCAACTCGATTCACAAGCAAATAGTGATCGGATTTTGGTGAGGCTTCGATTATTGTACAGCACATCATCGCGAGGGTAAAACGGGGTGTGTATCATTTTGAGATGAGGTCGAAAGTATCAGAATTAGCACACTTTTTTGCTGAACACGAGTCACGCAAAATATTGGTTGTATTTTGATGTAGTATCAATTAACGTACGATACGTGGTGACGTAGGTAAAATATTGATGCTTCATTTTGATGGAATGTCGAAAAACAGAAATTAACAATTTTTAGTCAATGACGATTCACAAAAAATATACTGATCGTATGTTTATGGCGTTCAGATTAACGTACAACCCGTGGTGACTTGGATAATATGAGTTACGTTTCATTTTAATGCGAAATTTTCCATATTTACTATATTAGTATTAATTTTTCGTTAATCACTATTCACGCAACTAATACTGATTGAATTAATGTAGAGCCTATTATCCAGCATGTAAAATACACTGATCAACTGGAACATTATGACCATCTTCCTAATAGCTGGTATTTCATCTTTTGGTGGCATTGAAGCAATGAGGCCATGGTAGGTCGCTGGAGGGAGTTGGCACCACATCTGCGCACACAAGCCGCCTAGTTCCCGAAAATTCCGGGAAGTGGAGCGACGAATTCTGACGCAACGTTCAATCACAGCCCAGATGTGTTCGATCGGTTTCAGATCTGGTGAGTTGGGGATTCAGCACAACAATTGAAACTCGCCACCGTGTTCCTCAAACCATTTCATCACACTCCTGGCATTGTGACATGGCGCATTATCTAGTTGAAAAATGCCACTGCGGTTGGGAAACATGGTCGTCATGAAGGGGTATACTTGATCTGCAACCAGTGTACGATACTTATTGGTCGTCATGATGTCTTGCACGAGTTTCACTGGAGACCCTTGGATGCCCACGTGAATGTTCCACAGAGCATAATTAAGCCGCCGCCAGCTTGTCTCCGTCCTGCAGTACAGGTGTCAAGAACCTGTTTCCCTGGAAAACGACGGATTCGCACCCTCCCATCAGCATGATGAAGAAGGTATCGGGATTCATCAGACCGTGCAAGGCTATGCCTCAGCGATGCCGTGCAGTGTCCGAAATGCTCGTGCCGAGCCTCCGGGCCATCACAATCTGTCCTCGATCAAGCTCGGATGGCTCGCGCGCCTCCCCCATTCTAAACACGGATAGCACGCTCGTTGATACTACATGCACCATGCGTGTGTCTGACTAGCAGAACTTCCTTGTCAGGTGGTGTTGCTATCGCCTGGACGGATGGGTTTATATCGATAGTAGGCAGGGGGTCATAATGTTCTGGCTGATCAGTGTAGGATATGTCTCAATTCGATATGACATCGAAAAACTGAGGAATTAACTAAAAGCCACCACAAATTAGTATCAATTTAAAGGTAAGCTACTTCTTGCAGTTGATAACTTTTATCGTGATCTTATCATACGAGCGGAATCATATTATTTTGAAGAATGAAGTTACAATTTGCCATGGAGACTTTTCAATGGAAAAAGATTTTGTTTTCAGTGATGCCACGGATCATATAGTTCTTGACTGTGTTGGTTTAACATAGTAGTATACAAAAAAAAACTCGGAACGAACTACGTTGCGCACAACTGCTAGTAAGTGAATAAGAAATATCTGTTTACATACTGAATCGTTGCAAGGGATAAAATTATTTTTATCTAAATAATAATTTTTTTTATTATGATTGCTTTTAGTTGCAGCGGTAAAACAAATAGCAAGAATTAGCAAGAAGACACATACGGGTAGTACGTAAAGACGAAACAAACACGAGATAACGAGAGAGAGAGTAAATATAGAGATACAGAAATTTGAATAAGACAGGACTCCACAGACTAAAGAAAACACGATGGTAAAGGACGAGAAGGGACACGTGAACTGTTTTCGTGGACGATAGAACGAGAGTTTGTTATTTTACCGCCACGTCGTTCACTAACAATATACGAAGAATTGACCATTAACCTACTGGTTGATTGCAGTTTGTGGGAGACAATACAACAACAGTTTGAATAAAGCTGCAATCAACTGCATGCACAACTACCATTGATAACCATCAGGGCAAGCACAAAACAGCGCCCAGACAAATGATAGTGAACTAAGCACAATATGGAGAAGGAGATAAAGAGGATTTTCAACGAAAGATAATTCGCAGTGACCAGCCTCGCCTATTGTTAAATGAGATATTTGGATAGTTGTGAGAAGGAAATTACTTCCAATAAGGTTAACGATAAGATGTATATGCATGTCATACAAACATCTTTCTCTGAAGTATGAACATGATTTCAAAAAACTGACGCTCGTGCGCAAACAACTTTTTAAGTTTTAACAACTTCTGTAGGACAAATTTCTAACTTTTGGAACAAAATTAATACTAAAACTCAATTTCATTTAATAAATTTCGAAGACTGTCATTACATCTCCTGTTTATTTTCTTATCGTCGAGGAAACGTATGTTTTTAAGTCTGTCTGTCCCACGTGTGAAGGAACTGTATGAATTTTTTTTTAAATGTTTGTTTCTAATATGTTTCTTTGAGTCAAGGAATAACATTAATGATCGCTGGATGTGAAATCAAAAATGGTATGATACTGTTGAACTGCTAGAAATGAAAGACTTCCTGTTAAATAGAAAATAAAAAAATAGCATTATTCACAATATAGAGAAAGAACATTAATGTGTACGTTAACTTATGAAGTGAAATTATACGAGTACTTTGTTGAAACTATGGAGAATGTGGATTGTGACCAATAAAGATTATAATACAAGAAGCAGAAGTATTTATGGAAATATTATTAAATTATGTTTGTGTTATTAGTTCAATATCATTTTTCAAGGTTTTATTTTAGATTTATAAAATAACATAACATCGTATTGTGTGTTTCATTTGGTACAACAGCTTACGTCCGAACACAAGATCCTGATAGGTAATAGTGATAAAGGAATGGCAATACTATACACGATGGTGGAGGCGGTATATACGGTATAGCAATAATAGTTATCGATGATATTCTCATCAAATTTAAATGTTGACACCAATTTGTGTGAATTTCGTATCTTTGTACTACAGAATTTTTCTTATTTCAGACCAGAACAATATCATCTGTAAGAATTAATTGACTTTATGAAATCGTCATCATATTTTATTTTGGAGGTCGTTCCGCCACATCCACTGCCATTCCTGACGGTTTCTCCAAACCTATTCCATCACAGATTATCTCCAATTAACTCATTTGGCCTATAAATCCAAACAGCCCCAAGAATCCAAGCAAAAAAAAAAAAAGTATAAAAAATGTTTCGGATTCCATGTAAAGAGGGTGGTCCTCTTTAACTGGGAGTATTAAGTATTACCGGACAATGTTAGGGTAGCAACGACAGAGGTGGATTATGCTGCAAACTGAAAACACTGTCACTATGGAGCAGAACTACGTTTCGGGATCTTCCGGCCAATAATTTACTTTCTACGGTTTGCCATCATCCTCTTGTATAATAAAACGACTTTCAAAGGCTAAAATCAGATTAATCTGCAGCAGAAATAGATTTTAAAACAAACCACTAAAACTGGAGCGAAATACATAGAAAACTTGTTCTTTAGTTGGGTGTGTCACGGCAGTAGCTATTTTTCTTATCCCCACGGTCTCCTGGATCAGCCGCTTTTCTTCTCATGAGGTTTCCGATTATACGTTCTTATTCATTACCATCTTTAGTCCATTCTGATTTATAAGTTTCGATGGCTCAAACCGATGCCAGGAATTTTAATTTACATGTATATTATTTTGTAGTTTACTTCCACTAAGGTAGTAAACTTCACCACCAAAACGGGAAACTCTGTCATTTGTAAACTTATTTGTGGAACACATTTTCTATGCTATTCATCAAGCAGTTTCCTTCGACTATAGCTTTCGCAAATAAAACAGATGTAAGAATTGTTGTTTGATATTTTCTGTGAGAGTGCTTGATACCATTAGAAATATATTTCCTGAACAGAGTAGTTGTACGTTAAGATTGCGATGGGTTTTGTGAGTAGTGTAATCCATAGGAATTTCGCATTAATATCAGTTTCAACATACGGGATAAAGTATTCAACGAGATGTAGTCAGGCATGTTTTAAATTGGGTGGATCAGGACATTTAAAAAATATAACTGTATATACTATGGAAAATTACCGCATAATACGCCAATGAAATTAAAGGAATTTTGTTTCTGGATAAGAAATAAGGAAATCGTGCGAGTTACCAGTGTTAGTTAATGTCAGAGTTACGTTGACAAGAGTAAATACCAAGGTCTCGAAAAACACATTATGGGATGTATATGTGCAAAGCCTGGATGAAGACCATGTTAATAAGGAGAATATATTTACGTGCATTAAAGACCTAATGAAGTAGGTATTGAGGAATTTCAAATGATTAATCAATAACGAAGTGTCAGGAGTTATCTTCTTCAATTATTAATCGTAATCTGTAGAGAAAGATTGATTAATAGTACTTACCTTCAGTTTCTGAGGATATAGGAGATATAAAAATAGTGTTTGTGTTCTGATTATTTGGGCAAGTTATATATAAAACCTATTACCCTAGCATTTTGGGGTGATATTCTTTAAAATATTTAGCTACCATAATTTGGGGAGAATTTTATAGTTGTCACATTATAATGATTAGCACTTTATTGGAAGAGGAATAAGATAGCAGCAGATAAATCGAGAGACTCATGACACAAAAATATATCGCTCAGTCAAATGTGGCTACAATTCAATATCCAGATTGTTAATACAGCAGCGTATTTAAAAAAACCGGCGCCCCGGGAAGTGTAATAAATAACTTGAAAGAAAAAATATTTTTTCCGCTGCTTGAATGAGTAATGCAATGAAAATTCTTTATTCGCCCCCGGAAATGTAGTAAATATGCTGCGATAAAATGAAAAACCTTTCAGCCTGACGAATCATTTTATGCTTATTCCATGTGGCTATAACTGTCAATAACACAACAGAGACTGGTAGACGTGTAAAACTTCAAAGGGCCACTACGATTAGAATATTACGTGCTTTAGTACGATGGATGCAAAATACAGGGCTGTTAACTACGTACAGATCAGTTTTCGTTGGCAAAGACGCAATGTCAATTAACAGAGTAACTACTGTACATTTGCATTTAGAATATTGTCGCCTCTGTAAATGTTGATCTTCTAGTGTCTCAATTGATGAACGCAGTGTATTTTCACCAAAACCATTTATTAGTGGGATCAGGAGTTGATTTCGTGATTAAAGTATTTGATTAATGGTAGCAGGGTTATACGTTCCTAGTCAGCACTTCTCTGGAATTTTCGGTACCTTAGTTTTTCTTACCCTGTTCTAAGACTCCACTTTCTGCTATATAAAAGAACGGCTTAGCGCTCCGTAGTTAGCGTTCCACTTAAATCTGTATGTCCGTTTTCTTCTGATGGCTTTATGACTCGTCGACGCAGATGTAATTAGAAACAGGAAAATGTTTGAGTCCAGGAACGGTAAGGAATTGTTCCATGGCCTTCTGAAGGAATCATCCCGGCATTAGCCTGAAGTTATTTCAGGATATTATGAAAAACAGAAATCTATATGGCAGAAGGAAGATCTGAATCTAGATCTTCCCGAATACCAAGCACCCATCAGGCACAATATGTAACTCTACTTCCTTGTTCTTATGGCACTATCTCCTCATGAATGTTCATGATCCGTCTCAATACCATTGTAGCAGATGTCTAATTTGATCTTTTGAAAATACATTCCAGGAATTAGTTCTTTGGAATCCAAAGCATATGATTTCTAGCTTTTGTATTTTTTCTGCGAGGCCCTGCATACATAGGAAAGTGGGTTCAAATCTCAGTACGGGCATCTAGATTTCGGTTTTCGATGGTTTCCCGACCATTCCAGGTAAAAGACGGAATAGTTTCCTCAAAGAGCCATGGCTGAATTCCTATCCATTTATTACCCTCTTCCTTTTTCGTCTCTAATTACCTCGATGTTGACTACTAGTTATGTGCTCGCAATGAAGTCATGTGTCGCTCCTTTAGATTTCTAGAAACGTATTGTGTTATCCTTGAATTTTGTGTATGTAATTAGTGCCAATGAAAACAGTAAAATATACAATGACGTGAACTCACAAGAGATGAAAGTCACAGCAGAAACGAATAGGGTACAAATAGCTGAAACGTAGAATCATCTACATCTACATGTATACTCTGCAAATCACAAATACTGTGGGTGGCAGAGGGTGCTAAGCACCAATCATAATTCTGCGCATTCCAATCCCGAACAGATCGAGGAAAGAAGGAATACATAAATGAATCAGTACGGCATCTTATTTCTCTAATCTTATCCCTCCTGTCATTGCGACCTATATAGGTTGGCGGAAGAAGTATTTAGTTGCACTCGTAACTTAAAGATTTTCGCATATTCTCCAGCAAATTCAAACGAAAACGACGTCGTCTGTCCGCCAAACAATCCCAGCCCAACCCACGAATCAGCTCTGTGACACTTATGTAAGGACTGTAACTAGCAGTCACGAATCGAGCGGCTCTTCTCTGTACTTTCTCTAATCTGTCAAACAATCCCTTGCGATACGGATCCCAAATTCCACAACAGTATTCCAAATGCGGACGCACTAGTGTTTTGTACGCTATTTTCTTTGTATGAGCAATAAAACTTCTCAAAATACGTCCTATGAATCGTAGTTTGGAATTAGCTTTGCCTACATCGGAAGTTATGTGGAAGTCGCATTTCATGTTACTTTGTACTGTTACGCCTAGATACTTCAGGGAATCCACAGTGTCAACAACTGAATTGTTAACTTTGTACTCCTGAGCAAGCGGTGTCTTTTTATTACTTATGTGCATTGCCTTGCACTTTTTACAGTTAAGTGTAAGCTGCCATTCACGGCACCATTCCGAAATAACATCCAGATTGCGCTGAATTTCTAAGCAATCGTCAGAGCACCTCACTTCCCTATAAATAAGTGCATCATCAGCAAAAAATCGCATCCTGAAATTAACGTTGTCACCGAGATCGTTTATAAAAATTAAGAAAAAAAAGTGGTTCTATTACACTTCCTTGAGGAACGCCCGAAGTAACATCTAGTTTAGAAGAGGCTTCCCCGTCTACAACGACATACTGTGACCGACCAGTTAGAAAATCGCGTATCCATTCGCAAATCTGATCAGATATACCGTACGCTCGGATCTTCGCTAAGAGTAGGTTGTGTGGTACAGAGTCAAAAGCTTTCTGAAAATCCAAGAAAATAGCATCAACTTGTGATCCTGCATCAATAACTTTCATTACATCATGCGAAAATAAAGCCAGTTGCGTTTCACATGATCGGTTCTTCCGAAATCCGTGTTGGTATGCCGTAAGTAGCTCGTTTTCATCTAGAAACTTCATAATATTAGAGCATATGACATGCTCCAGTATTCTACTGCAAACAGATGTTAGCGATATCGGTCGATAATTCCTAGGATCTCTCCGATCTCCTTTCTTGAAAACGGGAATCACCTGCCCAATTTTCCAGTCAGAAGGTATTTTCCTTTCCTCTAAAGATTTACGAAATATATCTGACAGAAATGGTTATATTTATTCCGCGTATTCCGAAAATACTCTTACTGGTATACCATCGAGACCCGGAGCTTTCCCCCACTTCAGGAGCTTTAATTGCTTTATGATACCTACACTATCAATTTGTACTGGATCCATCTCAAATTCAACACGCCGTGGAAAAAGGGGAATGTTTTCGTCAGTGAAGGAATTTTTAAATTCGGCGTAGCCTTGTCGCAGCTGTCATCAACTTCCCGACCGTCTTGTAGTAGAACTGGCATATTGTTGTCACAACCACTTACTTTTTTTTTACATACGACCAAAATTTCTTTGGATTTTCAATGAGGATCTTGGAAAGTGAGTTGCATCAAAAGTCATTGGAAGATACGAAAAAGTTCAGGAAGAAATAATAAAGAACTAACACAAAAGCCTGAAGTCTATTCTTAACTGTTATTTTAGATCTGAAACAACAAAATATATGATTTAATTCTTGACACACTGTGCAGTTAGAAATACCTATAATTTCATAGTTGTTAAAAGTTGTTTTTCACCATTGCAACCAATAACTGTTTCTCTTGGAATCACTAAGATTTACGGAAATCAAAAAACTCTTACGGATTCCATTGGTACTGGAATAATTTCGGTATTCCACATGGGTTTTAGGTTTTGTTTTGTCATTTTTAACGAATTGAATTTTCTTGTTGCTATAAGTAGTACGTACACCGGACGTATTACAATTATCTAATTAATCATCTTCAATTTCAGCTTTGAAAATCAGTATGTGATTCACGGGGAAACAAACTGTTTCAATCAAAAAAATTATTCGTTGACTGATTTTTGTATTTACCTCAACGAACGTGATTCGGTTCTTTTAACGAGTTTTATTTCTTCAGAATTTATCAGGAATTAGTCTTTAGAGCAAAATCAAATAGATACTTTCACCGAATGGCACAGGTATTGAATACCAACTAGTGTTTGTAGATCCACTACTACATGTGTTTGTAGCTGTTGACTTGGGGTATATCTAGGATGCAATGCAGTATTCATGACTCTATGGACGACATATTTTGTTGTGTTATTGGTTCTGAAAGGGAAGATCAAGTGAAAAAGTACTATTGATCTGCTGCAGAAGATGGTAGCTGCGGGAGGCAATGTGGAAGTTACAGCGTTTGCTCAGCGGGATCGTAAATGCCCTAACGATGGGAGATACGTTCCATACGAAATACCTACTTCCTGATTTACAGTTCAAAAACGAGAATTCTCCTAAATAAATAATCGGTTAAAATCCATGTTTTTGTCAAGTCACTATAAATCCGGTTAATACAAAAACAGTTAATTCTACTTTTGTTCATCGTCTGCTTTAGTTTTTACTTACCAAATATGACACAAAATGTTTGATGATCTACTTATCTTTACTCAGAAACTATTCATAATTAAGTGAATGGTACATTCCAAGTCTGCAGTTTTGGTTAATAGTACTGTGTAGTTCATTGGTTAGTTATTTGGTGAAAGAATGGAGTACAAAACTAGTTTAGGCATATTTTTTTATCCAATCTCATGTTAAGTATTATGATGATGAGTGCCAACGCTCTGGCCTGATATTCCAGAGGATCACCGACACTTCGGTCTTCGTTGGTTGCTCAAAATCACTTCAAGCGAATTCCGGTATGGTTTCTTTAAAAGACCATTGTCAAATTTCTTTCCGTCCCTTACTCATCATTCTCTGAAGTCACCTCAGACTAGACGAGGCGTAAAGTTCCAGTTAAGGAAAATTAAGAGGGATTCGGGCTTACAATTACAACACACTAGTACGAGTAGATTAGCGGTGCAAATAAAAAATAGTTTTCGCAACTTATCACCAATTTATGTTGTGGCTAAAAATATTTCTTTTTTAATTGTTTATGGTTTTATTCGTCGTCGACTTCGATGTCATTAGTGACGGGAAGCGACTGTCTGCAGAAATGGGAAGGAATTCGGCCATTTTCTTTTGGAGGAAATCTCTTGGCATTCACCTGGGATAATTTAGGAAACTATCAAAAACCGAAATCTGGATGACTGCACAGGAATTTGAATTCAAGTCCTCCAGAAGACGGGAGGTACACTCAACAATAGGTTGATAACGTCAGCTTACAGTTTAACAATATAATAATAATTTATATTACGTCTCTAATAAGTTAAATTGGCGATTTGCACTAAGTAATAGTTCTCCATCTTCTTGCTAATTTATGATTATTGGATCCAGTACGATGGCTATTTTTCGTAAGGTTTCTAATTGTAAGGCATTTTGCATAAGTAATAAAATGTGATTTCACATTTTAGCTGTTATGCTTACAACGAAATGCATGATTGTTTCTGTTTTCAACATACGTGGAAACTGATTTATTAATCAGAGTAAATCCTTTATCACCTACTGAATTGTCACTATATGCACGTGGCGAATAAATTGTTTATGAATATTCTGGTCAGTTTAGAGTGAAAACGTTTGCATGGGCAATCAAACCAGTCCGTCAGTCAGTGACAAATTTTTTATATGTTGGTGCAATAGATTAATAAAGAAGCCGCTGAATGTTGTGCGGAATACCAGAGGGATGGAAGGAACAAAAATGAGTAAAAGGATTAATTATATTTGTTAACCGCCATATTAAGTGTATACAAGTTAAGTTTACTGAAATTGAAAACCAAACAATTCCGCAATTAAACACAGCTTGTTAGACACTTATCAGCTGAATGTAAAAACGTGAGTTTCGCCAATACCATGAGAATTTACGATGTTGTGTATAATACAGAAAATCTGCAGAATCATTCAGTAAATGGAAAGTTTGTTAATTTGTTCGTAGAATATATCTTGCTATATTTTCATTTACCTTATTGCTTTACGGTTTATTGATCGAGAAGTCATTAGAGGCGGTAAAGAATTGAGAGTAAGGAAAGGGAAGGAATTCGCCCGTAGTCTTTTGAAGTAGCCATCCCGGTATTCATCTGGTGTAACTTCAGGAAACCAGGAAAACCGAAATCTGGATGACCGGACCGGGAATTGAAACCGAGCGGGGCGGTGTAACGGTTAGCGTTCTCGCCTCGCATGCGGGAGGACGGCGGTTCGAATCCCCATCCGGGCATCCAGATTTGGGTTTTCCATGGTTTCCCCAAATCACTCCAGGCAAATGCCAGGATGCTTCCTTCAAAATGCCATGGCCGAATTCCTTCCCATGCCCCCCATCCTTTCCCGTCTCTAAAGTCCTCTATGTTAAAAAGAGACGTAAAGCAGTTACAAAAAAAAAAAAAAAAAAAAAAAAAAAAAGGGAATTGAACCTGTGTCTACCCAAATGGAGGCCAGATTGTTATCACTCACCCACCACGTAAATATATTTGCTATAAAATATGTAGTACGTAAGTAAACTCAAACTTACGTGGCCGGTCCAGATAATTATTATAATTTAAAATCAGGAACCACGTAAGGCGTAAGAAAAAGTAAATTAACAAAATTAACTTTATTAATCTGAATTCATGGTTTCCGTTCAACTTCCAGTTAATTTAAACTATTCCCGATTGCTGAATTTGGGAGTTACGGAGGAAGATATTTACTTGTTTCACAAATTTACGAAGGAGACTGTAAAATTGTTGTCCTCGATAAATATTTATCTAGTCCACTATTCTGTGTTGTGCTGTTGAATTAATTTGAAGAATCTCAGCGACGCCTTTATTTCCATATTGTCAAAATCTCTGAGGCACTTCTGAACTGGTGGCGACTTGCCTGTAAATCTTTCTTGGGAGTTGACCGTTAGGGTATTTTGTGTTAAACCGTCTGAAGTTTCAACTTTGCCTCAGACACGGTTTGTTGGCGGAACGTCCTAGGCACGTGTTGTGCAATGGAGTGGTATCAGAATTGTCTCTATGCTGTGGACTCTGGTCTTTAAATCTCACTAGGCTAATACTAATAAATTGAGCTATTTCTGGAAATTGCTTACTGGAAGGAAGACAGGGGATTCAAATTCTTTTGTGAGTGTGAGAGAGGCTAGCTAGAGGAACTAGTAGTCCGCAGTTAGAGATCAATCTAGAAAGCGGAGCTGGAATGCTGATTAAGTTATCAAGCCAAGTGAGAGTTAAAACAGAATTATATAGTTCTCAATTTCCTATTAAAGCAATGCTCTGCTTTTATGTAGACATTAAATAACTTCAGAGAAAATATGAGGATATCAGTATACATGTATGAATACTAATGTTAGTATCACCGTTCCATTCAGAAAGCAGTATTGGTGAGTCACATCGTTACAGTTAAGCCGTACTGGAGAGGAAGTCACAACTAACAACTTTTGTAAGAGATTTGATTTCTTGAATCCTGGACATTGTTGAACTTGAGGATCTTGGAATTTTGGCGAGTGATTGGCGGGATGACATGTTAATCACGAATCAACGTTTTGCTTTCGGGTGGATTTACCTGGGTGAGGTTTTGATAAGGACGCGTTCGTGATGATTAAGATGGGGACCTTCATGCAGTGTCTTACTCTGGTGGAAGTTAAATTCGTCTACATATCAGTACTGAAGTCTTCAAGGTTATTCAGCCAATAAGATCCTTGTAGCAGCTTACATCAGAAAGGTTTATGTATCGTATTTAGAATCATTCCTATTATTTTTTATTGTTAATACGTCGAACAATCCATCATTTTAAAAAGATCTTAAATGGAATATTTTTATTGGACGTTAACGTATTTGGTATATTTTGAGTTATTGTTTAAATGTAAATGACTGCGATGAGTCTGACAATGTAGTAAGCTATGTGTGACGTACGAAGAATCGACGGAACAAAACCTGGTTTTACATAAAGCCTACTCCTGTAAGAGACAGATTGCTTCCTCGCCTTATTAGACAAATCACCATCAATTGTATCAAATGGTATCATACGGTGCTTGCTACTGGGAAGCTTTGAATCAATGCACAAATTATAGTGGCTAGGAATTGTACTGCACCACATCTACTACTATGCGGACTAAGTACTGAAGCGTACAGCTTGTATTCCCTCTCGTTTAGAATTAAGTGACCTTTTAATTTAATTATTTTATCAACAAAAATAATATTAATGAATGAAATTTCTGAAAAAGGAAATTGGGATGTTACATGTTGGCAACACCGTATCACGTGCGTTTGACATTAAAATTTATTACAAATTTCCTTTCAAATTACAATTAAACAATCACCTTTTAATGCAATAGATTCAATATCTATCAGTTCTCAGGGGTTTTGTTATACGCCCGTACATTCAGCGGGGCGATGAGAGTCTCTAGGACGACACTGGGTTTATCAATACGACAACTGTTTGCGGTGATTGTCAACATCTTTGTGCAGTTACCATTTTTCAGAAGGCGCCAAGTCTGATTCCAGTAGTCTTCCCAGGCGATGATCCATCTGCTGGCCGTCGGACAGCGTCATCCACTCCGATGACGATATGTAACAGAGAGCACCACCACAGACCGTGCTAACGTTAGTCGCCGCACATCATATTCTCTCCGGTCGGCTGGCGACGCACACAACCACCCATCTCGCAGTCTACTGTGCTCTCCCCTCACTCTACCGGCTCCTGTGCTACCTGCCTCAAGGTCGCATACCACAGCAGCGCTGTCGCCCTTTGTTTGTACTACACACCTGTGCGAGCTAGGAGCCCAGCATGTGGAAAATATTTTCATGTAGTGTAGCAATACAATACAGTACTGAATGACGAATATAACTTCCTCCCACGGGGTTGGCATCAGCTTACACGGAAAGACGGCTTTAACGGCCAGGTTAACTCGAGATTGAGTGTTCCACTTCGCTTGGTGACTAAAACTAAGGAATGTGTTCGTGGTACCGAGTCCAGTTTTGTAGGGTTTTCCCGAAGACCACAGAATAAGACCTTAGAGAGACGTTACATTGTTACGTGCCAGTGCACAGTGGGGCCACTCGCTTGACATTCCATTGAATTATTGTCCGGTTAAAATTACCGGGGAACAACCAATCACGAACATCAAACGGACACGCAATATGTCTCCGGTGTTAATGTCCCCAAATGGCCGTGTATTTCCTAATTTGACTGGGGTCATTAATTTACCGTCTCGGCGGTAATGTCGGGAGACAGTGCTACCGCACCGGGTGCCCAGTTAATGTTGAAACGCGCTGTCTGTCACCAACATGACAACACGCGTAGCAGTTAGATTTACGGTCGCGAATAGCTGCCTGGCCGGTTGCCGATCAGCGCCCGGAACTTGGGTCACAGGCGGCCGTTATAAATGGAAGCCCCTAATTCACTCACCACCCTCCGCGCAGCACTCGACGGCAACTCGCTGGAGCATTCATTGCTGCCGCAACCCCGCCTGCGACGAGGGTTTGGTTAGGCCGGAAATGTCACAGTTGGTAGGGTTCTGCCTCTCTCTGACCGGAAAAGGGTAGTGAAACAGGATCGATAGTGAAATGACAACCTATACAAAGCACTCTGCTGGCAAGCATTTGATTTTACAGATCAATATACGGCTGCGTGATTTCAGTGATCATCTGTTATTTCATCAAAATACGATCTTATTGGAAGAGTATTTTTAGAGGCAGTCATTACTGTACCTACATCCAATTATAGTTATTACAGTTAATTTTCCATGAGAACTATGCTTGAGAATTAAATGAATCGTTATTTAAATATTTTTCATCAAACTGAAGTAAATATTTTCGTTCGTTGCGTGCGTAAAACTTGCCGCAACTTGCAGCAGTAAAGTATTCTCTACGCAACTGCACGTGCTAATTCTTTGTGTCGTGTAGCCAATGTAGTAATGCAGAGTGAAGAAAAATTTTATAGTAACGCGCTTAATTCACAAATGTAAATAGTTTTTCAAAAAGTAACTCAGATAATTCTAATTGTACTCGTGCGATTTTCGAGTAAATCCTGTTGGAAAGTATAGCTCTGTAGCTAATCTTCCAATTAATTCGCACTTCAATAAAATAACATATAAATGTATAAATCACGCAGCCGGATTTCGGTCTATTAGCAGGAAATGAAGAGTATGTACATTTGTTACGAAAGGAAATTGACAATTGGTATTTGGAAATGAACGCAGTTCTACAAGAAGGGGATAGGTAGTTACAATGCAAAATAAAACTGATTAATAAAATATCTCTCTGCTAACACTTACAGTAGATAAGAAGAAACGTATCGAGTGTGTCGAGTGAGCGCTAAATTTTGTGAATACTCTTCTAAAATATTCTGATTAATCCAGATTATGGCCATTTATCGTTTTCCGAAATAACTCAAGCAAAATTCATTCTTAAGTTACTTTATTCAGTTTGAGGTCCACAATTCGTTTCTAAAAAGACCGCAAAGTATCTCCCCTTCGAAGGAATTGAAATTATGACGAAAACTGTAAGCCTGGCCAGTAAATAAATAAGTAATTAGGGGAACTGTAGTACAATAGTGTAATACCAACAGTGAGTGTTGTCAGTTACTGGTAAAAAGTGTAATTCTCACATTGGCCATACATTACAAACAACCCCCACACTGGACGGTATAGCTATGGACATCCCAGTTTAAACCTGAGGTCTGGCTTACCAGTCGTCCTGATTACGTTTTTAAGGGACTTTGCTTGGTTATCTACTTGAATACTGGTACGGTTTTAAGCTTTAGGTCAGAAAAACTACAAATTTCACATAGAAATTATTAACAAGTAGAAAATTGTCAGTATCATACTACAGATTTCACAAACAAAAAACCACTTATCATACCCAGAGTAAAGTTACAAGTTTTTGCAGAAAGATAGCAACACAACATTCTTCCAACAGTGTAAATGCTCCGGATCTGACAAACTCGATTCTACCACACACCGAAAGTGTGTACACAGATGCTTGAAACACGTGGTCGGGAAGAGCCCGTACGAAAAATAATAATAACAATGTAAATAATTTAAAAAATGGAATCATAAAGGAATGTGGGGGGATACCAAGAAAAATAAAAAATAAAATTGAATTTTGAACAATGTAAATGGCATACTTAAGATATTTGAAGATGAATACACTAAGGACTCATGCTATCAGAAACAGAATTCGAAACGGAGCCGACATAACTCAATTAAAACAAACTGTTTGGATTAGCAACAAAAACTGACTGCTTCGGTTAGATAATCAAACAGAATATGCGAGCGAATACTCCTTTTATATTCACCCCATTTCACCTCTTTCCTAATCGCATAAAAATCAAAATAATGAGCTATCTGATAGAGAATGAAACATAGATTTCGAAAAAGGCAACGAAAGCCTGAGTCTACTAAAGGAAGGTTGGAAATAAATAAATTCGCAAGTGACATTCTATAAACAAAACTTGTAAGAACCTTACCTGGATAATAATACTTAAGATAATATTGCGGTAGGAACATACACCATTTTGTGGAAGATGTAGAAGGAGGCTAAAAATATTTTCGCGTATTACAGCAAAGCTTCCAACTACGTTTCAAATATGGACCAGGACCATAAAGTCAACAAATTCTTAATACTAATGGCATGGAGTACTACGTATATATGCAAAGCCGTTAAGGCATACAAAATTCTGATACTCACATATGATGCTTCCTCAGTAAAGATTTGTTAGAGTTTGTATGGGTTCGCCGTTTTCATTGTCAGATTTACAAACATGACAGCTCTAGTACAAATCTATGAATTGATGTGAAATTTCTTACGCAGTTGTATACATAAAGGATCTGATATAGGTTTAGCAGATGTCTACGAACTATAAGATCAAATATTTAATACAAGTATAATCCAATCGCTGAGATAGTTAGTCAAGTAATAACTATTAAATCCGACAGCGGAATGTACACCGCATCAACAAAATTCGTGCATTCCACCTACATATCCTTTTGGCCCCTTCAGCCTCCCATCCGCTACCATAACAACCAGCCACCAGCATCCACCCTCTCCTTCGCTAACAGAAAATGACGTTACTCAACCAGGGTCAAGACAAAACATAATTTGTCTTGAGGATTCTGTTCATCCCTTGTCCATTTTTCCTTCCCGTTTCGCTTACGTCACTGTTGTATTCCGATTGTCAGTATATTTTTGCCACATTTTCTCTTAGCTTTTCTCTGTAAGCAATCGCAATAAAAAAAATCTGAATACAAATAATCTCACCAATACTTAATAAATAAATAGATATTTTTACTAACTTCACAAGCTAAATAATAGTCTACCACAAGGCTCGGTTCTCTCCCCTATACTTTTTAATTTATATATTCGAGACCTGCCAGACACAGTCTCTCGCAAATTTGTATATGCTGTTGACGTATATTCTGATCTTACAGTGCAAAAAACGAACTTCGTAGACGCTGAAGAAATCGTGACTAACGACCTTCAGGAAATGGATGCTTCTTTCGAAGGTAGCGCCTTCAACCTAATCCGCAGAAAACATAAATAGCTACATTCCATCTTAGCAACAGACTAATGAACTACCAACAAAATATATTTTTCAGAAACCAGATGCTGAAGTATAACAGAACCTTAAAATTCCTGGGTGTCACATTAAACAGGTCCCTAACCTACAAAAGGCATCTTCAGAATACAGCTACCAAGCTTAAAAGTCCGAACCATTTACTTCAGCAGCTGGCAGGAACTTCATGGGGAGCTGATGCGAATACATTAAGAACAACAGCCCTAGCCTTCCTTTACTCCACAGCTGAATACTGCTTTAGCGTGTGGCTTAATAGTTCTCACACCCAGTTAATGGACGTTCAGCTTCGCCAAACAATGCGTATCATAACTGGCTCGCGTCTATCTACACCTATTCAATGGCTGCCAGTGCTCAGCAATATCCCACCACCTCAAATCAGAAGGCAAAAGGTCGTAATCAAACTATTGTCGAGAATTCTGACTATTGAGGCTCTTCCCATCCGTGGAGATGTTAGGGAATACAAAACACGGCTGAGGCCATGTCGCCCTGCCTGGAAGACTGCTGTGAGTCTAACATCCAATTTCTTCAGCCCTACAGATAGCTGGACAGTGGAATGGGCGTCATCAACCCCACAGGGAGTAGTGCAAATTACCAATCTGTGCTCAAAACTACCAGGATTCAACTTACCGTGGTAAATTTCGTGCAAATTAATTCGGATTAGATGTTGTACTGGAAGAACTGCTTCAACTCTCCACACCTAGGGCCGTGCAGATTCTCCGTTGTGTGACAGCGGTGAGGTTTCACAGACTGTGCCGCACATTGCGCAGGACTGTCCACTGTGTACCTTTCCTGGTAAATTTGGCTACGCCGGAGGAGGTGGCATAGTTGGAGCGTCATGTTGTAGTGGTTGTGACTTGAGATCTTGTCTCAGTGGCCGGCTGCGGGCATTAACCGCTGAACTATGTATATATTTATTTTGAAACAAGTTGTTAATTGATTGCAGTACAATTGTTGAATGTTCTAAATTTCTTATAGCATCATACGCAAAATAAAATAAATAAATAACTTGCTCCTGTTCACCTTCAATATTCTTCTCATCTCATTGTCAATATTTCCCTTTTTCCTTTTTCTGAATCATTTATTGATAACTCACCATTTTAAAATTATCGATCACATGAATAGCATCGTAAATTCTGTAACTAAAATATGTTTACTACAAATCCTTAATTTCACATTTTCGTTTAATAATTTTTCTTTATGGACGCTTTTTTGTCTTTTCTTCTAGTTCTTTCGAGCCACCACTAACAATAACAAGGTACGAATTCTCTTCCGGGCATCCAGATTTGGGTTTTACAAGGTTTCCCCAAATCACTCCAAACGAATTCCGGATCCTTCCTTTAAAAGGCCATAGCAGAATTCCTACCTGTTCCTTGCCCCCATTCATTCCCACTTCTAATGACCTCGCCGTCGACGAAGCGTAAAACAATAAAAAAAAACCAAAGAAAAACTATAACAATACGACATCAAAAATTCTCCTCTTGGCTTTCATGTTCGTAACTAATTCCTACATTAAAAATAATTCTTTTAAAGCCGTATAATTAGATACACCATAATTTTTTCTTTTTTTGAGAAAAATAAATTTTGCCATCAAGTCACTAGTATTCATAATGCGTTATATTTCGGTTCTTGCATAGCAATAGTAGCAGTCAGTTGATAAGGATCGCATGCCGTGTATACTTATTTGTGATGGATAAAGTTTAACCCAAGATATATTACTGATGAAAAAAATACTGTTCCTGTCGAGAAGTGTAACCAGAATATTTGCTCTTGTTATCAAGCTACTTTTTAACTGCGCTAACAAACACCGCTGACTGCAGCTGTAGCATTCCTATCAGTAATGACTTGAGCGAAAATACAATTTAGAAAAAACACCTTTATCTCAAAAAGTGTAAAGATCCAGAAACATGGTTTAACATTAATATTTTTTTTTTAGAGTGATCCAACTTAAAAAAAAAATTTTTTTTAAAAAAATGGAAATCTGATAGAAACAAGTTTGACACTCTTCTCGTAAGTGATAAGAGATAAAAGAAAACTAGACCAAAATTACAAGGTACGCGAATGTATCCACATCTTTTATAATTGCAAAAAGCCTACATTCCATTAAAAACCGGTTTATTGAGTGTATTCGGTATTCTTAGTAATCAAGAATTCGAGGTGGTTGCGTGAATGGTAGCGATATAGTATGGAATTCGACAGGACATAGTTTTAAGCCCACGTCCAGCCGTTGTGGTTTCACTTTTCCATTCAAGAAAACACTCCAGTTATATGCCGAAATGGTTCCTTCAATGTAATGAGTGAATTCTTTTCAGTTTTCTGTCCCAAAATCTTACCCACCTCAGATGATCTTCGATGTAGTCGAGGCGTAAGGTCCTGAACAAAACACCACGAAAGGATGTTACTGCACAACGTGAAAGTTACAATTTATGCAAATGATAATGCACTATTTATCCTCACCGGTGTTCCTAGTTTAACCCCGTAATTGTGTTCGCAATATCTAATCCCGATCTCTCGTTCAGTTGCTCAGGTTTTTGCAAATATTATCGCTGACTCGGTTTTGTGAGGCACTGCTGATTAGAATTCGTGGCTCTTATTTGGCGAGTCCGCGAGTTCATTTTTCACCCCTAGCGCCACTTTTAACCCCTCTCTCCCACCTACGCTGGACGGTCAGGCGGGTGGATTTCCGTTCTACGCGCTTTTTATTTCGTTTGCCCGCCTCCACGCCGGCTGCTCTCCATCTGAGAGATATATATACACAGAGATAGAGACGTCTCCGAGTCCCTTAATTACAATTCAACCCTCCTAAAGCTCCCTTCAAAGAGTGCTACTCAATATTTACAATTGTTCCCTTCTCCTCGCCATTCGTTCCGCTATCTAATCTGCGAAAGGATTAAATGATATTTATTTTAAAACGAAACTCGAACGAAAGGGTACAAATACCGCGAGTTAAGCTACTTTATTGGAATGTAATATTAATCTAAGAAATATTTTCTTTCAGAGATATAGCGGAGTTCTCGAGTCTTGTGATTAATTCCGTAATGCGTTGGCTCAGCCGGTTTTGCATGCTCAGTAATTTTTCCTCTTCCTTTCTCCTCGAGTATCGTCTAGTGCTACGCAAATAGAGATTCTTTCCTGTTTACCTGGAACTTGCTGCAATCGAGCAGTAAACAATGTTATCAGAAAATAATACAATGCACATTGATTGGCGTTGCAAATTAGAATCACTAATTTTATCAGTGTATTGCAATAATTTAAAAAATAATTTGTATTTCGAGTAATATGCTTAGTAATATTTTTATCGGATAATTAGATATTGAAATGCATCTATGTTCAAAAATATCATTCACTGTTCTTTAAGTTTTAAAGTATTTATTTTCATCTTAGAAGAATAATATTATATTTGTCTACGTAATTAAAGTTTATTTATTAAAAATCAATATACTTCTTTATCGACTATATCTAGTATGTTCAGTATGTTTCTTTCTTTTTCGGTTAAGTTCTTTTGCAGTTATTTTAAAGCTCACATTTGGAGTTCTCTGGATGTTTCTCCGAGAGTATTAATTCGCTCTTTTCTCATTTAGCGTTCTTGTCCTGCCGACATGTTTATTTTTAATACTATCCGTAAAGAGTGCAGCAGTAAGATGGCTGAGTGGTTGAAACGTCTTACTGGCCCTCGAATGGTCTCCGGCTCGAGTCCCTCTTTCGGCAGGAATTTTTCAAAGGTCTTTAACCAGAACTCTACCTCTGGCACAGTATACTGTTTAGTATGGAAATATGCCAGAACGTTTCCGTGGTTCGGATTCCACGTTAAACCATAGTATTAGTAGTAGTAGTAGTAATGTTAGGGACAATAGCAGTAGTAGTAAATGTAGTAGTGGTGTGGGACCCATTCTGTTTAATAACAATAGATGTAATAGATATTGAAAATTGAATCAAAAAAAATTTCTTTCATTCATTGTTTATATGATAATCTGTATATATAAAGATGAATGTATGTATGCTGGTTTGTTTGTATGTTTGTTTGTTTGTTTGTTTGTTCTTCATACAAATCGACAGTTTTCATCCGATATCAATGAAAATTTGGACACTTATCCTTTGAAACATAGAGAAAATTACTGTCTACATTTGTTTGAAAATTTATCTGTATAAATAATACATGATGTCTTATAATTTCGAAATATTACTGAACGGCAATAGACAGCCGCGTTGCATATGGAGGTCTCTTTACAGTTTTCTCGTGTAGCGGTTAGCTAGCTCAGTGGTTAAAGCGTTTGATTACTAATGTTTGGGTCGTGGTCTCAGGTTCAATTCCCCTTGGAGACTAAAATTTTTTTAAAATTGTTTTTGATCATAAGAGTCACGCCTGGGCCATCGGTTATTCGGATTGAATGTTAAACTGTAGGTATCACATAGTTAGGGGTGCAATCCGAGGCAATTCGTAGGTAGTCTTGCAATGCTGCTGAACGTTATATTAATCCCTTAGAGGTGATCAGTGTGTGTGTGATCTGCAGTAACATCTATATATATATATATATATATAAAGATGAATGTATGTATGTATGTATGTTTGTTTGTTTGTTTGTTCTTCATACAAATCGACAGTTTTCATCCGATATCGATAAAACTTTGCACACTTATCCTTTGAAACAAGGAGAAAAATACTGTCTACATTTGTTTGAAAAATTATCTATATAAATAATACATTTTGTCTTATAATTTCGAAATATTACTGAACGGCGATAGTCAGACGCGTTGGATATGTAGGTCTCTGTACTGTTTTTTCCGTGTTGTGGTCAGGTAGCTCAGTGGTTAAAGCGCTTGCGTACTAATGTTTGGGTCGTGGCCTCCGGTTCAAATCTGCGTGGATGCTAAGATTTTTAAAAATTGTTTTTGATCGTAAGAGTCATGCCTAGGCCGTCGGCTATTCGGATTGAATATTAAGCTGTAGATATCACAAAGTTAGGGGTGCAATCCGAGGCAAATCGTAGGTAGTCTTGCAATACTGTAGGTGTACACTTGTTTACGTTAAATTGATCTATCCGGGGTGATTCGTAGTCAGTGTCCGTGTGATCTGCAGTAGTAATAATACTATAAATGCAGAAGTAAGTCTCTGTCTTACGTTACGTTTTGACAACTAAATGTCTATACCAATATTGATGGAATTTGACGAGAAAATCTGTAGGGAGGGCACAGGAAATGTTTTTTGTATGATTAACAGATGTAGTCGCGAAATTTTGAGAACTTATCGGAGTGACGGAGAGACGAATGTGTGTGTTAGTCTGTAATGTTACGTCGCTTGCTCAAGCTATGCTTCTCGCGCATTATGTTAGTGTATAATTTGTTAGTAAATTTCGTACAGAGAAAAAAGGTAATATTTAGTATAGATGTTGATTTTCTCTGTCCTATTACTTTGTGTCTGCTTTAATGTTTCTGGCACCAATTTATTTTGCCTTCTTTTTAACATGCCTTGCGGGCGTAAACTGGCCTAAGTTGTAGCTCTAGCAGAGCAATAGCAGCGAAAGTTATTAGAACCCAAGAATCGGATGCTATTGCTGAAGAAAGAAGAAGAGTCCAAGCTGAAATAAAGCTGCCCTTAGTTAACATCCCCCCCCCCCCCCAGAATGATATGGTGATGGGTTTCCGGTCATATTATGCCAACTCGGTGGTGTTTGAGACCAATCCTTCGCTACCAACAACTTTTTATAATCAATTCTGGCAACGAAATTCTTAATCCACGCGTACGTTATATATATATGTATATATAACGTACTAGCTGATACCCGCGACTTATATAAGATACAAATATATGTATAAGTAAAAGAATGGAAATAAGGGCCCAGTTTAGATACTAGGTGATGGATATGTTGCATATGGAAAATAAATACATTTTTAGTGTAATGAAACAGCACTGACAGGGACAATGCATCTTTTGTTTTAAAGATTAATATATGTGCGGACAATACAATAATTGGCCAGCATATAGTTTGCTGTGGTCGGGTTTGTAGCTGGAACGGTCGGCAAGTAACAACCTTCCAGCATTCCACAGACATAACAGGACTAGACGGTCTACGGGAGGGCAATAGGCGAGGGAGAATGTGGACCGATACTCGAGTGGGAACAACGCTCGCTACCGCAAGTGCTGAGAATTCGCAAGCACCTGAAGCAGTGCGAAGACGTTGATTCCCGTGCACAAAGGTTCTTATCAAAGGCTGTGTTGCAGTGATGCAACGGAACGCAGCCGCTAGGACTGAGTGAGGGACACAATAACCTGCAACCAACCCACCACCACGCCTCGTCACGGTAAAATTAACTTTATTTAATTGAATCTACCATACCACAGTTTGAATTCGTCACACCTAGTAACGGACCATGGGATAAGAGGACTCAAAGACAATTATAAAAGCCACAACTACCTTGCAATCAATTTTAAACGTTTTATGTCCATTATGTACGACTTGTCTGTATTTGTTTAATGTAAATGGACTCATTTCAAATCATTTGTTTTCAATATGACAAATGTTAACAATCAGTCCATGTAATGAATTAAATATGATTGTGGTTTATGTGTATCACTTATAATTTGAAGTCATAATAAATATCTTATATGAAAATAATCGCCCCTCCCTTTTGGTATTTAGAATAGAAAATTTTATAGACCTGTCTAAAAATAAATTCAAATTTAATTTTGTGAAATATTTCACTGGCGCCCAAGTAAAATCTGTTTGATTTTAAAAACAATTCTAAAAGAGATATAGTTATCTCTGACACGAAGTGGAACGCTTCAGTACCTTGTTTCCAAATTTTTTAATTGGTATATCAATGTTAACGTGCGAGTTTTGAAAAAGTGGGGACTAAACACACCACCGGTAATTGAGTCGTAAGCTTGCTAAAATTTTGGATTCTGGACCTCCTTAATAGGAAATATTTTTCAGTATATTTCATGAAATTTACTACTTTTTGGACTGAATATAAATCAAAGCAAGACAAAAGTGATGAAATGTAGCAGAAATGATACCAATACTAGTAGAATAAATATAAAAATAGGATCGGATGCAATAGGAGAAGTAAGTGAGTTCTGTTACTTGGGAAGGAAATTTACAACCGATGGCCGAAGCAGGAATGATGTTAAAAGCAGAATAGCACTAGCAAAACGAGCCTTCATGAAAAAGAGAAATCTTTTAGTTTCAAATATTGATCTAGGAATTAGAAAGAACTTTTTAAAACTCTTTGTGTGGAGCACAGCACTTTATGGTAGCGAAACATGGACTTTAGGAATACGGGAAATAAAGAAAATTGAAGCATTTGAAATGTGGTGCTACAGAAGAATGCTGAAAATTTAGTGGACTGACAAAGTAAGAAATGAACGAGTTTTGGAAATGATGGGTGAGGAAAGAAGTTTGTGGAAGAAGCTTACAGGAAGAAGAGACAGGCTGGTAGGTCATATTTTGAGACATGCTGGATTGGTTAATTTGTTAGTGGAGGAACAGTCGAAGGTAAGAACTGTAGAGGAAGACGGAAATTAGGATATATGAAGCAGATAAGTGAGGACATGGGTTGTAAGGGGTATGTAGAAATGAAGATGTTAGCACAGGATAGGAAGGAATGGAGGATTGCATCAAACCAGTCCAAAGACTGACGACAGCAAAAAAAAAAAAAAAAAAAAAAAGAACCAATGAAGATTTCATTCTTCGCTGCTGAGAATAATTTAGTGTAAATAAAAATACTACGAAATACTGCTCTAAGGTGCGTGAGAGGGTCCGAAAGTTTCTAGTGCCGACCGGAATTTTTACATGTTTTGAAACACAGCTTCACCTTTGGCCAAAAAGATGCTAGGACACTTCTTGGTTCCAATTTCGTGTTAAACTATAGATCCCATTTTCCTTTTAAAATTACAAGGTTAGGTTAAAAGCTACGACGGAGGTGAAAGGTGCAGATTCATACAGTCTCTTGTCACTACGTCTTTAAGGCCACATGTTATTATTATTTAAACTGAAGCGGAAAATGTTTTCATAATTTTCAGGTTTCAAATTTTAAAACAAGGATTAACCCTCCGAAAGGTGAATAGCAACATTGAGAAAATTGTGGTTGTTATAATTACATTTGAAATTATGTTTCGTCAATATTAATCGCTGCTTTCTGTATGAAACAATAAAATTTTAAACATCCACCGACAAATTTAGGTGGCTGCAGTTAAAAAAAAAATATTTACGCACAGCTTAGATTTTAGATTACTGTAACATACTGCATAGTTATTAAAACTGGAAGGGATCACGAGGGTAGCTTTCCTAGTAATTTCTGATTCTCGGACGCATATTGAATTGTTTCTCACATGCAGTTGTACGTCCCTCACTTAGGGTTCATCTGGCATTTGTCGATTGAAAATTAAATTGATTCGGTAATAATATTGTGTATGACCCATCCAAGAATACTTTACAGCGTGAAAAGTAACTACATCGTAAATATGGCTAGCATGACATCTTACGTCACATGAGTAGACCAAAATACGCTTAAAATATGTAGTTTTTGTAGCCAATCTATTGTGTTATAAGTGTTACTCGTATCCAGTTTGCTTTGATATTTAAGTTGTTTCCATTCATATCACTTTTTTTTATACTTAACATAAATATCAATTTCACCAATAGCATCATCTTCTCATGCGTCTGAAAGTAATGCTGCGGGTATCGAGCACGAAAGTTGAACCCCGTTATTTCGACTTTGATGTTGGTTTACTGTGGACGCAAGCGTACCCGATATTGCTTGGAGGTGATTGATAGGTCTTGTAGAGCCTGAAATTAAGAGGTTCAATATTTTCTCGGTGTTTGCTATTGATTGATGTAATACCACTGCCTAGTATTGTTGGTAGCAAAGAAAATTTGTGCAGCGGAAGATACAACAAACGTAAATTATGGGGATTTAATAGTTCATGTATTACTCTCTCCCCTTATATTGTCCATTCATTGTTATTAATAGCATCCTCAGATGGTAAATTTAGTTTTTTGTACAAATGTTATTGGTAGGACGTGTATGGCACTATACTACATAGAACAATTAATAACCTGTTTCGTTAAATTAATTCTTATTTAAGTGCTCAAGTCTGTTGAGGTTATATAGTGAAAGCTACTTAGTGAATTGCTTTGTAATGCGGGCCCCCCTTTGTGGTGCGTGCTCCTAAGCTGCAGCCTAGGTAGCCTATGATTAAATGCGGCCCTGTTCAGGAAGTAGTTGGATAGAAGATAACATCAACATATAACAAAAAGTTTCCTAATTATTGTAGTGAGGCGGTACTTTTACCTTTTTGGATTTTCAACAAGGCAGTTAACATGGAAACAGGTACTGTTGCGGAACGAAGATGGTAACCCTCTGTAAAGGATTATTTTTTGCTGTAATCAGTCTTTCGACTTGTTTGATGCAGTCCTCCATCCCTTCCCATCTTGTGCCAACCTCTTCATCTCAGCCTACGCCCTCAAATATCTTCTTCATATATTCTAATCTTTGTCTTCCTCTACAGTTCTTACCTTCGACTGTTCTTTTCACTAACACATTAATCAATTCTGCATGTCTCAGAATATGACCTACCATCCTGCGTCTCCTTTCTGTAAGACCCTTCTACAAATTTCTTTCATCACCTATCATTTGCAGAACTCATTCATCTCGAACTTTATCTGTCCACTTAATTTTCAACATCCTTCTATAGCACCATATTTCAAATGCTTCAATTTTTCTTCTTTCTGGTATTCAATAAATCCATATTTCACTATCATAAAGTGCTATGCTCCATACATAGATTTTTTTTTAACTGCTTAACTTCTCTTAACAGCGAGGTCTTAAGAGACGGGAAAGGATGAGGGGCAAGGAATGGGAAGAAATTCGGCCTTGGCCTTTTGAAGGAAGCATCCCGGCATTTGCCTGGAGTGATTTTGGAAGCCATGGAAAACCGAAATCTGGATGCCCGGACGGGGATTCGAACCGCCGTCCTCCCGAATGCGAGGCCAGAACGCTAACCGTTACACCACCACTATCGGTCCCATACATAGAGATTTAGAAAGTTCTTTCTATGTCCTAGATGAATATTTGAAACTAAAATATTTCCCTTTTCCATGAGGGCTCCTTTTGCAAGTGCTATTCTGCTTTTAACATAATTCCTAATTCGGCCACCAGTCGTAATTTTACTTCCTAAGAAGCATTAATCATTTACTTCTTCTGTCGCATTTGAAATTTAATCTACTACTAACAGATGTTATCTATCTATATATATATATATATATATATTAAAAATTTCAGAGTACATTTCATATCTAACCCGAAACGCTAGGCAAGCTTACGGCAATTCATAAACAGGTTTCTACTTTATCGAGCACGATTTTTCAACAGAGAGACGTACCAGGACACGGTGTTATTTTCGTATGTTCATTCTAATTTGTGCAAATGTCTGTCTTTAAGACGTAACGGGCATAGAGATGGCAGGCTGGGAGTGTCTTGTATTCGATGGATGTCCTATGGAGGAATTCACCAATCCATGTTCCGGCGCGGCGGTGTGACTCGTGCAATGAAACTAATGGTTAAAACTTCCAACATCTTTTCAGCAGTTTCCTCACACTACAACTTCTACTGCTGAAATGTTCTCCTTGCCAACAATTCGATAAGCCTGAATCGGACGAGAAGCATCTTCCACATCATTTACAAATTGCTTTATCCTGTAGCAGATTTTCTGCTGTTATCAGCATGCATCACAATTCTGAAACTTCATTGTTCGGTAATTTTCAATAGGTTTCACACCTTCACTATGCAAAACCGAATGACAGAACGCTAACAGAATAATAGAACGAAATGTCTATTTCTTATTACAAATTTAAGTTTTCAATGTGAATTACTCTCGTAGCTCGTCACCTGATTGAGCCTCCACATGTTTCAGCCACTGACCAAGTCCATTTTTCATGCAGTCTTCACCATTTCTTTTCTAAGACCTTTATTTTACTCCCTTGAAACTTAACAATATTCCCCTTCTTCACTGTCCGGGCTTTGGTAGAATACGAGAGGACAGGAAGATAAAACGCCATATAAATTTTTCCCTTACTTCTCTGTAGCACATCACTGATCGTTATCAGGCTATTGACACTTCTTAAAAATGTTTCTGTCCCCCTCTGTTACTTATATTTGCTTGGTTTCTTCCACATCCCTCTACAACACTTTCCATAAATTTAAAACAATTAAACTTCTTCAGCATCAAAATTCTTCCGGTTAGCACCTCCTTCTTTCTTGTAGTGATCACGTATTCACTTTTCTTTGTATTATATTTCCTGGCATATTGACACACCATATCTGGCAATAAGTGACGCTGGATGTCCAATTAATCCCCCATATCATTGTGTTATCTACAAAAACCGTCGACTTCATATTTCCATCTTCCATTCGTCCTACCACATTTTCCATAACGTGACTATATTTCACAAAATCTGAGCCTGGACTCTTTGTAGTTGCTGCCGTGTCCGCTCGTTGCGCTCCTTGGTCAAAGCACACGACGTAGGTTCAGTCAACGTGAACTTGTTCACAGCGTATCACTCTAAACGATGACAACGCAACACTGTTTGAAAAGCTAACTAGCTGGAAACGTCGCACAAACGAGACGAATTTCCGTATTTATACAGACGTACGAGTCAGGCCAACTTCGCTTTTAGCCAGAGAGCTGGGGTAAACAAGAGAAAAAGTCCTCAGAGGCTGGCGGCGGGCGAACCACTTTGCATAGGGGTAGTTCTCGGCTAATGTGGACCAAGCTCGCGGTGATGGGCGAGGGTCCCGGGGACCTGTTGCACGCTGCATTAAGCCTGGTTGCTCACCAGCCCGAAAAGACGGGCTCAACTTCTTTGACGCAGCTGCTTAATAAACCAAGTTTTTCAATTTCTTGAGGGAGAAGAGGGCACGCAAAGGAGAAAAGGAGAGAAGTAAGAGGCGAGTGGGTGGGGATAGGACGTAACAAAGTAGGAAGGGTTGGGTTGGTAGTCTTCTTCTGTGACACGTGCCCAAGATGCACCCCGTCGCCCACGACCCCCTTCCCTTTACATCGGGTCGAAGTTTGTGATGTGACGTAAAACTCTGAACCGTCTGCCCTACTTTTCCCTTTTGTGAGCTCCGCACACCTAGGTTCAGTTAATCGCACTGTATCCGTCCCCCCAGCAGCAGCAGCTCCTTTCAGTCTTCATTTTTGTCTTTACTCTCCGCAAGAAATTAAGCTGGAAGTCTCTCGCCGGCTTTTTTGTGATAAAGGGGTTAAGTGCTCAACAGTAATTACTTGAATTCTCAATTAAGTCGAGCAAATTCGTTTAGTGTAAACTTTTTCCTCACTTTGGACGTTCTTTCGAAAACTTTTCTCTCTGTGGAGAGCTGGATTACCTCTTGATGTTTGCTAAGAAAAATATCGAGCTTTTAAATCGCGTCACCGTAGATATTTATATCTACAAGTTTCAGAAACTACACCAGTCATGTTTAGATAATGATGCAAAGAGGCATAAGGTAAATTTTACATGGAAGTGATTTTTTTTTTTTTTTTAGAAAATATGTAACTCTTCCAGTTCTACCCTACCTTCCATCTAACGTATTTGTAAATACATAAAATTTATTATAATTACAATGATATTTGACAGAAAGTGAAAACTAATTTAACTAAAATAATAAATAAGCGAATAGTAGGTTGATATTTTTTATTCTTATTTTAAAAACGTTGAAAAATTCTTAAAACATTTAGATTTTACTATAGAATTTAATGACACACATAAGGAAATAAGCTAAAAGAAAATTTTAAAAAGATATATAAAAAAAACGTATCACTACTTTCCTTTTCTCTATCGGTGGTGTTCTAACCAACAAAATCTTTTGTTGCAAGAGAATACGAATATTTAGAGCTTCTCGTGTTCAAACTGCTGCTCTCATAATAATGGCTTTTCTTTACACCAAAATTCAATATTACGATTTACCTGTTTTGCAATTCGAGTGGTTACTAGCTAGTTAAAGAGTAAACAAGTTAAAAAGTTACATTTCGGCCTACCAAAGATTGTGACTAGTATTCTTAATGTTAATATCCCGTTTTACTTCGATATGTATAGTACCTTTTATTGTATACTTTTCTGAAATTAATTGTCTATCTAAAACTTTTACTCGTTTCTTTCACCACCGCTTTGAGTCCAGGAGTAACATTAATCCATTTTTGAAGTTGAATTAATACTGATGACTTTTTGTTTAAAGTTTCAGACGTCATTCAACTAACTTACTTTTTAACTGTAAACAATGTATTCAACGGCTTCATTTCCAATCGAAATGACTATTATTTTTGTATTCGCATCTCTCGACTGGTTTCATGTCTTTTTCCACCTCTTTTTTTTGTCGGTTTTACGTCTGTCATCAGCGAGATCTGGATAGCCGGACGGGGATTCGAACCGCCGTCCTCCCGAATGCGAGGCCAGAACGGTATCCGTTACACCACCACGCTCGGTCCTACCTCTTCCTATCTTGCACTAATGTATTCGTCTCAACACCCGCCTTACAACGTACGTCCTCAATTATCTGCTTCATATATTCTAATCTCTTCCTACGCCGTTCTTACCTTCGACTATTACCCCTACCAACAAATTAACCAATTCTGCTTAAAATGTGACCCACCATCTTGTCTCTTCCACAACTTTCTCTCCTCACCAATCATCTTCAAAACACGTTCATTTCGTACTTTATCTACCCACTTAATTTTCGGCATCCTTCTATAATACCACATTTCAAATGCTTCTATTTTCCTTCTTTCTGGCATTCCTGAAGTCCATGTTTTACTACCGTCATTTACTGTGTTTCACACATAGGGTTGTAAAATGATCTTTCTGATTTCTAGATCAATGTCTAAATTCTCTTTTTCAAGAATGCTCTTTTCGCTAGAGCTATTCTGTTTTTAAGATTATTTTTCCCTTCACCATCAGTTTTAATTTTACTTTCTAAATAGCAGAATTCATTTACTTCGTCTACAGCACCCGATTATATTTTTTATTTAATCTACTATTATTACTGTTATTTCTGCTACATTTAAACACTTTTCACTCGATTTGGTTTACATTTAGTCCAAAATCTTTCTTCAGTATTCTGTTCATTCCATTCAGTATAAAGACCCCCAGTCTGTTCTGTTAAGAGAGAAATATCATCAGCTTAAATGTATTGTCCACCATTCACAGAGAAAAACTAAATTTTCTGAAGGAAATTTATTTTAGCTTCTATTATTTTTTCCGAATCCAGCAATAAGTGAAGCTCTTGTACATTTCAGTGTCATCTCTATGAATATTGAGAGCATTTTGATCAGTAGAAAAGTTTAGGGTTGTCCCTATCAAGTGTTTTTATGCTTTCGGTTTTAAATTCAAATAAATGGAGCTTCTTTGATTCACCGTTAGAATGTACATAGACCGCGTGGTTAATACAACGTTCCATTACTAATCTCCTAAGATACAATCGTATCAGTCTACACTAATATTATAAATTCGGAAGTATCTCTGCCTCGCTGTCTGCTTGATACGTTTACACGACTAAAAGTCTAAGCCAATCTTGATGAAAATTAACAAGGATATACTGTGTATCATTGAGAAGGACATAGGATACTTCTTTCTGTATAAATAACATATTCTGAAAAATATTGAAAAATAAACGAACGGTGACAAACGGATGGCGTGTATCTCTGTAACGTTATATCGATCACTCACGATTTGTTTCTCTTGTAGTCAGCTTGTGTAGGATCTGTTCACAAATTTTATGTACAGACACAACTTATTACATACTACAGATGGCATTTCGCAGGTGCTAGTCTAGTATGTGTTTACATATAACTTCTACAAATTGATTCTACTCAATAGATAGGTTCAACGGTAGAACGGTATGGTGATTGCTTCCTCGTCATATTATTCCGACAGCGTGCTCTTTGGGACATCTTTTACGTAACTTACAGCTTTCTACATCAAATTCTAGTAATACAATCCGCGCGTAAGAAGTCGCGGCTATCAGCTCTTACTTTATCTTTATTCGATAGCAGGTTTACAAAATTTGAATCTAAATACACACAACTATGGCTAACTTTGCATCAAATTCTCTGTTCTGTATATTCATATGCATTACGACACCAGGGTAGAAAGAATACGTACAAACATGAGTGCAACATGTTATTTATCTGATTTATCTCTCTTGTCGTTGCACCCCAAATATGTTGCTTAGTGACGTATTTCTCTGTAGTCGTTTATTAAAGTTGTTGTGCCCATCTTTTTCCACAAGTTCGATCTCACACTAAGTCGTCAACCTGATAGACAATTCCGTTAATATTTTGTACGTAAGAACTATAGCACTAGGCCATAAAATGATTGAACGTTCTCTGTATTTTCTGGATACTAATGCTCAACTCTTTGAGACGTGTATCCCATACCACACAACAATACTTAAACCGAGCGTGGTGTGTGAGCGGTAATGCGCTGGCCTTGCATTCGGGAGTAGGTCGGTTCGAATGCCATCCAGATTAGGATTTCAACGATTTCTCCAAATCACTCAATGTGAATGCGCGTTGCTTCCTTCAAAAAGACATGGCCGTCTTCCCTCCCGTTCCTTGCCTCCAGTCCTTTCCCGCCTCTAATAACCTCCACTTCGACGAGGCATAACGCCAAAAAAAAAAAAAGACGCAAAATTGTTTTATGCGGCGTCTTGTTCGTATATGTGTTTACAGTTCTTCAAAATTCAACTTATTAACCGTATAACAGAATTCATTTTAACTACCGTCAAACGTAAACGCATATTCCAGGTATTTTTTTTTTTATTCTGGCCTTACACTTTTTGACATCAAAGTCATCAGAGGCGGGAAGGGACTGGGGACCCGGAATGGAAAGGAATTTGGCAATCGTCATTTGAAGGAACCATTCCGGCATTCACCTGGAGTAATTTGGGTAACCCATCGAAAATCCAAATGTGGATAGCATGACGGGAATTGGAACCTCCCTAATACATGGTCATAGCGCTACCACTCACGCACCCGCACATTGCTTATTCTAGTTGCATGTAGGTTTGTTCCTTTACATGTAAGTAGTTGGCCCATTTGGTTTCATCGCGAGTTTTCCTTCCGAGCAAATGGATTATGTTTTCTAAAAACACGCCTTATTTTTCGTTTTTTTTTGCAATTTAGTTTAAGTTGACATTTATCGTGCCATACCACAATAATGTTAAAATCGCTCTGAAATTCAACTGATCACTTTACTTTCCTGTTCATGAAAGTAGAGGTGATCGAGCCACCAAGGGAGACAATTAAATGGTATAAGTTATTGCCACTAACTTTATTCATTTTTTTACTATTTTAAAATCTGAATGGACGGACTGGGATTTGAACTCACCGTCCTTCATAACCCAAGGAAGATGAACAGCTACTACTTGTTAGTGCCGAGATCCTGAGGTGCCTAATGTTTGAAACATAAAAATCCATCCAGTTATTTCTGCGGAAATGAAACAGAATAAATTTCTCGCAGTCAAAGTATTTACAATTGCTTATAAATAAACATTGTAAGCCTTTTTTCAAAACATTGTTAGATAGAAATAATTTTACCGCATTTTCTGGCACTAACACACCCAATATGGAAGGTCCAAAGACATTTGGATAGACTAACCCAGAGGTGTAACCTCTGGAGGATTAAAATAAACGAGACTAAGGGCCCTATTACACTAGGCGACTTGGCGGCGCAACCAGCCGCGGCACTGGTGTCTCTGTTGGCGACGCAACCAGGATTCTGGTGGCGCCGCCAGCCAGCCACTCGCACAACCGAGCAGTCACTTTGCTGTTATCCTCGCATTGTATGCGAATTGTGTAGTTGAATATGTCCAGTGAACTACAGAATGTCACTGTGGAAATGAGTGGAAGTGAAAGTGTAGAGAAGACAAAGGGGTAAAGCAAGAAGAATTTCTCATTTTCGTATCTTTCCCGGTAATATCAACCTTTACTAAGTAAAAGAAAGACGATTTAGACAATTCTTAAGTAATTAAAAAACTTGTTGTCGTCTGAATACAGTTTAATTGCGATGGAGCTAACACTCCGGTAGCAATTTGCACATTTACAGCACTCTCTTCACCCTCCTCCTTTCCTCCAATGAGTCCCAATCCAGCTCCTGTATCATATCAGTTACTGACTGGGTCCTGCGATAATTTCCACAAACAAATCTAGCTGCTCTTCTTTGCACACCTTCCAACTCCTGTATTTGATCTCCAAAATGTGGTCCCAAACTACCACCATATTCAACAAATGATCTGACCAAAGTTTTGTAACCCAACTCCCTAACTTCTCTGTTACATCCTCTCATCACCCTCTTCAGCAAATGAAGGATTTTGTAACCTTTTTCTACCACCTGCCCAATTGAGTTTATCAAACGTTATGCAAAGAATTTACACTTCATCAAGCAAATCTGACCCCACTCTGTAATCATAATTAACCTTTAGATCTATTTATCTTTGTATCTTATAAGCCGACTCTTCTTGGCATTTATCTTCATTCCATGCTGACCTACCCATTTAGATATTCTATCCAGATCATCCTGCAACTGTTCAGTCTTCACCTGTTTTTATCCTATTGTATACCATTGTATCATTTGAAAAATACCTAGATTCTGACCGTAACACAGTCATTCATTAGAATAATGAACAGCAACTCCCATATTTACTTCCACTTCTCTTGATAATGTATTTCCTACTCTAACCCTTTGCTTTCTGACTTTTAAGAATTCCTGTGCCCAGCAAGTAACTTTTTCATTCAATTCAATACATTTCAGTTTATTTAAAACCATTTTATGGCTCACTCTGTCAAATGCCTTAGAAAGATCTAGTGCCACACTATCAACTTGGCCTCCCATTTCAAATTCATTTGAAATATCTTGCATATAGCCCACTATCTGAGATTCAAATGAGTATCCTTGCCTAAAGCTATGTTGTCGATCTGAAAACTAGTTTCGTTCTTCACAGACATTTCTGATATAGTTGCATATCAATCTCTCAATCATTCTGCCCATCACTGATGACAAACTAATTGGCCAGGAATTTTCACCATATTTTTAACCCTTCCTTTATGAACTGGTACTACTATCGGTCTTTTCCAATCCTTTGGTAAGCAGCAAGTCTCCAAACTCATTTTAAACAAAATTTTAAGGTAAGGTACAATATCCTATCCCACAATCTTTAATAAATCTGTAGTAATATTACCTACACCAGTTACACCAGTTTTAGCTTTCTGAGTTACTTCGCAATTTCCTGAAAATTTATTTCAAATTTTGTAGGTTCGTCATTCATTCCCTCCCATCACAGGATGACTGTCCCAGTTGTCTCACCAAACCTGACACTCAGTATCTCTGCAATTTTAAAATTGTAAAGTAGGAAGGGGCATATGAACAGTAGACTGAACGCGTGGTGGCGAGTCTGGCGGCGCCGCCAGGTGGCCTAGTGTAATAAGCTACGTAAGATACAATGCCCCGCCACGACTCTCGGCCACCAGTGGTTGCCCGCCTGGTCGCCGGGCAGGGCAGCCAGCCGGCCGCCAGTTTCTGGCGGCGCCACTGGCTGCCCTAGTGTAATAAGCTCCATAAGACCCTGTGCCCAGCGACGAGCAGAGCCACCAGTGGCCCGGCTGGTGGCGCCGCCAAGTCGCCTAGTGTAATAAGGCCCTAAATCTCAACCAATAATATTCACCACAGTAATAAAACTACCAGACACCAAACTGCGAATCGCAGGAATAAATTTTGACTGGGTGGACCACGTCAAAAACCTGGGACTGCGACTAGATAAAAGGCACTTTGGGGTAGACACATTGCAAACTTAAAAATAAATCTCGTGCTAAACTAGCCAACCTCTACCCGCTGCTGAGAGGTGAAGGTCTATCCACGGAGACTAAAATCCTCCTTTACCGTGCGAATATCCAAACCAACTTCTTGTATGGGTCGGAAATATGGAGTATGGCGGCCGACTGTCACGTTAAAAAACTGCAGGCGCTGGAAAACAGAGCGCTGCGCACCATCCTGGACGCTCCCAGATACCTGCCAAA
Source organism: Vandiemenella viatica (assembly GCA_031002005.1). Taxonomy (NCBI): domain Eukaryota; kingdom Metazoa; phylum Arthropoda; class Insecta; order Orthoptera; family Morabidae; genus Vandiemenella; species Vandiemenella viatica. Next base: position 73,234,503 of record CM061919.1, read on the forward strand.
CAGGGAAATCAGGAGAGCACTCAGCTTCCCAAAACTAAACTAAGTTATAAAAGCCAAATCAATGATCTTCTGCAACAAATGCTCATATTCCATTTACCCGCTCATCGCAGCAATTGGTGATGAGTCCGATGAGATGAGAGAAGTTAAACGCCAAAAGCTCACCCTTACCAGGCAATTCAACTTATAACCTTCACTTTTCCACCAACAACCCAAGCCACACAATAGTTTGTAAATAGGTCCGTCCAAAGGTTTAATGTAGGCCCCAAAATAAATGATGTAAATAAAATCAGACCCCCACTAGACTGTAAGTAGGCCACTTCCAAATAAACACCCACCCTTAGTATAAATAAGATTAACCCAAATTCAATATAGGATCCCTTGTAAATATTAAATAGTAATGGACCCTTCTTTAGCATTAGAAAAAACTTAATAATTTCAAAATCCCTAAACATGACTTAAGCATAAAGATATTTCAGATTTAGACAAGTAGGGTATCCTGGCTCACGAAACTCAGTATGGGTTCTGCCCAACCAGATGACGATGGATGGATGGATCTTCCGTTAGCCGTAACCCAACAACGCAATAAGAGGCCACACATTCATAGCCTCACTTTCTGTGTGTGGAATGCCAAAGACAATCATGGACAATTGCTAGAGTTTCGACAAATTCTGCGAGATGAAGATGTGGACATTTGCCTCGTCAGCGAGTCCCACTAGAAGCCTTGCTTGCGGGTGTCAGCACCAAACTACTGCTGCTACCCGAAAGACCAGCTGACAGCCGGTTGGTGTTTTGTGCTGTACATAAAACGCGGTATTACCCACTGTAAAGTCCCTCTTCCTCCTCTTCAAGAGGTAGACGCTGCCGCGGTTCAGGTGAAAACATCCTCAGGCGCTATCACTGTCGTCACAGCCTACCGACCACCACGCAGAATGCTTGACGAAGCCGACATCACCGCCCTTATCACACTTCCTGGTAAAATCCTCATTGGCGGAGATATGAATGCAAAGCACCAGGATTGGCATAGCAGAACTGCTAATCCGGCTGGAAGCCTCTTAAGACACCTAGCCCATTGCCACAACCCATGCGTATGGGCACCTGATGAACCAACGCATCATCCTGCAAATGGAAGCCGGCCTGATGTCCTTGACATTGTTGTAACAAAGGTAATCACAGGTTTTGTCTCAGCAACAACCCTTAACAGACTTTCTCGGTCCCACTCTCCTGTACTACTTGAGGTCGACGTTGGGGAATGGCAGCCAAGGAATCAACCAATTCCTGATTACAAGTGTATCAACTGGGACCGGTTTAGGGAAGTCGTAGGAACCAAACTGGAAAAGAGTATATTGGACGGGAATATTGAGGAGGCTCTAAGATTCTTCACCAACACCGTAAATGAAGCTACAAAAGTCGCCACACCACTGGTTCATCCACGCATAGAGCATTCCTTCCAGCTTCCACCGCACCTCCTCGCGAAGATTAGAATCAAAAATCGGATCGACAAGGAGTGGAAACTAACGAGGAACCGTGCCACTCGCTGCCTCCTCAGTCAACTGCAGCGAGAGCTGAGGGCAGCATTGGTAGAGCACAGAAATCGTGAGTGGTCCGCACGTATTGAAATGCTGCCACCAAATGATGGCAGCAGGTGGAATGAAACTAGAAGACTCTCCCGCCGGAGGAAGCTGATACCACCACTCCACGGCGAACGCGGTCTTGTATTTCTACCGGAAGACAAGGCTAACGCGCTAGCTGTAAGCATTGAAAACATTTCCAGCCTGTCGATGACGACGTTTACGAGCGCCACATTACCACAGTACGTTGCCGACTGCGACGGTACATGTCAGCCAACAACGACCATGACATCACCGAGATTGGACCGCAGGAGGGCTGAATCCGCGAAAGACACCTGGGCACGACCAAGTGGACAATCGAACACTCAGAAATCTACCACCAGTAGCCATCAACTACTTCTCTTCAATACGATCCTGCGAAATCAGACTTTCCCGAGAGCATGGAAGCATGCCATTGTGGTCGGTATACATAAGGCTGGGAAAGATCCAGTCTTTCCCCAGCATTACCGGACCATCAGCCTGCTCCCCGCGCTCAGCAAAGTGTTCGAGCGAATTCTGCTGAAGCGTATTGACACCTACATCTAGGCTGCAGGCGTAATACCCGATCATCAACTTGGGTTCCGTAGTGGGCACTCCACAACGCAGCAGCTGATGCGCGTTGTGGAGACAGCGACAAGGGCCTTCAACGAGAGAAGCCATTGTGGTCTGGTGTTGCCCGTGCATTCGACTCATACTGGTCTGCTCTGCAGGTTGTACCTACCTGTCGAAATGCACATTCTGCGTTAGGGTTGACGATGTCACGTCAACACGACGGCGCATTCGTGGAGGTGTACCACAGGGTTGAGTACGGGGCCCTGTTCTTCATACCCTCTGCATAGCCGACATTACAGTACCTGCGATTGTGAAAACGATACGGCATTCTTTACATCCAGCCGCAGCAGAGCCATCGCCTATGAGACGATTGCACGAAAATCTTCAGCAGACGATAGTCTGGGCCAGAATGTGTCGGATAAGTACAAACCCCGTCAAAATGCAAGCGATTATGCTGAGGCAACTCCTAGGACGCCGTGATCAAGCAACTACCTCACCCGCAACTTCAGCTCAGAGGTAAAACCATCCCCTGGAAACCAACTGTTCGTTACCTTGGTGTAACACTTGACTGTAAGCTGACATGGTGAGCTCACATCACGGACATCAGGCAAAGGATAACTGCTCGGCTCCATTCTCATTACCCTATACGTAACCGGGAAAGCTCGTTAGCACCACCTCTAGGAGTTGCCATTTATTGCTCCTTGATTAGGCCGGTAATTGAGTATGCTTGCCCCGTCTGGGCTAATTGCCACCTGAGAAAGTTGCAGGTGCTGCAAAACAGAACACTGAAGCGGGCACTACATCTGCCCGACCGTTTCCCCACTGTCGCAGTCTACGGTGCGTCGGGAACAGCGAAGCTCATTGACAGATTCCGGCAACATGCCTATAAGTGCAGCACATCATCTCTGCCAATCCACTGGTCAGTTGTCTCGGCGAATATGAAACTGCCGCTGACAAACATAGCAGGCCATTGGGGCTGACGGAACGCTAAGGAATAACTAATAATACGACATCAAGGCGAACAACCACAAGTGAAGAGAAGACCACTCAAGAGAAAGACTGATGGAGGAAATGTCTCAGGACAACATACCCTAACCGATCAGCTTTAATGCTGAGACTGGCGAAGATGTGTTCGTCCGTTAGAGTTTGTATTCCGTGATACTGAATGTAGAATTTTTTTGATGAATCGGTTTGAAGTTGGTTCACTCGATGATGCTAACCGATCTATTAAACGGCTCTCCGATTCTTTTCCCATTTATGAAGAGTTTATTAACTGATGTGGAGGATGTTATCAACTTATAGGAACTAAAATAATGGAATTTATAACTGATTAATTTGTAATTTATTTTATTATTTATATAATTCAGAATACTCAATTCACAGTAAAAATGATGTTATTTACAACTGCTACATGTTATTTACTACTGCTATTTCAAAAAGAGAATGAAATGACCTCGTTTACCGGCTTTCAAAAAAATCCGTTTACACGGTACAGATGTTGATGAAATGCGTAGTCTTTTTAATAATAATTTGTGCAAATTTGAATATATTCTTTCTTACCTCCCACCACACAAGTGAGTGCAAAATTCTCGGTAGAAAAGGTTTGAATAAATATTTATCCACCTCTTTAATAGCCAGCAGAAGTGTTGAAGAGTTTAGGAAGCAGATGAAGGAGTAAGATAGCATATCTTTTTAATGAGATATATGACAAAGGAGAATGACCAGTTGACTTTCTTGCAACGTTAATGATACAAAATCAATGGAAAAAAAAGAGTACAAATAAAAGTGAAGAGCATTGGAGTATCAGTCAAATTTCGCATGTAGCTAAAGTGTTGTCGAGAATGCTGAAACAGAAGGCTATTTGGAAAGTTAGATGGATTTATTGTAAAAGAACAGTTTGGATTTAGGAAAGGAAAAGAACATTGGTCTGTTGGTGTTATTGGTCTGTTAAGACTCATGGGGGAAATATATATTGAGAATGGAAGAGAAATTGACTTGGAAAAAACTACTTGACAGGATGCAATGGAAAATGCTGATGGATATCTTGAAGAGGAAATTAGGAGATTGGAAGGAGAGAAGGTTGGTATGCAGAACCTATATTTATAACAGAAGTAAGAATAAAGATGGAATCGATATGTCGGGAGAAAGCAGCATTAGGAGAGGCGTAAGGCAAGGGTGTTGCCTTTTCCTATTATTAATTCAATTTATATCTAGAAGAAATTTTGGTAAAATGCTTAGCATGGGTAAAGAGGGGTGCGAATTTGTGGCAAGAGAATAGAGTGAATTGGATTTGTCGATGATACTGGTCTTGTTAGCAACAAGTGTACAAACTCTAAAAAAAATGTTAATAGATGAAGCTTGTGAAAAATTTGGAATGAAAACGAATTCAATAAAAACTAAGGAGTATTGTGATTAGCAATAGAGGAAAACTAATAAATATTAAGATAGGACTAGCCGATCTGAGCCAAGTAAGATCCTTCAAATATCTTGGAAGTACAATCACTGAAGACTTGAGATGCCATCAAGAGGTAACTAACTAGCATTGTAATAGCGAAGGATGCGTTAAATAGGAAGAAGCGACTATCAACTGGAAAACTAGACAAAGTGCTCAGGAAAAGACTCGGCAAATGTTTTATATGTAGTGTGGCTCTTTATGGGCAGAAGCGTGGACGCTGAGGACAAGAAAGTGAAAAAACGGTTAGAAGCGTTTGAGATGCAGATGTGGAGTAGAATAAGGTAGAACATTTATGATGATGACGATGATCTATAATAGCCGAAACCTTAGCACCTGGAACTTATTCCCTTAAGTCAGCTGACAGACTTATCGAACTTGTTGCAAATATAAGAACTTGTTGTTGGTAATGGTTTAGGTAAACAAGCTTATTTTTCTAGGCTTCTTAATGTCGAGGTCTGGTTGTGCCCTAAAACGTGATGATATAATTATTCCCTGCACATTTATAACAATGGTTTTTATAAGATTCATGGAAAAGACTGACCTCACAAAAACATTGTTTTCTTGAAAATTGGGTTCAAGAAAATGTATATATCACATGATAATTTACAAGAGCTATACTGTATTCATAGGATTTTCAAGAGTTAAAAATCTAACATATTCTTGGAGTTCCTGTTTCAATTTAAAGTAATGATACCCGAAGTTTTTTTATTTATTTATTTGTATCTTAATCAATTTTGCAGTTGCATGGCTGCTTCACTTAAAAGAGTGGACCATTTATTTTTAATTTGTCGACAATGCTTTCAATAGAATTGATAACTGCAGACTCATCGGTGATGGGTAAATTATCATTTACCACATCACAAACCTTTTAAAAAAAATTACGTCGATCAAATACCCATTTTACCCAATATTTTCAATAGTATGCTTATCTGTAATTCATTACAGTCTAAAAGGGCTGCTTTCAAATTTGTATTGTCTTCAAAGAAATGTGCAATAATGGCATAAAATCTCACAATGAGTCTGCCAGCCGACTTGAAGGATTCCAAGTTCCTGATGGCTTCCGAAGCCGTCTGGAACTTATAGAGCGAGATAAATATCGAACAGAACTTCTTATACCGAGAAACTTGTACCCTCTTGTATGGTGAGATGAAAGAAAATGAATATTTAAAAATATGTACAAATTAGTACTAAAAGACTATGCATTCCAGGAACATCCGTATCGTGCGAAGGGATATTTTCGAATGCCAGACAACTTATGACTGAAAAACGAAGTTCACTCACATCAGAAAAATAAATGCAAATGGGAACGGACCGCAAGTACAATCTTCGAGCAACTTAACGTTTGCCACACCAAACGCAGTGGGGAAAAACCTCAGCAATCGAAAAAACTCACGAGTCATGGAGAGACCAAAAGCTAAGAAGAGTCAAAACTGAAGATGAGCCAAAAAGCCAGATGTGAGCCGGAAAGGAGTGAGCCGAGAGTCGTAGACGTTGACGACCCAGATTAGAGTCAAAATCTGTACGAGCCAGTGAGTGATTGTCCAACAGCAACGGTTCAACTACCACTTCCCAATTCCTAAGTCAACCGTGACATCTTAATCGAAATTCCATCGAACTCCAACCAGTACTGTTTTAAGTATCTTAAATTAATTACGTTACGATTTGAGTTGATCCGGAAACGATTTTTTTGGAGTAGTCTACTCTTTGAATCGATTCTAGATTCTCTTGCCCACCTACATTTGTTTGAAAGGAACCCACAAAAAATAGCCTAATAAATGGTAATGGAGTGATTCTAACCTGGAATAGTTGTAATAGATAAAAACAACAAGGTCATAATACTTCGAGACGAGTACTGATTGACATTGAAGTGATCAAGTTTTGGAAGGTCACAGTGAGACGTCGATTTATTTGCGGTTTGGTTTGGAAAATAACGGTTTTGTGTCTTGTATCCGTCAGATGACGGTTGTTTATGTATATTGCTTCCATTCACCGAACTCATCGTATGTTTGGTTATAGCACTATTAAGTTGACTGTTGTAATTCGTCATACATTAATGCCTCAGTTTCACCGTTCGCTCGTTTTGCCGTATATTATCCTTTAAACGGATATACATTAACCGATTCAGTTTTATAGATATTTGTTAATGTAATTTTAAGCATTGGTAAATTATAAAAAAAATATTTTTTAGTTTTATTAGTATTCTGAGTCCTGTTGACGGCAAAGAGGAACGAGCCATAGATATAATGCGTCAAAGACGTGATACAAGCGTAAACAAAAGATGAGAACAGAGAGATACCATGAAGGAGCCATGACGAAAGGAAGGAATGCATTGGAGGAGCTTCCAATTAATGATATTCGTATGGATTGTCAGTATAAGTGTATTACGAATTGTTTAAGTGAATTTAAATTGTTCAAAGAAAAGTTGAATAAAAGTGGAAAAAGAAGTTATTTTATGTAAAGGTAATGTGGTCAATTAGAATGAGTAGCACTACATGGTCATTGATAATAAAAGTTTGAGTAGTGTTGTTTAGTTAGAAAGATAAGTAACTGTTAGACTGATTATTGAGAGAAAAAGGATTAAAGTAATTATATTGTTTTATTAAAAGCTAACTAATGCAGTAAGATAAAATAATAGTAGCGAGGTACGTTACATTTTCATTTACGAGGTCCGGGATGGTACTATACCATCATACAAAAATCTTGTATTTAATGCTTATAGAGACGCCAGAAAAGGTGTAAAAATTTGGTTGATTAGTAATATTTTTTGAAAATTGCTTTTAGTTAACGCCGCTATTTGAGTCCCGTGTTATGTTGTTCCTCTTATTCACCTACAGCGGTGGTAAAACAAAAACATCTCGTACTTCTTTTCGACAACTGTCAAACACACCGGAAAAACGTTTCTTTAACCAGATTATAAGTCGAATATATTCCATCAAATTCAGGAAGGTTTCTCCAAACACTGTATCAAGGAGAACTCAAAGCAACAAAACAGAAGTAACGGAACCTTGTAGAGCAAAGTTACTCAAAACCTATTCTCAGTCCTATACAGTACACCATTAACGTTTTGGATGCCGTACGTTCAGATGCATCAACAAAAATTGCTTTTAAATGTTAGGTTTTCAAATACTTAATTTCTTCTGACTAACAAATAGAAGAGGTTGAAGAGTAGTTGTATTGGATAGTTTCAACGAATTCTTTAAATTAGATGTGACCTTAATACAGTTGAGGAATAATATCTCTGATATATCGTACATGATTTAAATTATAATCGAGGTACCGAATTCGTTTAGACCAGGGGTGGCCAACCTAAATGATCTTGAGGGCCATTTTGGAAATGCATCATAACACCGTGACTCGCGTATAAGATTATATATCCCCAAATTAGATATAGACATTTTTTAGAGTGAAAAATTGAAACATAATGAGTTATTATTATACTGTTTACTATTATTCTTACATGTAAACGTAGAGAATATAATAATGACTAGACGACCCGTGCGAAAATTTCGCGAAGAAAATGCGATGAATAGTGAGGTTGAATATAATGTCACCAAGTTCAGTCATTACTCTTCATACTCCTACTTCATTTATCGATTTTGGTTAGAAATCCATGGAGATAAAAGGCTCGAAAGACATAAAATGTATTTTAGAAATATTAACATTTTTGCCCTTTAAGGGCCAAATTACGAAAAATTCCTTTCTTAGAATATAATGTTACCATGGCGGAAACCTTAGTCTTTAATATGATATCTCATTTATCTATAACGGTTAGACATCAAGGGAGATAAATCACTTGTGACATAAAACTGTGTTATAGAAAAACTTATACTTTTTCCCTTTAAGGGTTGAATTCCAAAAACATTCTTTCTCAAATTATGATTTCACCAAGCTGAGACATTACTCCTTATATTCCAACTTCATTTATCGATTTAGGTTAAATATCCAGGGAGATAAATGGCTCGAGATACAAAAAACGCATTTTAGAAAAATTAACATTTTTGCCCTTTAAGGGTCGAATTATAAAAAATTCCTTTATAAAAATATATTGTTACCACGGCGGAGACCTTAGTCTTTAATATAATATCTCATTTATCTATAACGGTTAGATATCAAGGGAGATAAATCACTCGTGACATACAAATGCGTTATAGAAAAATTTATACTTTTTCCCTTTAAGGGTTGAATTCCAAAAACATTCTTTCTTAAAATATGATTTCACAAAGCTGATACATTGCTTCTGATAATCCTACTTCATTTCTCGATTTTAGTTAGATATCCTGGGAGATAAATGGCTCGAGACACAAAAAACGCATTTTAGAAAAATTAATATTTTTGCCCTTTAAGGGTCGAATTAAGAAAAATTCCTTTCTTAAAATACAATGTTACCATGGCAGAGACCTTATTGTTTAATATGATACCTCATTTATCTCTATCGGTTAGATATTAAGGGAGATAAATCACTCGTGACACAAAAACGAATTGCAAAAATATTTCAGATAGGTATCCAGGGAGATAAATGACTTGTAACACAGAAAACAGCATTTTACAAATATTGACATTTTCGCCCTTTAAGGGTCGAATTTCAAAAACTTCATTTCTTCAAATATTGTGTGACCAAAGTGAAGATCATTACCTTTAAAATGACCCCTCATTCATTGATTTCGGTTAAGTATGAAGGAAGATATAGGCTTGTGACAAAAAAATACCTTATAGAAATAATATATATGATACTGAAAGTATATTGTAAAGAAATACATTACACCAAAAATGAAATATAAAAAATATTGGCCACCCCTGGGTTAGACAAAGTAAGGTTTCACTGCAGCTTGGCTCTTATTACAGAGTTTATCAGAACATAAAATCACTTGAAAACGAATTTTATCATCGTCTGATTCTAAAGAGAAAACGATTAAAAATGATTTAAAAGTTAAAAATTTTCAATATAAATTAATTCATTTATAACCTAATTTTTAATAATGAAGTTCCGTTTCTAACGCAATTACAAAAACGTATGTAGTACATGCACCAGTATATAAGCACATAATCAGTAATGTGTTATACAACTGCTTTTTTTCTCCGTCTAGACCATTAGACGATGTTATAACGATATTTTATAGCTGTCCATTAGCACAGATGATATTTAATGGTTCATCGATGGTTTCAATGAAATATTTTGGAAACTATAGTTTTTTGGACATTTTTTGTTAGGAGAAATGCTTGTTAATATAACTATCTTGAATAAATGAGCAGTTGGCTGGGTGATTTACAAAGATACCAGTTAAGTTCTAGATACATATTTTCAACAAAACTCTGATAGTGGGACGTAGCCAAAAACTAATTCATAGAAATCATCGTTTAAAATCATTGTTCAATAAAAAAATGTAATGAAAGAAGCATTGCTATAAAATTCAACGTCACATTGTACGCGACTGAGAAAAGAACGAGAAGTGAAAACCAACTTGTAAGTCAGTGGTTAAGATTTCATTAACCTCAAGTTATTGTATTAATTTAGAGCCGTAAATTCGTGGAAGCTATCACAAATTAGAAATTGAGGTCTTTCTGAGTTGTTCTTAAAAGTTTAAGGCACACTTCTGGCATTTAATATGTCCTTCTTTAGGAAATTTTGAGGTTGGTATCCACACTACTAACTTTACTATAACACATTCAGAAAAAAAGTGTCTAATGATCACACTAACATTGACGAACAACTACAGACAGACAATATTACCTAGCTAGTATTACAAGATTCGGAATTCCAAATGTCTTCTACCTGATTCGCCGTATAACCCCCCCCCCCCCCATCCTTTCCCGTCTCTAAAGACCTCGCTGTTAAGACACGTTAAGCAGTTAACAAAAAAAGTTTTAGGATCATGGAATACACAGCGTTCGAAATCTCAAACGCTGAATCGCATTCAAACAAACATGATGAGATAAGATTAGGTCGAAGCACAATGGGGTTGGGGTAAACTGTTGGCCTTCGTTGATGACATAGCAGTTCTCTCTGGAAGTATGGAAACCGCACTCGAAAATATCAACTTTGTGAAAGAAATAGCAGGAAAAGTTGAACTTCAAATTAATAAGGTCAATAAATTTAAATATCTAGGTGAAGTAATTCAGATTAATGGGTTTGATAAGGAAGAAAACACATTAAGAGCAAGAAAACAAGAACTAGCATAACAACTTACTAAAGATACATACAATAAGAAGAATCTCTCAACGAAAAATAAAATCAAGTACTACAACACAGTATCAAACCAGAATGTTTGTTCTCTGTGAAAATTGGAAAGAAGAAGAGATACAGATAAGGGAAGGGAAAATCTTAAGGAAAATTTGGGGACCGCTTAAAATTGAAAATGGTGAGTTTACACACCGGAGGAATAAAGATCTATACAAAGAAGAAGAAATAGAAAGATTGTCAGACTCGATCAGAAAGAGGAGAATCACATTTTTTGGTCACATAATTAGAATGGATAACAACAGACTTACAAAAAGAATTTTCAACCATGTTTACAGGAGTAAGAAGGGCAACCAGTGGATCCAAGGAGTAAAAAAAGATATGAATGAGATCGGAATAACAGAAGATTTAATACAAGATGGAGCCACTTTTAGGAGATTGATCTAAAATTTCAGGGGTTTACAGGAGAAGTGGAAATGTAGTAACATATGAACGGAAGAAAGGAGGAAACAGCAAAGGGAAAGGATGAAGAACCGTTGGAAGTCAAAAAAAAAAGATGCAATTAATGCACGGGATTACTTTTAGTGGTCCTTAGATGGCCGCTATCGAAGAGGAGAAGAAGAAATAAAGAAGGATGAACAGCTTTCTTTTCTTAGGTTTCTGATGCTTCGTTTTAGTCCTGGGACCCTGGATTTCATAATGTTTGTAGCCTTATAAATATCCAACCTCTTATGGAGCATCCATAAAATACTTTGCTCTTTTATTTTTTTTTTATTTTTTTTTTTGAAAGATGGGTATCATTTTTTTTCCCATCTTAGCCATATGTAAGTTTATCGTTGTTTCTTAGAGTTTTTTTTCTGTACGATATTATCGTTTTCTCATTGCGGACAACACAGGACGGACACAACACCCATGCCCTCGGCCGGATTCGAACCGGCGACCCTGGCAACGCGAGGCAAGCTCGCTAGCCGCTACGCTACCAGGGCCGGCGCTCTAGATTGGGGAGAGGGATTGGGTAGGAAGCTGTGTTGGGCTACGTGGGGGAGGGGACGGGGTTTGAGCAAAGACATGTAGCTATTATTTCATATTGTTTGTCAAGGTTAAACTAAGGTACACAACAGCATGTGGATATTTATTTCCGTCATTCAGTTATCATCACATATAATTTAGATTTCGTATATACTTACAGTGATACGCGCACGTGTGAATTGAAATTATAACGTTGCGTTGTATGCGGCCAGTGCATTTGAACTAACTGAGACGCAACGGCGCATTACAGTTTCGAAAAACATTAAATACGTCGACCCTAAACTCAAAGGGGTACATGTTAAGAATGCGATGGGTGAGGCCTTTAATGACTTTCGTTGCAATTCCCTCTATAAGAGCCTCACCGAAAACCCTAAGAATCTTTGGTCGTACATAAAAAAGTTAATTGTGGTGACAACAATAAACCAGTTCTAATACAAGACGGTCGGAAAGTTGACGACAGCCGCGACAAGGCTACCGTATTTAACACCGAATTTAAAAACTCATTCACGCGCGAAAATATTGAAAACATTCCCACTTTACCACATCGTGTAGAATTAGAGATGGATCCGGTAGTAATTGATAGCATAGGTATTGTAAAGCAATTAAAAATCCTGAAGTGGATTAAAGCGTTAGGTCCCGATGGTATACCTGTAAGAGTATTTTCAGAATATGCGGAGAAAATTGAACCAATTCTGTCAGATATATTCCGTAAACCTTTAGAAGAGAAATAAGGACCATCTTAAGGGGAAATTGTCAAGGTAATTCCTGTTTTCACGAAAGGAGACCGGAGTGATCCTAGGAATTATCGACCCATATCTCTAACATCTGTATGCAGCAGAATTCTGAAGAATGTCAAATGCTCTAACATTATGAAGTTTCTAGATGAGAACGAGTTACTTAACAGTTCAACACGGATTTCGGAAGAAGATATCGTGTGAAACTCAATTGGCCCTATTTTCCCATGACGTAATGAAAATTATCGATACAGTTTCACAAGTTGATGCAATATTCTTGGATTTTCAGAATGTTTTTGATTCAGTACCACACAACCGACTTTTAGCGAAGATTCGTACATACGTTGGATACGTGATTTTATAACTGGTCGATCACAGTATGTTCTTGTTGACCGTAAAGTTAGATGTTACTTCTGCCGTTCTTCAAAGAAGTGTAATAGGACCACTTTTTTTCTTAATTTTTATAAAAGATCTAGGTGACAGAGTTAAATGCTGGTTTCGATTGTTTGACAACGATGCAGTTATCTATAGGGAGATAAGGTGCTTTGACGATTGCTTAGAAATTCAGCGCGATTTGGATGCTATTTCCAAATGGTGCCGTAAATTGCAGCTTACACTTAATTGCAAAAAGGGCAAGGCAACGCCAATAAGTAACAAGAAGAATCAGTTTGCTCATGAGTACAAAGTAAACAATTCAGTTGTTGACACGGTTGATTCCCTGAAGTATCTGGGGGGAAGAGTACAAAGCAACATTAAATGGGACTTGCACATAACTTCCGTCGTAGGCAAAGCTAATTCTAAATTGCGATTCATAGGTCGTATTTTGAGGAACTGTAATGCTCATACAAAGGAGATAGCGTATAAAAAACTAGTGCGTCCGCAGCTGTATTACTGCTGTGGAGTTTGGGATCCGTATCGCTAGGACCTAATTGACTCAGTGCAGAGGATACAGAGGAGAGCCGCTCGATTCGTGACTGGTTGCTACAGCCCTTATTAAAGCGTCACAGAATTGGTACGTAAATTGTGATACTTCTTCCACCAACCTATTTGGGTTGCAATGACCGGAGGGATAAGAATCGAGAAATAAGATGCTTTTATGTATTCTTTCTTTCCTCGTGCTATTCGGGATTGGAGTGTGTAGAATTAAGATTGGTGCTTACTACCCTCTGCCACCCACAATGTTTGTGAATTGTGGGATATGGATGTAGATGTAGATGTAACATTGGAAATTTCCAAAGCAGTGACAGTTCATATTGTTTCGATGACTTGAAATAAAGCTGTTTTGATTAGGATTGCCGGCGTGTGACCACAGCGCTCGGTAAAATAATTTTAATTTTGCTCTGTTAAGTGAATTTCAGGACAATTTTAATTATAGTTCTTGCTGAAGTATTATATCAAAGTGGTATTTGAAGTGGCGCTGACCAATAAACTCTACGAGGCTTATCGAAAATGTTTTTCCAAGGAGTTTTCAATATCCAATGAGTTATAGAAATCTTTTATGCAGATCAAAGACTCATTTTCTGGTAATTTAGAAAGAAATGTGACAGAATTGCGGCAAAAGAAAAATTGTAGCTCTTATCAGTTTTTTTACGCTGCGAAATTTTTTGGTTATTTTTAATGAATTAATGAACAGTTATGAATGGAATTTGGAGAATTTTTTAGTAAAACCTCATGAAGGAAATGATTCTTGACTTTACCTGTTATTGATCATCTGTAGGAATAATTAGTGTCACAATTTCATTCAGAACAATTATACAAAAGTATATAACGTAAATAAATACGCGATAATTTTAAGAATTGTCCATTAAGATAAATAAGTACAAATGTCTTCTGAAATTAATAGAGAAAAAATGGTACATGCCAGACTTGGGGGGGGGGGGTAAGAGGAGGGGTATCAAGGCAAAACCCACGTCAGGTGATATAGGGAGAACGGAAGGTACAAGGGAGGGAAAAATGGAGCAACGTAATTTTTGGAAACTCCCTTATTTTCGATAGAATCAAGCGTAACAAAATGAAATTTGTTTCTCGCTGTCAAAATGTACATTTATTAATATTTAAAGCCATCCAGGTAATAAAAGCCTCATGCCGTCTATAAGTAAAGTCATTGAGTGGTTATTGCTCAAGAGGCTAAATCATTACATCGAACGGAACGAGATTATACCCCATCACCAGCTCGGCTTTCGCCGCAATCACTCCACCACGCAACAGCTCATGAGGGTGGTAGAAGCAGCGACAAGGGCATTCAACCAAAAACAATACTGTGGCCTGGTGCTTCTGGATATCGCCAGAGCGTTCGACTCTGTGTGGCATACAGGTCTGCTACTCAAACTATATGAACAAGGCTTCTCAGGCAGACTAGTAAAGCTCCTTATGTCATATCTCACTGGCCGCACCTTTTGCGTTCGTGTAGGTGAGGCCACTTCAACTGTCAGGCGAATCCTTGTTGGGGTACCGCAGGGCTCTGTACTGGGACTAGTTCTCTATGCGCTTTTCACCGCTGACGTGCCTACCACTCCCAGAGTTCTTACTGCCACCTATGCCGATGACACAGCATACTGTACGGCAAGCAGAAGCTGTGCCCTAGCAACTAGGCGTCTGCAAGAAGTCCTTCGATCAACTGAGGACTGGGCAAAAACGGTGGAGGATAACCATCAACGCCACAAAAACTCAAGCCATCATAATCAGTAAGAGACGCCACTCAAAACCTTCCATCCCTTCGAATTCACAACGGGACGATCCCGTGGGTAAACGAAGTCAAGTACCTAGGAGTCACTGTTGACCGGCGACTGACTTGGCGATCCCATATTCAAGATATCAGGAGAAGGGCAAGTGCTAGATTACAAGCTCTATACCCTGTGCTGAACAGGAATAGCCTTTGAAGCCCGCCACGGTAGTAAACATCTATATCACCCTGGTAAGACCAATTATGGAATACGCTTGTCCCGTATGGGGCTATGCGGCTGCTTCGCACCTTCGGCGCCTTCAGGTTATACAGAACAGGGCACTAAAACGGGCCCTCCACTTACCGAGCAGATTCCCAAATGCAGTTCTGCACGAGACTACTAACATCCCGCTGCTGACGGATCGCTTCAAACAGCTGTCTGCGACGTTCTACGAGCGCGCCCAGAAGACCAGGAACCCGGAAGTCAACTCACTCGGGCAATATGTTACAGGTATTGACCGTCATAAAAGACCACTCGCTATTCTAAACTAAGAACGCCAACGATAAGCCATACCAAAAGCAAAGTGTTGCTCCTTCTAGATTATACTGAAGTAAATGTCGAAAGACAACACACTTCAAAATACTCTGCCTGTGATTAACTGGCAGTAAATGGCGTGGCATGTATGTATGTGATTTAAAACGCAATGTATTCCAAACACCTGAGGCATGTTCTTTTATGAGCTGATTACAATGATTACAATTACAATTACAATTGTCTTTCTACTAGTACCTTCTACTCATTGTCATGTCATGCCCAAGAGAAGAAGCAAACCTCTCTGTTTCCCGCAATCCATCGGATTCTTCGCAGACAATTCGCATCTTCCACATAGGGAGAAAGAATGACGTACTGAACTTATCAGCCCAGACGACTATCCTATCGAAGTATTGGGCTGCCACTTCCTTGGCGGCAACGTCAACAAGTAGGAGTTCAATATCTCCGTCTTTCTAGACGAGCGTCAGTTCACCTGGGAGATACCGACGGATGATGTAAGGTGACAAGTCCCTTACACTTTAATTTTTTGTGAATAATTTTTGTAAAAAATTAATTAAATATTAGTCTTGCTTGTATTGTGCATAAAAATGTGTTAAATTGTTATGAAAAAATGATAAAGATAAACGCATAATTAAAGTGGACAGAATATCTATGGACAATGATTATCTATGACAATGTATATCTTTGGAGGGGAAGACAAAGAGAATATGGCAAGGGTATGGATGAGAATAAAATATATCTGGTAAGTCGTTGAGCAAAAAGGAATGTAAGAAGTGTGTTTTGACCCTTGTGAATATAAATAAAAGTGTTTTTTCGAGGGTTATTTCAAAGAATTCGTTGTCTAGATATTTATTATTTGTTTGTTCCTGAACTGTGAATGGAAATAATCAGCCGGTTTCAGCAGCTTTAGATTACAGCTAGAAGACGGGCAGATACATTTACCTAAACCTAAATCAGGAAGAGGGGATCTTACAAGTGGCTGACCGTAAAAGGACACAGAACTAAAAAACTTTAGTTCGGTAAGGAAAGAGCCTGGCAAATTTTCGGAGAAGAGAAAGGAGAAAGGTAAGACAGAAAATACATTTTAATAACGTGAAGTGGACAGTAAATAAATGCAGATGTAAATCTGAGAAGCTATTTGAAGAGATATGGTAATTGTTTAAAAATTTGAAGAGACTCATAGCCGCGTAAATTACTGAAAATAGTAAGAGTAAACTTCAAGATATGGTAATGAACGTTTTGGTTAAGTGTTAACGAACTAGATATTATCTGTGACTGTTTGCCGAAAGGAACTTGCTTTAAATAAAAATAATAGTAAAAGTAAATTGCAGTAGAGGGAATACTGTATAGTAGTAAAATAACAAGCAGGAATATAACAGTTAAAATGCTGGGAAAGAAATTCATCTCAATGTATAATGCATGCACGAGAAGTTAACGAGCAAGAATAGTATCTTTGACAAATTGTGGAAGTAAATTTGCTGTAGTTAAAAAACTGATATTTTGAAAGTGTTTTGTGAAAATAATTTTTGTAAAGATAATATGTATGTTGATGAAAGTTTTTTGTGTCTCTAATTCTGAGTCGATCTACTGCGTTGTAAAATTCATTGTCACCTCGTTGAAGACTTTCTTTTCTCCAGTCTGTATTTACTCTCATAAAAATTTTTATGGGGTTGAAATAATTGGTGTGAAGATTTATCCTTGTGTGAAATATTGTGTGTAAAATGGAAAACAAAAATTTAGTGGTAGAATCCGAGAGTTCATTTAATGGGACGGGAGGCGAAAATAGTGAGCAGGTTAAGGTTTCTGGAAATTTAAATAACAGTCTGGATTCGGGTGCGCGTATTCAGATCAGTCAGTGTGTGATGTTAGTATTCAAAAGGTCATGAGTTATCTCCAGCTAGCGTAACTCAAAAGAAATTTGACCGAGAAGAAGATAATTCTTTGGAAATGATACTAGCAAAAATATTACAGAGCCAACAGGAATTAAAGCAGAGTCACCAGAGATCTGAAGAAACAAATCAACAGCAGATAATGAATATGCAAGAATTAAAACAAACCCTGCTACAGAACCAACAAGATTTAGACGAGAATTACAACAAAATCAACAGAAGTTTGAAAAGTTAACACTACGACAGATGGAGAAAATGCAAGAATTAATTACACAAAACCGACAAAGAATGGAACAAGAATTTAATCAATGGAAAAATGAAAAGGAAAATATCTATATTAAGCTAGACAATGTGGAGGAGCGCATTGTTAAGGAAGAAGAGAATCGTGAAGAGGCAATGAGGCTGGTATGCGATGAGCAAAATAAGTTGAAGAATGAATTTTCAGGGATTAAACAGGAATTTTGGCAAGTTCAAGGTGAGGTCATGTGTTGCAAAAAGGCAGTTGAACAACAATGGATAGAGGTGAATCAGCGAGTTGACGTGGTACAAAACAAAATCGAATGCTGTGCCGGCAACAATTTAGTACCGTCCGGTCAAATAAAATTACCGGAAGTAAGTTTTGTTCCAGGGGGCGAGATTCATCCGCACATTTTTGTAGAGATTTACAGAAACGCACTACCGAAACACTGGAGTGATGAGGAAAAAATTAGATATGTAAAGATGATGATGAAAGACGAAGCATTGGAATGGTCGTGTGGAGTAGCGGAGAGCAGTATTAGCTACGGAGAATTTCTGCGAAGTTTTTTGAAGAGGTACTGGTCGGAGGAAAGGCAGAGACGTGTGAAACAAGAATTTAGGAACAGCTGTCCATACAAAGGCAATTTGGTAGCCTTCGCGAATATTGCGAAAAATTGATGAAAGGACTGAAATACTTGTCAAACCCAATAGAAGAAGACGAGAAAATAGAAATTTTGGAGAGAAAAATGCCGCGTTGGGTGCAGGAAAGGATGTTGCTTGCGCGATGGAATAATCTCCAAGAATTTTTAGAAGGAGTGGACAAGATAGACAAATGGGACGATAGGAGTGTAAGAGATCAAAATTTTACCGGAAGTTCGTATGGTAGAAAAGAGCAATCGGGACAAATATCGGGAAAAGGATGGAAAGAGAGATGATAGAGAATCGAGACCAGCACAAGAATGGAAGGAAAGCCTACACAATATAAACAATGGAGCGATCGAAACGCTAGGGAATGGAAAGCTTTCAACAATGGAAGTAGAGGGATGGAGCGAGTAGAAAGCGGAAAGCAGAGTGACGAAAAATGCAACCAGGGAAATTAGAAGGGCTTGTGAAGAGGTCCGTTCCCAGGCCGATGAAAGAAGAGGACCAAGAAAAATTTTAAAGAATATAGATGTATGTCATGAGAGTAAACAAAGAAGAAGCAGTAAAACATAGGAAGACCGTTCTAGAAGATGTTGCAAAACATTTCCAAAGAATAGAGAGAGAGGAGAACAATCAGAAAACGTCAGTAGAGAGTGACAATCAAATCAGAAATAATGAAGAAAGGAAGCCATTAATGGATAAAACACTGATGATTGATGAAGTAGATGAATGGGTAAACCAAGCAGAAGAGCTTGTAAGGAAAAATTAGGAGTGGAAACGGTAGAAGAAGAAGATGAGGAAGACCTCGAAAAACGGTTAGAAGTGGGAAAAGAGCAAGAAGTAACGGTGGAAAGACAAAGGTCCGTTAAAATGGTGGAAATGCTTGGAACAAATTGTGGACAATAAACGAGTTAACAATGCCGAGGAGAAAATAGTGAAAGACAATGAGGCGATTGGTTTGGCCAGAATGATGTGCTGGGAGGACAAGGATCAAGAGAGTAATGGAGAAATGATAAGAAATGAAGAATCTGGTATCTCTTTCTGGCGAAATGAGGAAGATAATTACGATGTGAAAAGAGAAGAGGAAGACGGGGAAACAGACAATAGGGAAAACGAAGAGAATTCTGTAGAAGAAGAAGAAATCGAGGAAGAATATAGTGCAGAAGAGGAAGAAAAATGTAACAGAACTTTGACAAAGAAATACGTAACTGATACTGAGAATGAAGAAGAAAAGGAGGTGAAATATTTACTGATAAGGAAGGAAGGATCAGGAAGAGGCAAAGATAGTGAAGCAATCAAATTGATGAGGAAGAACAAAGAGCTAAGTTACCGAAAGGTGGAAGAAGAGGAAGCAACAAGAGGAAAAGTAAAGATGAAGGACAAAGGATCGACATACAGAGAGGAAGAGGACGCAACAAGAGGAAAAGTGAAGATGAAGGACCGACGTTCTAGAAAAAAAGAGTTCGAAGTAGGGGAACTAGTGTTGGTGAGAACTCATGAACGATCCAGCAGCATAAATGCGGAGATCAAGAAGTTTTTTTGATGTATATGAAGGACCTTATAAAATTGTGGGGAGACCTCATCAACATGCATATTATCTTCAGTACCCGAAATCTGGAAAAGTGTTAGGTTTAAGGAACCTGAAAGATTTGAAACTGTACATCGGTTGAATGAGAGGATGAAAGTTGCAGGGAGTGAATGTAAATATTGTGAACTAAGAGAAAGAGATCAACAAAATTTGTGGAGAAAATTTTGATGACAAGTCCCTTACACTTTAATTTTTTGTGAATAATTTTTGTTAAAAGTTAATTAAATATTAGTCTTGCTTGTATTGTGCATAAAAATGTGTTAATTGTTATGAAAAAATGATAAAGATAAACGCATAATTAAAGTGACAGAATATCTATGGACAATGATTATCTATAATGTATATCTTTGGAGGGGAAGACAAAGAGAATATGGCAAGGGTATGGATGAGAATAAAATATATCTGGTAAGTCGTTGAGCAAAAAGGAATGTAAGAAGTGTGTTTTGACCCTTGTGAATATAAATAAAAGTGTTTTTCGAGGGTTATTTCAAAGAATTCGTTGTCTAGATATTTATTATTTGTTTGTTCCTGAACTGTGAATGGAAATAATCAGCCGGTTTCAGCAGCTTAGATTACAGCTTGAAGACGGGCAGATTACATTTACCTAAACCTAAATACAGGAAGAGGGGATCTTACAATGACTACGCCAATTTTGAGAAGATCATGACCCATCATCGGTACAGCCACCTCGCCAGGAGGATACTCCCAACCAAGGATGTAGATTGGCCTGAAGCTCTCATGCTCAAGGCTTTGACTGGGAACAATACACGGATCTGATCCGCAGAAGTTATATGACCTTGTACAAATCTATAAGTCCAGCTAACAAGAAGCCAACAATCAAGAAGACAGCCTTACCAGAACCTCGAGCCACCATATCTTTACCACCTATTCATGGGTCAGCTAAGAAGGTATCGTCACCAGAACCGCAACTTATGCAGAGCACCCATGAAGAGGCTGCTGAGCCAATGGCCACTGAAAAAAACCATCCTGCAGACAGGAGGACTAACATCCATCTGAGTGAAGAAGAGGGGCCAGTTCTTCCCACCACAACTTCACTGAGGTAGCAGGCGTGGTCATACAACCAACCAAGCAGAGTATCCTCTGCTTCCCAATTAAGGAGGGGCTGCAGTTTCTATCTCAACACCCGCCCCAATCCGCCAACTGACGGAAAACCTGAATAGACGTGCCATTCGCCATGGTCCACAAACTCCGAGGCGACCAACAATGCTGGTGAGAAGGTAACCGTCGAACTGAACAATGGTGGCATCTTCGCCTCAGAGGTCAACCACATGCGTCGTACACGTTCCAGCCTGCGGAGCGTGTACCGCGGGAACAGCGAACGAGCACCCTACTGTGACGCAAAGTAGTACCCCTAGAGCCGAAGAAGTAGCAACCCGTCCCTCTAGCTCAGTGTTTCTGTTGTCAGGGGCATGGCCATCTGGCACATGACTGCACTGGGTCGGAGCGATGCGTGAGATGTGCGGGCTCTCACAATGTAGGGGACTGCTGCATCCCAAGGGATGGAACACCTGCATGCTACAACTGTGGCGGAAACCATCCCGCCTGCTACAGTGGGTGCCCAGTGAAGAGACATCTGCGCGTTGACAAGCCGGCGCCACGTCAGCACAAACCGAACATAGACCCACGGCTTCTGCACAAGGCAAATACTTCGCAGCAACAGACCATCCACCGGCAGCAGCAAATTAAGGTGGTACCGCGGACAGTGATAGTCGATGGAAACTTAACACCATGATGCAGCTACTGCAGCAGCAAAACCTGCTACTGACTAAGGTTTCAGCAAACGATGCCAATAACCTGGAAATGACACCTCCAAAGAAGCCACACCGTAGTCATTAGAAGAATTTCCCCATACTCTGGGAAAGATGTCCCAGAAGATAGCGTCATGGTGAAACTATCGAATGTGACTGTTCAAACGAATTGTTCGGTGTGCATGCATCGTGACTGAACGTATGATTGTTATAGATAGTTATTGTTAACGAAAGTAACAAGATATAACGTGCTGTGTATCGAAGTTGAATAGCTCGGTGCTATTCGCAACTGCTGGCATCAAGTGAAGGCTGCTAAATCGCGATCGTTGGCAGCGAATTAAGCTCAGTCACCCATTATTATGTGACGAGAGGGATCGCAAGGATGGGTGACGAGTAAGGGTGCCTTGAACTTACCCCTGCACGCGCATAGTTCGTGTCAGTGCACTCGGCTTTGCCTGTGGGCGCTGTGGCAAGTGCGACAACGGATAACGATATGGAAATGTATGAAGACGGTACACCAGCCATTGTGTTCAACATTCAGCATGTACTCGGTGAGTAAGGGTTTAACCCCGAGAAAGCGTCCCACTACTCCACCAGAGAAGACCTACAATAAACAGCCACATGCCATTAACTACAGGAAGGATGAGGCGCGCAAATCTACTGGAGTCAACCTTGCAGTGACGGAACTAGGTACAGCCAAGAAACCAAAGAAAGCCAAGGTACACAAGAAGAAGACCATGGAAGCCACTACCAATATTGCAACCTCGGTTCCGGGTGGAATGGAGTCAGAGAGCGTCGATCCCATACCCAGAATTGGTAGCCCGACTAGGAAGGTTTCATTATGCCGAAGAAGACAGCAAAGCCCTAACCTTCATTGGACACAGCTGCAATGGAAGTAGAAAACCGTTACACTGTCGAAGAAACGCTGCGAATGGAGCCGAGACGCGACTCCATCTCACCTATACTAGTGGAATTCGCAGACAATTACAAGAACCTTTATGATCGGGTGGCTGCTGTCATCAAGAGTCCATTCGCTGATAAAACAGCAGGTGGTGACAAAATCAAATTCAGCACGACTACTACCGAAGACTTTTTGGCCTTCACGACACTCCTTCAGCAGTGTAAAATAACGTACTACACTTTCCCTACCAGTACGGTGAAACTATTGAAGGAGGTGGACGATCGTAATTTTTCACGGCGTTGAATATTGATATATTTTTCTCGGGCTTCCAGCCGTGTTAAGATATCAAAATTGTGGGACGTTTAGAAGGCGTCCTTCTCTGCCTTCATTCTCAACCAAATGTCAATGATTAACTGTTTGTTTATTCAGCAATTTTAGCCCGGGTCAAAGATTTTTGGGCCAGCGTTATTACAGAGGCTGTAAAAATAAGATCAACTGATTTATTAGTCAACAGGGACACTGGTTATCAACTCAGTGCGGCCTGGAACCCGGCTATTAAAATTCTGAAACAGTTTCGCGTCGGTAACGAGCAGAAGAGCGGATGACGTAAGCGCGTTGTGTTGATTTTTGTCTTCCACCATTTCCGTAGCAGTGGCTGAATAAACAAACAGTTAATCATTGACATTTGGTTGAGAATGAAGGCAGAGAAGGACGCCTTCGAAACGTCCCACAATTGTGACATCTTAACACGGCTGGAAGCCCGAGAAAAATATATGAATATTGAAGGAGGTGTTTCATGCCATCGCTAGGACGCTGCCAATTGAGATATTGAAAGAAGAGCTGAGAGAAATGGGCTACGACTTGAGGTCGGTGATTCAAGTTCGTCGTCCTGGCAGCAACGTAATAATGCCACTGTTCCTAGTAGTGTTACCAGACCTGCCCAGAAATCGCACCTTATGTGAGGTTGACAGGCTCTACCACTTCAGAGAAAGTGCGCTAGTCGGCTGGAGCGCAACAATATTTCAACTGCCAGTTGTTTGTCCATGTGAGACACCTTTGCAAAAATGACTAGGAAAAGAACTCTAGATGGAAAAAAACTTGTCAGTTGTTAAAATTTGATATACTTTAAGTAATTATACTAGTGTTAATTCGTGAAACAAACCACGGTTTACTACGAAATAAATATTCCTCACTTTCTTTCGAACTTAAGGCCTCGTCGATGGCGAGGTCATTAGAGGTGATATGGAAAGGAACAGGATGTCATTCGTTCATGCCCTTTTGAAGTAACCATTCAGGAAATTGCTTGGATTAATTTTTGGAAACCGTGGAAACCCGAAATTTGGATTTGAACGCCTCCCAAAAATCAGGTCCAAGCGTTACCGGTTATACTTTGGGCTTGGTCGAAATAACTCGTCACACCGGTTACTATAGTACAATTCCTTCCTTAAGCATTTCAGGTTAGATCATCACGCGTATTTGTTTTTATGACGAACTGAAAGTGGAATCGTCGACTTAAACCAGTAAAAATGATACAAATATTGAATGACATTCACGATTGAGACCCTAGCTATGGCCATCCCGTAAGGAAGCGGCGTTTCGTAAGTCAGTGGTCTGACAATGATGGACATTAATTAAAAGAAACATAGCCCTCCTATCCTGCACACGCATTCTCCAGCGATGTTCTAATGGTTTTGTGCTATCTGCGTAACAGTAAAAATAATTTTAAGAAATGCATATTTTACTCAATAGCATTATCTT
Organism: Vandiemenella viatica; assembly: GCA_031002005.1. Classification (NCBI taxonomy): domain Eukaryota; kingdom Metazoa; phylum Arthropoda; class Insecta; order Orthoptera; family Morabidae; genus Vandiemenella; species Vandiemenella viatica. The sequence goes on from CM061919.1 coordinate 73,259,054, forward strand.
TAAACTCGAAATGGGCGTCATCCAACAACTAGGTGGAACAGGGAAGTTAGTTTATCAACTAGAATCCAAACTCAGGAATTGCGTTCCAGTAAGTGATTTAGTAGTAGGTGCATTATTCTGATACTTGACTGAGGGTGTTGGGTGAGCGGTAACTCTTTGGTCTCGCATTCGGTAGGACGCAGGTTTCGAAAATCGGTCCAGTCATCCAGATTTGGGTTTTCTACGATTTCCCAAAATAGGCCTACTCCAGGCGAATACTGGGATGGTTCCTTAAAAAAAGGCCATGGCTGAATTCCTTTCCCACCTTTAATGACCTCGACGTCAACGAGGCGTAAAGACATAAAACAAAAGAAAACTATTGTCTGATATTTTTTACCCTGATTTCTTGAAACAATCTACCGGCAATACAGTATGAATGTTATAATAAAACTAGCCCCAAAGCCCGTCAAAAATTACGGGTTTAACGGAGTGTTATGGTAATTTATTTCTCTGCAGTTGCTTAACTTAATAGAATTGTTATAAAATAAATCACATTATAATTTATCGTCCCCTGTGCAGTTGTCAACTTGGTCCAGCTTGCATTTCAGCCTAACCACAATCTCCACTAATATTGTTTCTAGAAAAACAATGTTTCAATCACACGCGAATTAATACATTCCACGTATCGCATGTCAGTATCATCATACATCGCGATAAAAACTTGATCCCAAATCTTCACAGGTTCTGACACCTTTCTTTCTTAATACCTATGATGAAAATCTATATTTTAATGGCTGAGACAGCTTACATCGCACACAGGAGTATCTGACACAAAAAGTCGATCAAAATTATTTCTACGTAATCTGGATTTTTGTTTCGCTTCTTTTGTGTATTAGAACTCATAACTGTGAAGTAGGAGTAATAATAAAGAACACGTACTGTGTTCATACACTTTATAAGATATTAAGCGAATATTTACAAAATACCTAAACAATAATCGTACATGTACACTAAAATATCATTCTGACGAACCGTCCCATAACGTTGTCGGAACCTTCACCATATAGCTCGTTCTCTTCTTGAGTAATCGGGTCCCATTAAAGTAATATTTATTGGATTGAATGATTTAATGTTTTGGGGTTTTGTGCCTGATGAAGCTCAAATAAGGATCCTAAGTTAATCAAAACCTGTTAATGACATCTGTGTTGCGCTAAACCCAACTAAGTTTTCTGGAGTCTCTCACCCAAAATCGTCGAAAATATTCGTTTCTAGCTTCTGCTGCTGCTTCTGACAGAGTCCCTATAGGCAAAAGTGCATACTCTATTATAAGTGGACCCTCAATCTATACTTCTTGTATAGGTGACATTGGATGCCACGAGTAGTAGAATGTACAGTACATCTTAAATTTTTCGTGGTAGTGGGGAATAATTTTTTTTGTATCTATCTTGTGCCCACTATATATCATTCACATAATAGTATTAAACCTGCCAATCAATGTTTTGTTAATACTTATTATCTCTGCGGACATCATTTGCTAAAATCGGTCAAATCATCGAATGATTTTCTAGGCCGACTCACATTGGTCGGATTGGATTTTATGGAGATTTCGATACATCTTTTGAACCAATCATGGTATATCTTTAAAAATACACTCTCAGTTCTCTTAACACCATGCCATTTTCTTTTAATTTCCAATTTAAGCCTTGAAAACTTTTGTTCGAACTGTTGCGTTTGTTCGACCGTGAATGTCGGATGATTTAAAACATTTCCCTCTACTAATTCCAACTTCTGCACGAAATCATTTCCATTCTCGTGTTTACTCATATCATAAATAACTATTCGGGTCATGAGCATGATACCAGAAGAGCCCATAACAAAGAAAATCTTAGATGAATTAATGTGTCGGAAGAAAAGTAAGTTTGTTTCATTGTAAATACTAGAATTTTTTCGAATAAATAGACGTTTGGCACTTTTTGGCACCCAATTTTCAATGAAACACCAAGACAGTGCACTAAACTAGTACCATACAAGAAATCAGACTCGGGAAAGGTCCGGATATATAACAAAATCACTTTAATACTTTTCGTAATAAAAAAATCAGTAAAAAATGACTCAGCTTACAAAAATGTACAGAAATAACTTTGGATGTATGTTACTATTATTTCAATTCTAGGTACCTGGGTGAACAATATCCTTGATTAAAATCACCACTTCACACTTAACATCACTCACAAATTAAATTGGTACAACTTATAATTTTCTTGTTTGCTTGGTAACAGTACGTAGGTCTTGGAATGTGCTCAGAAGATGACTGTTCACGGGTTGGGAAATGATGCTTATCTTAAAAACATAGCTGATTGTTATTCCATAGACATTTGCCTCTAGTCAGGTACATATGGGTTCTTGGGATTTGCTTAAATTTTTTTTTTTTTACTTTTGATCGGCTTTTTGTGTCAAATATCCCTGTGTGCATCGGCTGAAATAATGGCCCCAGTTAAAACGAAGGATGTAAAAAATAAATCTTAATAACTTACACTATGCCACGTAATATTTAATTGTGGTTTATGCCACATCCGTATATCGCGATTAATTTGGAACTTATTTTATTCAAACCATGTAATGATTTCAGCAAAAAATCTGATAATTAATACGCCAATTTAAAGGAAGTACTTTTATTTCAGTGTTCTGACAATTCATGTCTTAGAAATTGCTTAACTAAATAGAATTGTTATAGAAAAAAAAATAATATAATAATAATTTCAATGTAACTCCTCGTGCTGTGGCAAAAGGTTTCCGTTTCCATCCGGGTCCAGATTGCATTTAAACCTAACCACGTCCTACGATAAACTTGCTGCCAGAAGAACAATACTTCAATCTCACGCATATTAATACGTGAACTCTATCGCATTTTAGTGGCAATAATGCATAGCGATATAAATTTGATCAAAAATCTTCAAGTGTTTTTACACATTTCTTTTTTGTTATACGTGATTCAAACCGATATTAAAACGTTTGAATGGCTGACACAGTTGCTGAAATAATAGGCTCAGCAATATTACACAGTGAAAGCAAAGGAAATTAAAATAAATCTTATAAACTTACATTATGCCATGTAATATTTGTTTCAAGTGAAGATGCACAGATCGCAGTCAGTGTGCAACTATTTCCATTCAAACGAATTAATAATTTCAATAACAGGACACAGTTTAAAATATTTTGAAAAAAAAAATTATTCATGCCCTCTTCCGTAACGTCAAATGCCATTTGTAATTCTGGTCCTTGCTAAGTAACAATCTAACCTAAACATTGATGCTCGAAATACAATGTTGATGCAATGTTTCGAAGTAGCTTTCCAAATTTACACAAAAATTACACTGATCATACAGAACACAAGTTACACATTTCACAGGCAGATGGTCTTTGCTCCAGTATGTTAGAAACGTGGGGCTAACATGCCCGGTCAGATTTCTGACAGGAATTGAGTTCCTTCTCCTTTCCCTCACTCATGATTGAAACTGGTCCATGGTGGCCGAACGGAAGGAAAAAAAAGTGATATTGAGAGGAATTAGTGGTATCATGACAGTCAGCTTGTCATCTGTCAGTTCGGTATTTCAGCTGTATAGTCGAATGGATGCACAGTTTCCTCAGTCACGTTCTCGGCCTCATGGTGAAATATTTAATGTTGTGACTGTCGATGACAGCGGTGAATTTGAGCTTCACCGTACGCTGTGGTCAGTGGATGGCTGTCTCCGGTTCGCCGCTGGCAGCTTTTTTCTGCCCTCTTGTCTCGATACCCCGAGCTGGACACACAACGTCGGGAGAGAGCTCTCGTTAAAAATAACACTGTCCCTTCCAGGCTGGTCAGGTAACGATCTGTGTGGTTCCTGGTCGAACTCTCCTCTCACTTTCTGAACATCACAGTGCAATGTACCGGACTGTAAGATTGACTATTAAATGTGCGTTCGTTGTCTTATCACTGCAATATTTTACTATTATTACTAGCATTTTGCCTCGTCTTAACGCTGTTACACTTTGCTATTTGTCAATGTCTATAATTCTCTACGTTTACTATTTCAAACTTCATATCACTTTCCAAAGGAACAACCGCAGAACTTAAAAATTTCTGTTGAAGTGCGTAGTAAAGTTTAAAATGACCCTTTACATTCTGTAGAACAGTGACAGATTTTTTTATTATTTATTTACTTATTTTTTCTATTTTATTTTATATATATATATACTTTTTTTTTGCGGCTAGAGGGAAGTTGCGTCAGGTATGGTATAACCTTTCGGAAGAACAACAGCACGAATGTCAGTTAAGTTCAATATTGTGTCCTGTAGAGAAAGGACAAAAGTATACTTTGAGCCAAAAATTGTTTATTACACCCGAATATTACTAACGTAATTGTAGTTTATGTATTTCTTACTTTAAATTATCTGTAAGTTTCGTGGTGTAACTGCTTTTGGTAGATGTTCTCTAAAATTTAACATTCCATTCTGATTATATAATTGCTCTTTCAATGATTACAGATATATTTCAAGATGAGTAAACGTACCCATAAGATTATACAACTAGCTTTTCTTCTCGTGAATATGCATTGTTCTTTTTATTTAATAAACTAAGGAGAACAAATCGTAATTACTTTAACAAATCAATGAGAATGTTTGCAGAGATGGAGGCAAAATTGCTTGGAAGTGAAATTATTTCAGAAGAGAGATAAACATGATAGTCATAGAAAGACAGATGAAAACATTTTGGATTCCGTTCATAATGATATTCCATTCAGAGAATTCAGAGCCTCTATTTGAGGCAAGTTTTTAATAGTTGAAAGACGTTGAAGACAATGGATTAAAGATGTTAGACTACTGCGGATTGAAAAGATATCAGATACATTTCAGTTCAAAACCAGTCATGAGCAGCATAAAATTTCAATCTACTAGAAGGCGCTTTTCTGATATGAAACATATTACATGTGTCAAAATCCGTTTACACTAAAAAAAATTGTCTTGCTATTAATAATAATAATTCCGTGTGTTCGTAATGACCTGTTGGCAGGATTTCTATTGGCTTCGCATTCCGCCCCTATTGTAGCTGCCTTAATCTAATCTGGTAGTCCTACCGGATACAAGGGATCTATAGTTTAACGTGGAAGCGTTCTGGCGTACTTCCTCATTACACAGTAAGCTGTTCCAGAGGTGAAGGCCGAATTAAGTGCCCATGAAAATTCCCGTGTCAGGTGTAACATACCCACTGGCATATGTAAGTTGTACAGCTTCTTAGTTTTGAATAATTGATAATTAATGTTTGTTTTATATTGTTTCAATGGGAGTGTTTTATATCGGGTTGTTATTGTGTCTTGAGTATTGTATCAAAGAGTTCCAAGCAGCGTTATTACCAGATGAAAAGTACATGAAAATCTCTGGACAGTACAGGAGGAGGAAGATCTTTGGACGATGAAAAACAGATGAGAGCAGAGATGGTATGAGTACGGCGAAGTTTGGATGAAAGTATAATTGTATTGGTTAATGTAAAGAAGCAGCAATAAAAGTCAAAATGAAAGATGACATATATATAAAAATAATAATAATTTTACAAAGTCATTTACTTATACTAAAGGTATTTACCATTCCTGCTTTAATTGCACAATATGCAAATCCTAATTTTTGGTCAGTTAAATCAATTACTAATAATTCTACGACGTTATATTTACCTTAAAGTTATCCTTTACACTTTCCGCCAGTGAGGCAATACGTTTTTCGACATCTTTTTATACCAAGATGTATTTTCATGTTAGTCTTTCCGGGGATAAATCCTATTAATCTCTGTCATCAGCTCAAAAATAACTTTTCTACTCTTACCTGAAAATATGTCTCGATTTCTCCTTTTCAAATAATCAACAACATTATAAAATATTTTTATAATTCTCCTCGTATTACTACACACATTACACAGTATTAATATTTAACATTTCGCAACATTCAATTACAGTACATCATATTTTCCCTGCCGCCAGTCGACCAAATTAATTTCAGATCCACCATGTCCGCTTGATTATTTTCCTTCCATCCATATATTTTCATGCTCTACATTATCCTCCATAAACTCAAGTCCTCCATAATAATGTCAACCAGTCCTCATCGGTATATACAATCTGCATGCCTAATCCACAGATACCTCCTTGCTGCCAAGAAACCTTAACATAAATTTCTTACTAGCATCTTTTAACATTCACTTTATATTCTAAACGTAAAAAATAAATATTTTTATGTCTTACTTTCTAACAATTTTTACTTTAACGGGAAGTATGTCCTTTACACAGGGATTCGAACTGTGGACCTTTAGATCCTCAGTCATACATCTTAACCACTGAGCCACCAGACCGCTTTTTGTTATTAATTAAACGAACATCTTGCTGAGTTTAAATAATAATAATATTGTGCCTCAATTCAAAAGAACTTTATGATTCCTTTAAGAGATATATTGTTCTATAATAATGTATTTGTTTATTGGTAACAACGTCTTTCACGTATTTTTTTATTTATATAAATAAACGCTATAAATATATTTGAGGGTAACAACGATGTAATGGTAACAAAGGGTTTGTTTTATGCTGGATTTCTGTGGTAGGGCTACATAGTTCCTACCATTATTACCTCAATCAGCATGATATCAAGCAATAAATATGACACTACCTAGCCAATTGCTGAATTATAATTTGATGAGCTGTTTAGTAGTAATAGTTCAGTTTTCATGCTCTCCTGAAAATAACTTGTTCTGCAATTTTGCCGTTGTTCTTCCGGGATAGCGATATCAGCTATAAGATTATCTTCTGAAGGTAAAAATACTGCGATGGTAACGGATGTGGCCAAAATTATGATCTTACTTTAAAGAAGTGTTTACTTCCTACGCTTTGTTCCTCTAATAAAGAGTGGTTAAATTTGTGTTATGCATAACCAACTTTTCGTTCAGTAAAATAATTACAACTCAGCTCCCACAGAACTAGTATACACGCGAGAATCGCATAAAAATTTGTCCAGTGGTTCTTTATTTTAATGCGATCATGCAAAGACGCCACGACATCGTTTTAAAATATTTAAATATTTATAGATTAATTGTCAACACATACTAAGATTGACAGTATTATTTGCAAGCGGTTTGTACACTGAAGAGCCAAACATATTGGTATAGGCATGCGTATGCAAACACAGAGATATGTAAATACTCAGAGTGCGGTGCTGCGTTCGGCAACGCCTGTATAAGACAACAGGTGTCTGGTGCAGGCGTTAGATCGGTTACTGCTGCTACAATGGCAGGTTATCACGATTTAAGTGAATTTGAACGTGGTGTTATAGTCAGTGCACGAGAGATGGGACACAGCATCTTCGAGGTAGCGATGAGGTGGGTATTTTACCGTATGACCATTTCACGAGTGCACCGTGAATATCGGCAATCTGGTAAAACATCAAATCTGCGACATCGCTATGGCCCGAAAAAGATCCTGCAAGAAAGAGACCAACGATGACGGAAGATAATCGTTCAACGTGACAGAAGTGCAACCCTTCCGCAAATTGTTGCGGTTTTCAATGCTGGGCAATCAACAAGTGTCAGCGTGCGTACCATTCAACGAAACAACATCGATATGGGCTTTCGGAGCCGTAGGCCCACTCGTGTACCCTTGCTGAGTGCACGACACAAAGCTTCAAGCCTCGCCTGGACCCGTCAACACCGACATTGGACTGTTGATGATTGGAAACATGATGTCTGGTCATACGAGTCTCGTTTCCAATTGTATCGAGCGAATGGCCGTGTACGGGTATGGAGACAACCTCATGAATTCATGGACCCTGCATGTCAGGAGGGTACTGTTCCAGCTGGTGGAGGCTTTGTAATGCTGTGGGGCGTGTGCAGTTGGAGTGACATGGGACCCCTGATACGTGTAGATACGACTCTGACAGGTGACAAGTACATACCTATCCTGCCTGATCACCTGCATCTTTTCATGTCCATTGTGTATTCCGACGGACTTCGGCAATTCCAGCAGGACAATGAACACCCCACACATCCAGAATTGTTACAGAGTGGCTCCAAGAACACTCTTCTGAGTTTAAACACCTCCGCTGGCTATCAAACTCCCCAGACATGAACATTATTGAGCTTATCTGGGATGCCTTGCAACGTGCCGTATAGAAGTGATCTCCATCGCCTCATTCGCTTAAGGATTTATGGACAGCCCTGCAGGATGCATGGTGTCAATTCCCTCCAGCACTACTTCAGACATTAGTAGAGTCCATACCACATCGTGTTGCGGCACTGTACCAGTTTCTTTGGCTCTTCAGTGTATATAGTCTGTCTTAATTCTACCACAGTAAGGACTGAAACCCAGAAATGCGGGATCCCGCATGATATGGCAGTCTGGCGCATCCCGCATAAAATGAAATTAATACGCATTCCGTTTAATGTGGTGAAAACGTGTTTCAGTCTGCGTGACCTATCTTTCCCTTTCTCACTTTCCAGTAGGACTTGGTTTATACCGATTTTACTCCTCAATTGACTAGCGGCAACAAATGTGTGTTTTTTTTCATCTTTTGTGATTTGGAAGTAAATAGATTCTACGTTTAAAAAAGAATTTTCATTTGTTTTTGTTGTAAGCATTATTAAATCGACTTATGTCGTCCTTTTGCTAAATTAGCTCCCAGACCATATGCACAAAAAAATGATACAATTGGAATTGTTTCTGATAATGAAGTAGAAATAATTAAAAAATAAGGTTAAACTATTGACAGATATTTTAAAAATGAAAAATGTATAGAATAAAGATTTCCAAAATGCTTTGAAAAAATGTTTTTTTCTTTTTGCCATAAATTGTTTCTGTACTTCATCAGATATGAGATATGTGTTTTTAAATAGTGGATTTAAACTTCCTAATTCTCCTAACACTATAACATTGTGATCTGTGATCACAAATTTTTAAAATACCGTAAATGCTGACATGATTGTTCGGTTTGAATATCTTAAGAAACAATGACAAAAGATTTTCTATGAGTTTTGACGAGTGGGCTCCCTAAAACTTTTCCACTATCAGAATTCATATGTTCAGCGCAGAGAAACACATTTTAATCTATGCTTGCTTTGTATACTCAGTTCGTGCAGTTTAGTCAAAGAACTGCTGACCAGCATTGGTCTCGATCTCTATATTCATGTTACTGCCTTAAGAATTGACCGTACAAATGTCCTGGCAAAAGTAGGTGGACTTCTGCCTTGGTACCTGCAACTGTGCTCTTTCACACTGTACACAAACGGCAGTTGACGCATTATACAAAAAAAATAAACACCTTACTGAAAGTGATATGGAACGCACAGAAAGAACAGTGACTTGGTCGTAGACGATGATGATCAGGACGGAACATTACGTTTTTTTTATTTTTACTTGTGGCCTTAAACCTCGTCGACGTCGAGGTCATTAGAGGCAGGATGGGACTGGGGACAAGGAACGGGAAGGAATTCGACCGTGGCCTTTTGAAGGAAGCATCCCGGCATTCGCCTGGAGTCATTTGGGGAAAACTACGGAAAACCCAAATCTGGATGCCCACACGGGTATTCGAACCCGCGTCTTCCCGCATGCGAGGCCAGAACGTGGACGGAGCAATCGAAGTACAAAGAGTGACCGTAACACAGGATCGTGATTCCCAGATATAATGATTTCAAAAAAGTGCGGAAAGTTATTAAGTTTTTCTATAAAGTCTTTTATTTAAGATCATTTCGGTCAAACAAACGAGCAAGGAGGCAGAAATGGTATTCTCGTCCTCTGGCTATGCATGAAATCTTTCCAAGTGATGATTTGACTGCTTAGTAAATACACAGCTTCTTTTTAAAACTGATGTGGTCTAATGCGATCTGAATACTTACCATATTTTATTATTTACTGAATAACTGGACTTACATTTAAAACAGAAGCGCAAAGTACATTTAAGATAGGCTAGAAATTTTAAAATTAATGTTATTTTGCTAATTAAAATACTGGTAACTATTAATTTTTTATCTACCGTTAAAGTTGATTCATTAATTCAATAAACAGACGTTTATTATTTAATTTCATAACACTATAAAAATAGTGCAGGATCCCGCGGGATTGACAAATCCCGCAATCCGTAAATGCGGAGTTGAAAACACTGTGGGATTGCAATTCTTAGCCATAACGTCACTACGATTGCAATAGATATTTCCTGTTTTATTTAATATTTTATCCACTAAACAACAAACGTTTAAACATATTTCTACTCAAAACATATATCTCATTTAAAACTTTTGAATTACTGGCTAAAACGTGTGAGTGAAATAGTTGTATACTCAAAGTTATGTCGATAAATGAAATAGTTCAGACATATACAGGTTCAATAACAACCGTATTGTAAAGCCTATCAGCATCAGAAGATAATATTCGATATAAAAAGAGAAGATGTGCTAGGCTAACCTACGTTAATGCCTGAACGTGGTATTCCATGGATTTAGCAACTTAGTCGACATGTTTCTCAATGAACACTTGCGTTTAATTCAGGCTAAATATCATATCCCAGCTAATACTGCAGAACAACTTACGCCATGCCACAACATCTTCTCGCCGATATCTACGGGAATACCTATTGGGACATAAAACACATGCTACTAAACAGACAATGAGCTGCATGTGACAAAAAGTACTCACTGAACGACAAATAAAGTCAAGAGCTCGTTTACCTCGCTTAATTGGGTTCCCTGCGCAGACACATCAGAGCTGCTGGACAAGGAGTTGGCTGTAGCGTCATTAACCCATTATGATGGAACTATCTGTTTCTCATTGAACTGTACCGTGAAAGGTCCCGTTGCAGCGTAATTACTCAAGTTTAAGAGAATTGTCTGATTTTAGATTAGTCAATGCCCCATACTTTTTCCTGAAATTTAATGGCTTATTTGAAGGAAAGGCATTGCAGTAGAATAGCTTCTTTAGTACTTACTCAAATTAAATAATTATTACTTATTATACCTAAACCCTTTCCTTTAAAATGTCAGTACCACAAAAAATATTTGTAGCACGTAAAACATAATTAACCGAAGTTAATGAACTTTAATTTATTAATACTAGAGTAGTTTCCTAGTATTATCGTAGACATCGCTTAGCCACTGTTTTGAACCACAAAGCCTACAGTAAAGATTTCAACAACAGCTAGCTACAAGAAATGAATGGAATAATAGTTCCATAAAAAAATCAAATTATCGTATGGCACTGTTGGCAGGGAGATCTGGAAGAATAGTTCGGCCACCATGTGGCACGGTTTTCGATTTGCTGAACAATGCGTCATTTGACATGTAAGCAAATACATTTACTACAACACAGTTACTTTTGATGTTGTTTTATTTACGTTGTGCGTGAGGCGTTTCGAGAAATGATTCTCATTTTCAAACGTAATAGTTAGTACTTTTTTAATGTGCGAAGTGCTTGTGTTTGTTTCTGCTGAACATTAATAAAACTTTTGGTGTTTTCCTGGAAATAAAAATGTGGAGTGTTGTACTAGATCAAGAATTTTCAACTAAGAAGATGTGGAATAACTATATAATCAAACTTGCGGTTTTGAAGGTTTCCTAAAAAACGCCATCACAGAAATTCAGACGTACACAATCTCATTATATTAAATAAAGGTATTACGAAAAAGCAAAGATGACTCAGTACACCTAACACTGAAAAAACAAAGATAATATATAATATGATTAAGGATACATTTTATTATACAGAAGAGGTTAATTATGATTTTGTAGACGTGATTGGTATCTAATAAACAAAATTACATATAAGTTTGGATTTAGTAGATGATGGTACATAATTTATAATAAAGTGTCAAAACATTTGAAAAAGGTCACAGAATCACTTTATAATTTTTCATTTAGTTTCATATCTTTAGATATATTATGGTGAAAATAAATTTCACATTCTTCCACCTCCTAAATAAAAGCTACCGTATGGAGTTGATGGGAGAATGTGAAATTCATTTTCATCATAAATTATCTAAAGATATGATACTAAACGAAAATTTAGAAAGTGATTCTGTGACCTTTTTCAAATGTTTTGATACTTTATTACAAATTATGTACCATCATCTGCTAAATCCCAACTTATATGTAATTTTGTTTATTAGATACTAATCACATCTACAAAATCATAAGGACCTCTGCTGTATACCCTTAATCATATCATACATTATCTTTGTTTTTTCAATGTTAGATGTACTGAATCATCTTTGAATGTGTACATGTGAGTTTCTGTGATGACATGTTTTAGAAACCTTTAAAAACGTAAGTTGGATTAGATAAATATTCCACATCTTCTTATTTGCAAAATAATAATCTAGTATAACACTGCAAATTTTTATTTTCAAGAAAACTCCAAAAGTTTTACTAATTTCCAGCAGAAACAAACACATGCACTTCGCACATTAAAAATGAATTAAAAATGTACTGAATATTGCGTTTGAAAATGAGAATCACTTCTCGAAACGCCTCACGCACAGCGTAAATAAAACATCGTCAAAAGTAACTGTGTTGCAGTAAAATTATTTGCCTACATGTCAATTGAAAACAGTTACAGACTTCCCTAAGTCCATTTATTATGGATAAAATGAAGAATACGTCCTTTGTTGTGGCCAATTAACCTAGTAGTCCTATCTAGTATGCGTGAATTACAGATTATCGCGGTATCAAAAATACGGAAGCGTTCTGGCATACTTCAGATGGCACAGCAAGCTGTGCCAGGAGTGAAAAACCTGTTAAGAGCCTCAGAAAATCCGAGCCGATAATGTAATTCAAACCTGTGACTTCTCGATCTGCATTCAGACTCGTTAACAACTGTGCCACCAGACCGCTCTATAGTTCCACAAAGTAATTGTGTTGAGGTTATGGTGATATCAAGATACAATAAAATTTTGATCATGTTTATTCTATTGCCAGACGAATAATTTAGGAAAACAACTGACCATTCAGGAAATTTATTGAAGCGTACACACCACAATTTGATTAATGTAATGGTGCAGCTATTACTTATTTCCCGAGCAGAAATGTTTTCCACGGTTTCCCGAAATCTCTCCGGTTGAATGTCGGGACGATTCCTTCTGAAGATCATAGCCGAGTCCCTTCTTTTCTTACACTTTATCCCTTTCCTACTTCTAATGACCACGACGTCGACGAGGCCTAAGGCCACAAGGAAATAAAACTAATTAACTGAACTGAAATATTAAACTACATTATTTCAGATAATAGGGCTACTAAGTAGAGGACCACTCAACATCATTCAGTTTTATAGAATCAAATTGTGAGGTACACAACTTCACGAATTGTAAAATTTATTATTATAACAATATTTTTGTTAATATGTAATTATGATTATATATAGTAACTTTGGAAATTTAAGTTTTGAGGTCAGAGGGCGTCAAGCTAGAGGAAAGAAGATCTTTGGTCACGGGTAGGTGTTGTAATACGGATGGCTTGATAAGCACGAACAAAAAGACGTTGCAAAATCCTGGCGGGAGGAACGCAAAATTATAATTTAATATTGAAAAAGATAATCCCGAGGGCAGAGGAGAAATATAATTGTACCAATGAAATGTAACCATTGTGTTCAAATAGAATAATGTTTGTAAACAGGATACCAAAAGATAAGTGGATAATAATTATTATTATGAATGTGTAATAAACAATTCCAGTTGATATTTAATTAATAATTAGTATCATTTAAAAGGTAATTTACTTTCACCAGTGGTATTAAACCCGTTTATGGATATAGGTATAATGATTCTGTAGTATTGATCCGATGGTGGAAATAGATTAAAATTTATAATTGATTTTATTATTTATAAATAACGACGAAACCTTACAAAATGATTAATGAAAAAGAAAACTTTAAACAAGTAAGCATTGGCTTTAACGAGAATTCCAGTGTCAATTTCTATTGAATTGGGTGCAACGTAAGTTACTACATAGCCAATTGTCTCTAGCGTGTTAATTGTATGATGTGAAGGTAACCTGGTGAAGGATGCGACCCTTCAAAGGAAGGGTCGCACTTGGAGAACAGACTTAGTCTTCTGTTCAATTACGTAAGACTTCTCTCTAGGAAATAATTAGGTAGTTTCTGTTCTCTACCCAGCGGTTCTCTTTGCTTGTTGCAAACCGTCTTTTCTATTTAAGAAGCTCATCAACTTGTTTTCAACTCAGTAGAAAGAACTGCAACTCACTGCCCTTGCGACAAAACTACAAGAAAGCAAAGTATTTTCGTTAAGACGAAAGCATCTTTTTATGTGATGAAACACATGCCTTGCTAGTAGTTTACTTTCAAAAAAAATTTCTTTATAGTTTAAGGTGTTTTTGTGCAACATTTTCTCTGGTAATTTATTCTAATCCCTGACTTTCATACCTAAAACCTCAGAAAATGCACTAAAAGTGGCCAAGTTCTGGTCGATTATAATTTGATGATAGTGATTGTGTAACTGTATGTTTCTGATACGAAATAAATAAATAAATAAATACCTAAAAAGAAAATTTTCCCACTCACTTATATGAGAAATCAAGCCTGTTTTTTGGTCATGGTCATCTCTTCCCTTCTATGTACTTCTTCTACCAATATCCATCCAAGTAGCATCTCCAATGTACACTTTATACACTCCCAGCATTGTCTTGTTCTGCTTGTCTCTTCCAATGATTCCAAACCAAACTCCTGTACCATGTCAGTTACTGATAGTGTTCTGTGGTAATTTCCAATAACAAAGCTGCCTGCACACCCTCTAACTCCTGTATGTGATGCCCATTAATTGGGTAACATACGACCCTTCCTTACTCAACCTGCGGTATGACCTATGATTTGTTATTAATTCCCTCACTTCTTATGCACATATCACCCTCATTAACAAATCGAACGCTACCGGCAATACGAAGAGTCCTGTCAGTGATTAACTCTGAATGCAAACCCGCATAACGCAGACGTCCCTAGACCTTCTTACCTGACGCAGATAATTTTAATTTTCTGCCCTTTTAAGCTGTTTATTGTACTTTTAATAAAAAAAAATACAATTAGACAAATTAAATATAATAAATAAAAGTTTAGGGAAAAGAATAAATCACTAACATCGTATTTATAATAAATTATATTTGTTTTTGAAAATTGCTGTAAGAAAAAAAGTTTTCAACAAATTGCGAACTAAACCTTCAAAAAAAATTGATTTAAAAAAGAATGAAAGTTGTACGTAGTTTACTCGAGGTAAGAGCTTACAAATATTTCAACTCAATTTATAAAAAAAGTATATTTAATTGAAAGTAACAAAAAACCCGTTGTCAGAAAATATAAACATTTAAACATTTATTATTATAAAAAGGAAAGTTAATCTAGAATGGAATTGCGAAACTTAATAATTTAAGTTCAAGATTTCAGAAAAAATAAAAAATTAAAATTTATCCCGAAGTTTACAGCAAAAGCCAAATTACATATTAAAAAGTAAATAATTTAAATAAGACTTACCTTAAAATTCTTCTAATTATCAAGTATATGGGATAAATTAATCAATAGAATAATATTTTGCACTTGAAAAAAAACATCAAGTTTGAAAAATTATTAAAAAAACACCAGTTGTCCGATTTGGAAACGGTCTTAACTCGGTGAAAGGCAAGACTTAAATGAATGGCTGAGAGAAAAGGCGAGCTGGTAGGTCTGATACTGGAATCACCAACCTTCTATACATGGGGAAAGGACGTCTCAAGCCGTCCACCGTCACTGAGATGCTCCCTAGCGGACGGCCTTGATGTCTTTAGCAACGGAACGTGTTAATAAATGAAGAATTTTGAAATGGCCGCTAGCGACATGCACAACGTGTCCTGACAAAATGATTTAACTACTAAATTTCATGCCAACATATTTACAGTTAAGGTTTTCAAGAAACACTTCATCCTCCATCTTATGATCATATTTTTTTTTTTATTTCTCTAACCGTGTATCGGACAAGCTGACTTATTTTGGTATTTATATTCTTTCCTTCCTTTTTTTTAAAATACTATTTAAGAGTCTGAAACATTAGCGCCTCGTAATTAACCTTAGGTCTCTGATACTCCACTAGAAAGCGTCAACCACAATTAATGTTTTGAAACCAGTTAAAGGACTTAAATATCTCAAACCTGTAATTTCAACGCATGTTTCTGCATCACACATGGAATGGTACTTTATGACTGATAGCAGGCTAGTAGATTCATTTGTCTCGCATGATGCTCAGCATCTATTATACTAAATTTTCAGGCACAAGGGTGTGGGAAGATTTTCTTTTTTAGGTAAGGGTGTCAGGGATTGGAATGAGTTACCAAGGGGAATGATGAATAACCTACTGAAAACGTTAAAAGAACTTAAAGTTAAAATTTGTAGAGGGCAAATGTAGGTGAGTGAAGGATAGCGGGAAGTTGGGTGTGTAGGGAAATTGCCACCGGAGCGTGTGCTCCATTGCAATTAAATTAAATTAAATTTTTGCATATATAATAATCCAGTAATTGGGTGACCGACATTCGCTTTGCATCTTTCGATTTCTTTTGTATATGCAAGTTTTCATTAAAATTTACAGTGACAATTGTGAGAAATTAATTTTAACTATATAGAAGAGTTGCTCATATAATAGCATTAGATTGGGTAGATTAGAAATATTATAAAAACCTAACTTAGTCCACGACAAGGCATTAAAGTCGTTTCCGAGCTACCTAATACAAAAATTGAGTTTTTGTAAAACCGTGTTAAAACTTTAAAAACAAATCGTTATCTACGAATGAAATTTCATCCAAATCGCGATCATCCAGTTTTCAAACTCATAAAATTACTTTTTAAAAAATGCTCTTATTACGTTAAATAGAGATCTTAATACCAGTCAGGGATTAATTATTGCTGCAAGATTAGTGGTAATTCACTTAGACGAGTACATTATCAGTGTTCACTCTAAGACCATGCTCAATCCTCGCATTAATCACACTTTCTGATCCAACCGTGTCACAATAAAAGTCGTTTTTTTCATTAATAAAGCACAGGGTCAGACACTTCAAAGCGCAGGATTGTATTTACCAGACCAGGTTTTTCGTATGGACACCTGTACGTGGCTTTTACGAGTTTGTAGACTCAGTAATATTTATGTTTATACTAGTCACATCCATTCAAAACGTAAACGATTATCACATTATAACTGCTAAAATTGCCTTCAAAGAAGTTTTATAAAGTAAAGAATTTTTGAAAAAATTACATCTGGCAAAGCTAATATCTGTTTTTAAAATATCTACTTTTACAGTTATACATGTAGTATTTAATGACAACCACTTTTTGCAATAAAAGTGATATTTATCACTATTCTTAAAAATAAAATACCTTGTCGTATTTATTGATAACGACTGTTTACAATAAATGTGGTATTTATTACTACTCTTCAAAATAAAATACCTTTAATTAATAAATATTCTTGCATTTACTCACTACTATTCAAAATAAAATACTTTTATTAATAAATATACTTACATTTACTTATTTCCGCAATATTGCCATTCGGTGACTGACCACGAACATTTGCTCGTTTAAAGATATGAGATCCTTGCTCTAACCAAAGCAATCATCAGTCGGCTTACTCGTTCCTGAAAAGTCTAAGAGATGACGTTAGTGCCGTTTCCGAGATACCAAATACAACAATTGCTCATTTTTAGTAAAATCGCGTTTTTGTAGGGAAAACATCTATGTAGATTATCTTTAAAAGCAAAACTTTATCTAAATATGAAATATCATTAAAATAGTTAGAACCGTTTCCGAGATAGTAAATATATACTAAAATTGCTGGTTTAAAGATAAAGATTATTCTGTATCTATATTTGAAACCCGACTTCTGTAAAATTTTGAACATTTTGCCCCTTCTAACTTTACCTAAAGGTTTTGTATATCCAGAAGCTGCATAAAATTAACATCGTTTTTCTTGATCCGTCATTTTAAAACTAATCATTCTTTGCATTTCTTGTAATCCACTTTTTCGTAAATATGTCCTTAACTTAATGTATGTATCATTCTATTCTCGTCCGTGGTTTCAATGTAAGCGATATCATACTTCTTGTGAAAATGTTGAGGATATTTTTATTGAAATCCTTTGGCATCTTTCCCAATTTGTAACATTTCGAAATCATTCTCAATTACCTTTTCATCCATTATCTTAAAAAGATTTCAGCATTTCTGCAGCAATCTTTACAGTTCATACTGCCTTCAATTGAGTCGAATCTTCGTCATATTCTGTCCTGAAAACATGTTTTTCTTCAGCATAAAATAAACATCTTACTGCTGCTCCAAAACACTATTGTTGAGGTCATCCACATCATTTATTTTCCCTATGCAGTGCATTGGTCAGTTTGTCCTTTCCATTAAGTTTAAAAGAGGCTTCCGATATTTAATTTTTTATTATTATATATTTCTCTTCGTAATTTGTGTTTCGTCATGTTTTAAACATCTTTTACTTAACTTGGAAACTTTTTCCTCTCTTTTTCCTTGCGTTCTTTTTGCAACCACTTTGCATGTTTTGAATCAGCTGTTATACCATCTTAAAAATACAGGGTGTCCAGAAAAGGACTCCCTGATTTCAAAATTAAATATCTCGAATACAAAGATCGATAGAGGAATGCAGTAAACGGTATGTTTATTGTGACAGCTGTAAGAAGTGTATACAGCAGTGTGAAATAATAGTTACAAAAGCTGCTAACATATGGCGCTGTACGCTGTACACCTCATATCAACATACATTAGTGAAATAATCGTATGAAAACAATCTTTGCAAACAATCACATCACTCTTCCTTCGGTACGCTAACCTCCTTTCACGTTTCAATGGTGGAACTGATCGCCCTGAGCTTCGGATCACTATTTAGGCATTACGTATGGCGATTACAGCGCCATCTGTTAGCAGCTTTTGTAACTATTATTTCAAGCTGCTGTATACACTTCTTACAGCTGTCACGATAAACATACCGTTTACTGCATTCCTCTATCGATCTTCTTCTTCGAGATATTTAATTTTGAAATCAGGGAGTCCTTTTCTGGACACCCTGTATCTGCACTGTTATCTTCCTGCATCGTCGTTTTTATGTCTCTTCCTTTGGCCTTTCGTATTCCTGTTCTCTTACAATTCAGGAAGACACCCTCACTGACTCCTACCAGGTATGCCATATCTGACAGCCAATGTTGGACAAGTATTCTTTCGTATCCACAATGTTTCTTAATTTCATCGATTATCTGTTTCTTTAACGTATCCATTCTCCTTCAGTTTATTAATAGCTATTCTAAATTTTTTTTTCTTTTGATAGATTTCGTTAGTTAGATATTAGTCATTTCAGTCAACACTTCATTATTAACATGTTAAAGTCAGATGCCATATTTGCTCAGGATGGAATATTGTCTAGAATCTATGTTTAATTATTCTCAATCTAACTAATATTTACTTGTATCCCTCTGATGTTTCTATAATTTTAAAATTGCGTGTTTATTGCATATTTTCGTCGAAATTCTTACTACCTTTTTGCTCAGTCATTTCTTTGTCATTCGGCTTAACCTAAAAAAAAACAGTATAGAGGATTTGAATAAAGTGCAAATATACAGTAAGGTGAATAGCGATCTTCGCTTGTGACGTCACACGCCAGTCTGACCGGCCGGCAAAGGGTGGCTGGGGAAAAAGGGGGTAGGGAAGAAGAGAGTCGGAGGCGGTCAAACAGAGGTGCAGGCAGACACCCGCAGGCGACAAAGGCAATTTCCTGGGCCAGATTAGCCGACTTTCTGCCGCCTTCTTCGCCTTTGTTCCGGCTGGACACATAACCACCGCGTACATCGGTTAGCAGTGCAGGCGCCAGAAGCGGCTGGGTACAAGCTACGTGTTATCAGTTAAAGGAAGTGTTGCCTTCAAAATGGGTGCTTCTGAAAATAATTCTTGTCGTAAATAAGTCTTCCACACTGTGATTTATTTCAGAAAACATAATGATAAAACTTGGATCTAAGGAGGTTGGGCGGGTGTACTGTTTGCCATCACCGGGTGTAGTGGGTGAACGGTTAACGTTCTGGCCTCACATTCGAGAGGACGCCGATTCGAATCCCTGTGTGGGCATCCAGATTTGTGTTTTCCATGGTTTTCCTCTTGGAGAATGCCGGGATGCTTCATCCAAAAGTCCATGTCCGAATTCCTTCCCGTTCCTTATCCCCAGTCCCATCCCACCTCTAATGACCTTGACGTCGACGAGGCGTAAATCCATAAGTAAAAAAAAACTTTGTCACTACTTCTCACAATCTATTATCTACATCTAAAATCCAATCACACCACTCAATAGGCAAAAGGATAAAAAAAAAAATTGTTCAGGCATGTACATTTCTAATACAAATCAGCCTTGACAATTTGTTTTAATGTTAGATTAAATTTAATTTAATAAGAAATCGCTGTGATAGCTCAGTTGGTTGCGGCTCGGTGATGGTGTACACATCCTTACTTGGGGATACGTCGTTCGAATCATGGTGAATGAAGAAATTTTCATCATTTGCCTGGCATGTTAGGAGATGTGGTGGTGAAATCAATTCTGATGCGTCTTAGTAATGACCAGGATTATGCTTTCTGGTTGCTCAGTGAATCTGACTGGAGTTTTAAAGTTACCCGGTTCGAATCCTCGTCTCGGTGGGGACTACAAAGTCCCTTAACCTGACTTTCCCCTCTGACCCAACCTGCTGTGTAATATCAACTACGCCAGAACGTTTCCGTGATCGCGTTCCATGTAAAACAGTAGCTCCTCATGTCATATTACTAATCAAAGGCCCCCTAATTTTATTATCTTTTGTTTGGTTAATTATTATATCATATTGCTCTGGGACATTCAAGGGTAATATCGATTGCTACAGATCGGTATCGCTGGACTGATTGTGAAAATAGAATATTTGCTAATGTATTCTCGTTAGTTCCGTGATGTTCGCTGGTGTAGTGGGATTTTATCCTGACAGATTTGTACGGCAATAAAGTTTTTATATTCACAGTATATGGAATTATAATTACATTGCGAAAAGCTAAACTAATTCACATTGCCGTGTCGGCGAAACAAAAACTGTGATTGGTGGAGAAACGAGTGTATTATCAAATATGGTGGACTATTGTCGCCACTATATATAAAGTGATTAAAGAAAACTGTTTCTTTTACGTGCTGAACTGAAATTAATGTGACTAGTTGGTATAAACATGTCTCAATTTTAGCCACAGGACTTGCAATCTTTCGATAATCATAATTGCTGGTGTTGTAATAGAACTTATTTGAAAATATCAGTCGGTGGTTGGACAGTTCTGTCTCTATCTGTTCTTTAAAGTAGGTGGATAAATTAATAAAAATAATTTTTATTCCAATAACCATCTGACTGAGTCGACCGTGTTTTATAAGACTCAGTAGAAATAGAAATTCCGATTGCCAAGTAGTAATATTAGACGCCATTCAGTGTGATGTAACGTCTGAAAATGGCAGCGTGTTTATTACTACTGTTTTAGTTGAGGAATATTATAGACTGCAAATATTCATACACTTTGTACCTGGCAGGACTAGCAGTTAAGGCGACTATTAGACGGGGGCGGAATGCACAAACACTAGAAATATTGTCACCAGTTCATTACAACCATACGGAATTATTATTATTTAGTATATACAGCTATAAGTATGACGTTTGCGCGTACGATATTGATAGTTTCAAGTATTCACTTCTGTCGGCGTCCCAAATCACTGCAAACTTTTTTGTTTTTTAATTACACTTATCATACAGAACTCAAAAACTTTTGTCAGACAGATGGCAACACAAGAGTTTCATCCAATAGCTTACGTACAACAGCCCCTCAGACCCGTTTAAATGTATGGTAGGAAATCTGTTCTTCACCCCTCCAATGTTTCACATTATTTCACAGTAGACACATTAAGTGGTGTAAAATTTCAAAGTTTTACTTGGAAGTTTTTGTTTTACTCAGTGTCAGTAATTAACAGTTTTTACCTGCACCGAGTCCTGTCACGTTGAGTCATGTAAAACTACAAGGTTTTTACTGGGTTAATTTAATAGTCACTTCTGTAGCGGCTTGTACGTAACACTATTGTTTTACACTGAATAATAAGGTCCGTAATAAATTCAGTCCTGTTGCGAAGCCATGTAAAATTACTAGGTTGTTTTAGTAGCTTTACTGATAATACTTTAATATTGAAAGTTCTGCTCACAGTATTATCAATTGCCTGTCTAATGTAGGTATCGGTACTTCGCAGTTTATTCTTTAATCACAGTCGCCACCAGAGGTTAGTCTAAAGTACTAGAAATATAAAATGATACACACACACATCGGGAATACCAATAACAACACTCGTTTTATTCCAATAGTTTGTACCATACACGAGTACTCTGACCACCAACTGGAATTCATTAAATAATACTTATCCGAAGACCACAGATTCTTATTGAGTGAAAAGTTGATTAACGAACTACTCCTCATCAATAAGAAGCATATTGAATGTTCACATAACAGTTGCTAGTCCACTATAACACTTTCACTATTCTCTTAATCCGTGTAGGTGTACTTTTCACTGTATGGCGGGTTTCACGGAATCGACGTTCTGCCAAATTACGTATACCGACGCGGACGCACGATTTCCGTATCCAAGTGACCGAGAATGTTTTCCCGAATGTACCAAAAACATGTACACGCCGCCACACACACTGTTCCCGCTACCGTTAACACTTGACTTACTACTGCTCTGCCACAGAGGTTAGACTCTCGCGGCATATCGATAATCGATATTTATACCGATAATCATTAAACAAAGATTGCAGGCCCAATGTAATGTCACAGTGGTTAATGTACGTGTGGTCCTAGGAGGCTGAATCGGAGAAATAATAATAAAACAGAATATAAGAACGAAAAAATAAGAAATTAATGATCAGATTAAATAAACGTATTGTTACTACAACTTCCACAAAACATAAAAATATACAAAAATTCAGTTGCCAACTAGTAAAACCTTTCAACTCAAAAAATGTTTGTTCGTATTAAAAAAAATAATAATGTAAAGTGCAAATAATAAAAATACCTAAAATACTTAAAGAGATTTATATAAACAATAGAAATTAAAACAAATCTCCTAACACCTATTTGTCATGTAAAATTAAAATAATTAATTTTAAATTAGTTGGATAAGAACCACATAATTACTCATAAGAAAATCATATCAGCAGGCAGCACATGCGTAGCATCTTTCCCTTGTTAGCCGCTAAATAGTTTGTTAATTTTATCTCTGTCATAGTAGACTCGAGAAACAGAACACGTTGAGAGGTTCAGTTTCGTTTTTATGCAGTCCGTGTGTTCCACAAACAACACTGGACCGGTGCTACTTGTCTTGTCCTTCTCCCAAATGAAATATAAAATCCGCCGTGGCTCGCCCGCCAGCCTGTGAGTTATGACCGCAGCGAAACGGACTCGTCCCAAACATTGGCGCACGTGACCGCCTCCCAGTCACGTGTCCCACTGGTTGGGGCCCAGCTTATTGGTGACGTCATCAGAAGGCGCGTCGTAGGATATAGTCCACATAGGGATGGAGGACGAAGGGATAAACTGGGAGATTTATAAACTTTTACCTGTATTTTTTACGTTGGAAATCTTGCAATCCATTGCTCAAAAACTTCCTAGTGTTCGATTGACTTTTAACTTTTCATATAGTCTCGTTAGCTGTCTCAATAAATACTAATTCATCAATTAAATATTGTTAATTAAGCTATTTTAATTACCTGCCACGGTCAAAATGTTACCGAAGTAACATATTTCAAAATCCAACGCCGGTTAGGATAAGTTTGCTGAAATGTGTCCCTGAGACTTTATACCATTGAAACATTTAAAAGTAAAAGTTGACATATTAAGAACGATGCTTGGTCAGATCATTGTTCTCCGAGAAACATTCAGGCAGCGGTGAGATACATTCAGGAACGTAGGAACGTTTGAGCAAAAGGATTTCTTTGGCACGGCGTTCCTAAATGTATTTGAGACTTCGATTCTGTGTGGCGTCGGGATCGTAAAGGCTACTTAAACAGGGAATGCCGTTGTCACAGATCAAGCTGCTGTGCAACTATTTGGCGGAGCGGCAATTCCTCGTTATTACAGACGATGGTGCGTTATCAAGCAGGCAAATAGTAATCAGCACACTGTAGGGATCTGTACCGTCCAGGTATTATACAGTGTGTGTACTACCAGCATTCCACGCATCCGTAATGTCCTTACTGCGCTGTATGCTGACAGCACAGAAAGCAGCGTATGTGATGACCAAGCTATTATTTGCTGTTTATGTTGTTACAAAATTATTTTTATAAAGATCAGCGTAATACTATTTTTTCCCAATGGTTCATAATTGTTTGAATGGCATAAATCGCTTCTATAACAGGAAACTTTAATAAAAGCATATGTCACTTACGTTTATAAATTATTTATTTTTTCATAAGCTAATACTAATACGTCATACACAAATGTTGCTTAAGGGGACACAGTCGCGAACAGGCTAAAAAAATAGATTTTTTATTTTTAGACTTGTTCAATGCTCCGATTACTTAACTACAAAATGCCATTTGTTTCATGCGATTAGATTCGGAGTTATTAATTTTTTCGTGATGCGTGGTAATAGTGTGTCTGTATTGTAATGTACATTAGTTTCTCGTATGTAAAACTTTTAGTATAGTTTTTCTCAAAACTACATTTTTTGATCTTCTGGTACACGTTACACATCTCTTGTAAATAAAACGATGATTAATCAGATAAAATGGGACCTGTCGTAACAACAAGAACAAACTTACAAGCTCCAAGGTATTTAGAAAAAGTTATATTTTTCTGTCTTTAAGAACAAAAAATCATTACTCATTAACTATATAAAATATAGTAACAAATCTTTTTGATTTGCAGATGATGTTTTATCTGTATATTGCGAAAGTTTCAGGTCTGTATCTCCATTAGTTTCTTCAGAAAGTGTACCTGACGTTTGCTTGTTTTAACATTGATTTCTTACGAGAGGTCCTTCGCGACTGTATTCGTCTACACGTGTGGGGTAATCCGAGATAAGCTGTAATAGTTTGTAATAAATGCGCTACATCAATTTAGTTCTGAAATTTTCACAATTGGTATTTCAGCACAGGTATTACCCGAACATAAATATGGATACGATTAGTTCTGAAGCAGGTACAAAATCCTTATCTTCCATAACGGGCAGAATTTTTCTGTTGTTGGTAATACATTTTAATGTAATATATTAATATGAATCAGGTGGCTTCCATTAATTCCGTGAGCTGAACTAGGGGGGAAATCTCACTTCATCTTTATAAATTATTGAAGAACAGCTAAAGAAGAGCTAAAAAAAAAGAAAGTCTACTAACGACACAGATACCAACTTTCGGGGAAGGGGGGTTTATACAATTTTCGGAAGCAGGAGGGCTGAAAAAAAGTCTCAAAATAACTATGAGGTCGGTCAGATAGAAAGGGGGTTCCCTAAAAATCTCATGTCATTTGAGGGGGGGGGTCAACCAGATCCCACCAAATCTCTTCACGGGTTGGAGAGGGGGTCAGGAATTCAGTAAAATCATCTTACGTAATTAATGGACTTCCCCTTATAACAGTTATTACTGTAGGTAAATATCTGAGCCGACGAATATAAAGATCAATGTAGAGTGACTGAGTGTAAGCAATAAGCTGACAGAAATGAACAAAAGAAGACGAGACGATGGATGGAGGATTTTTTCATGCTGCGATATTGGCCTACTTAATAGACGATGAGTTATCAATTGCAAAATGGTATTTAATACTCTGTAAAGGTTGACTGTGACCGGTATTTATTGCATAGCGTATAATATAGAGTTTCATTAATTAAAATCGAAGTTTGTAAGTCAAAATAATAAATACCCTGATTACAGTAAAATATACGGTAAGAATTATAACGTGCATAAGTATTCTATTTCAGGTTATCGGAAACTTTTATTTTATTTTATGGCTTTAGGATTCTTAGACCATTTAGTCAGCACAAAAGTTATTTCTTATCACCCAGTGTTTCTGTCTCAAGTACATATTATTTCCATTTAATTATAGACACCGCAGGACTGATACGACATTAAAACACACGTGTCTTCTACCGGACTCGAACTCAGCACTCATTACTCTACCCAATTATGCTACTGAAGCCATTAATCGGAAGCTGCATGTAAACTAAATCTGGTGACCTAGTAGCAGATATGGATGCAAAGACGATACTCTTCTACTTAAGGAAAATCTGAATTTGAGGTAAATACCTTAAATTATACTCTATTTGAGATCTGGGATCTCATGCAGGGACACTTAAATTTTTGTTTCGACATAGATAGAAATATATATTTTGCTTTGAACATTTCCTTCCAGGCTTATTTATAACAGAAAAGAGTATTTTATTCTCAAGAATTTGTTCGCGGCGAACTACCTGTGTTGACATTTGCCTTGTTGCGAGCTGCGGTATTTGTCTGGTTGGACCTCTAAAATTGTGGTTAATAATTTTCAGACAATAAGCGAGACAGTTGCGCAGGCACACGTAGCTTGCCGTGTAATCAGCGGGCCCTGAATTACCTAAATGCTCAAATCGGGTAACCGAAAGTTTTCATCAGAAGTTTTAATTGCCTCTGGGAGGAAAGTTGATTACTGTTGTTCGTGTTTTATTACTAATTATTGAAAGTGCTTGCCGTAACGTCTGATGAATCGTTTAGGTAAGCACACGAATAGGCTGTCGCCCCAGTATTGGCTGTTTTACACTAACAGTGAAAACTATATTGCTTGGACGCTAAATAATTTTATTTTCGTAATGGCGTTGGGTAATGATATAAATTATTCCTTTCAGCTTCAGAAATTTAAATCAGTTTTATTTAATTATATTAACGTGATTTTAATCATACTAGGCTCGGTGACGTAAGACAGGGATATCTTAAAAATTCTGGCGAGATTAAATGAATTATACTAGAAGAATAAGATTTGACCATAGACCTAATGAAAATAAAGATGTGTAAGAAGAGGACAACATTCTTAGTATAGTTTTGATTGTTATCATTTCTGCCGAATTTGTTGCAGTTTCATATTAAGATTTGTAGGATAAAATGGCGTAGACAGTAATACAATCAACTATCGGTTATACTATACAAGCCCAGATTGTTTGAACCTGTAGTAACTGAGCGGTAAGTTAGACAGTAAAACTGAGTGAAGCGTAAGCCAGGTCATGCGTCAGTTACAACAGTTAAGTATCCGGCTACAGGCTCGTAATAAACAAGCAATACTGATAGTATACTTACAGAGTTTATTTTAGAGGTTATACATACATATCATCCCTCTACTCCACAACATTCAAGTATGTAATTCTTTTTCATACCTGCCCACAACTAGCGACGAGCGATCAAAACCTCTTTAGTCCTTTGAGAGGTTCATCAATTATTGTCTCCCACCTTGTAGTTAGACGGCGACCTCCATGGCAGCGTGCTGTGTTGTCTCCATGGGCTGCTCAGGGCGTTTCCAGAGGATTTCACAGTATGAAGATGATGTGTGCTATGTTAAAATGTTTCTAAGCTATAGCAGTAGGTGTCAAATTGGGAATTCTCAACATTAAGGATATTATAGTTTTGGCAGTATGATACAATGTCACTTGCATGGACTATTCTACGGAGGTTTCGCAGCATTCTGAATTCTGGAATAATCTTTGTCTCACTTTGGATCTGCAACAATACTATCAAAAACCACGGTCACAGAGTTACACCGAGTATAACAATACTGACGAGTTTTAGCTATCTGTAGCCCTTGGGTAATGGTGTTCAGATACAGAGAGCTAGAAGCTAGTCGTAAGTTACACCCTAGAGGCTGTTTGTATTCAGTATGTATACCACACACCAACACTATGAGCCAGTCACGTCTGTAAATTCTAAAAAGCACAGTGCTAGACTCGCAGTTAGTATGCACGGAGTGTCTTATCTCGTCACGTGCCTACAGACAGCTCGAAGGAAAAGCGCAGCCGAAAGTTGAGGAGTCGCTGGGAGCGCTCACCCACTATTATCGTCCCAACTTGGCGAGGAGTTGGCCTGCGCCTGACCGCACCAAGCGACTGTCCCGCAACACGAGTCCGGCGTTAAGAACACTTGAGGGAGTTCTAAGAATGGGACGGCTCCAGAGCGCTCGCAGACAACTGCAATGGCTGTACTATCACCGGAGAACGAAACAGTTTACCAAGTCCTTACGTAGTACGATAAGAAATATATCTATGACGGCAACATAACAAAAAGTATATGAAAAAAAAATCGTTACGGAAAACGATCTAGATCAGTGTTTCCCAACGTGGGGCCCACGCCCCACAGGGGGGCAATTTGTTTTTTTTTAGGGGGGCAATTTAGAAATTGACTTCATACGACTTTACCGTTTTCTCTTGGGTTATTTAAATGCAATGGCATGGCTTTTTGAAGAAACTAAAATCAAATACCCAAATGCAACATAATGTGCAAGAAAACTTCTATTACCTTTTCCATCTTCATATTCAGCCGAACCTGGATTTAGTGCAGTAAATGATTTACTGATAAAAAAAAAAGAAATCGACTGGATATAACACAACGTGGAGACTTGAGATTAAAACTTACTAAATTGGAGCCTAATATAAAATCTCTATGTAGCAAGTATCAAGTGCAAGGATCACACTAAATTGCCATAATAAATCTTTATTAAAAATCTTTTGAATTTGAATTTTAGTATTTCATTATATGTTTTTTAATTTTACTTACTGTTTTTTTATGACAATATTAAAGTGTTTTCTTTCAAAAACCATCCTATATGAGTTTATTTAATAACAATTATTATTAAAAATTATGTATGGGGGGGGGGAAATATTAAAAGTGGGACATGACCCAAAAAAGGTTGGGAAACACTGATCTAGATCATGTCAGTCTGAACTCTGATTATGTGAGGAACAAAAATCCAGTATATAAAACTATTTAACGCCTGCGACATACATTTATCTTAAACTAACATAGAGTTAGCAACAAATGCCAAAACATTAGGAGTGGTGGAGATCTACAGAGATTCTTTTCCTTGTTCGAACTTTTTCCACCTTAACAATATGGAGAGTATAGCATTAGGCAATCATAGAACAAGTCACTGCCATGTTTCGTTATTTTTCAATAGTGGGACATGAATATTAAGTCAATTTTAAATGCAACTTTGATCGGACATGCTGCTCACCACTTCTAAGGTTGATGATCGCTACATCGAAAAGCTTCTACACTGCATCGCAACCTGCAGACCTGTCTAGCGACCGACTATGTGAAACACAATTTTCCGTACAAAATTTGTTAGTATATCAAACGTATGCACATGAGCTTGAAACGTTCATGACGTAGTAAACGACGTGGTATTTATGATACTAGGTGTAAGTAACGTATCTTACCTGCTACGGCAATAAACCCATAACTCATGTTGTAATTACAGAGAAGATAACTGGGCATTTCTTCTTATCTATCAATTTCCGTTCTTATTAGTAGGCATTCGAAAATGGTTTCGCTAGTGGCAGCGTTTGATACTTCACGTGTTGTTATCAAAGGATTAATTCAATTATCGGCGTTGATGACTTCTCTTGGAGGAGCAGAGTAGAGCATCGTTGATGATTGAAATTGTTGAAAGAGCTCGACATATTCGGTCGGAAAGATATTTTTATGAAGATCGGTTGTAATATCGAATGTGTAAATATGAATGAAGGATTATGGTAATAATTACTATTTGAAAATTGAAAAGTGATTATTCCGACATAGTATATGTGAATTAGTTCATTCGTTAAAGGAAAAAATAAATGAAATTGCAGAAATAGGAAGACTGTCCATTTAATATAATTACGAAAAAGAAACTATATACTTAATTTCAATATGAATGTCAAATTCTTATTGAAATTTGTAAATATTGTAGTAATTGGAGATTCAATAGGCTAGAGCCGGAATATGACGACAAAAAGTAATCAAAAGTAAAGTACAAAAACAAATATGGAACGAGAGGAAAGACAGAACACCAATACAGTATTAAATAAAACTAGGTAAGTAAAAAGTAAGCAAAATGAAATATATTTTCTAGGATGTACACCGTATACTTACTTTTGATAAAGCCTTCATGTCTTGACAACTTGGTCGTGAAGGCAAGGAACAATTTATAACATCATAGTTTGGTTTTTACATAAACAAATGAAAAAATGTGTTCATTTCTAAGTTGTAAGTTTTCTACACATTTTCAATAAACAATAATTATTAAGTATTATAT
Organism: Vandiemenella viatica; assembly: GCA_031002005.1. NCBI lineage: Eukaryota > Metazoa > Arthropoda > Insecta > Orthoptera > Morabidae > Vandiemenella > Vandiemenella viatica. Next base: position 73,289,401 of record CM061919.1, read on the forward strand.
CATTATTATACTCTTTCTGAATAAAGATTTAATTTCTTAGTTTAGCCAAACTAGTGGCAGATATAGTAAAGACAGAATATTTGTTACAAGTTTGCTGACATAAAATCTTGCAAAAGTCAGTTCCCACTACCTCATTTTTCATTTCAGTAACAGTTGTCAATAAGCACATTCCCAATCGTTATTAAATTTTTCGCCAAGTTATCACTTCAGTCAAATGAATTTCATCTAAAATTGTTTTGAGTATTAAAGTAATGATTGATCAAATACTAAAATCGAATCAGCCGTAAATTCATAAATTGTGCGGTGAAAAACCATATTTATTCCAACTAATATTCACAGCAGCCATATAGAGTGATTATATATGATCATCAGGGATTTTTTAATTTATCACACGCAAAGTGTTAAACTTATTACAACTAACGCATGAGTAGAGAAACTCTCAAAGTTTTCTTCTGTAAGGGCCACCATCCAATAGTTACGATTTTCGCCACGAGGAATCAGTTTTTGCAATATGGCAAGCAACATTCAGGAAAAATCAATTTGCATATTTGATTTTCAGTAAATTTTATCCTGTTACCATTGTGCAACGTCAGTTTCAAACAAGCCTTGGAAAGCATAAAGCCTTCGCCAGTTCAATTCGCAGGTGATATACACAGTTTGTAGAAGAGGAAATGTTTTTGTAAAATAAAAAACACTGGGACTCCTTCCGTATCGTAAGCGCTCGTGAACTGTATCAAAAGAGATTTCCAAAGCAACCATACCGAAATGAGGAACACAAGTTAGCAGGGAAGTAGGCATATCTTTACACACAGTTTGGAAAGTATTAAGAAAGAACCTATGACACCCGACCACTAGCAATGTTTGGCTTTTTGCAATGCTCTACAATTACGAATAGAAGAAAACATTTTAGTGATAAACGTTTTTACTGACGAAATAACCTATCAGTGATCTAGAAAACTTAATGAGTACAATGTTCTCATTTTACTTTGCAACGAGATTACTCTTCTGTTACAGAATGAATATGTACCTTCTACTATGTTTTCCTATGTAATAAACCAAAATTCTCATTTCTGTCTTAACTGTATTACAAGCCCTGATCCCTAAAACCTTGGCAGTCAGTTGTGATAACCAATTACACTGACGTCAGAGCAAAAAATTAATACTAACACAAGCAGAATGTATTTAAATTTTTAAATTTATTAATCATGGCTTTCGGTCTATCGACCATACGGCCAACTTCAATAATTACATTAGTTTTTAAATTTGTTGTTTGACCCTTTAAAGTAATGTAATCAAACCTTATTTCACAATGGATTATAAAATCAATCAGTGATACAATATTAGTATGTTGACATGACAATTACAGTTCCATAACTTTTCTTACCAAATAAAATTTGTAAATCCTATAGAATAACATGTTAATTCTGATTGAAGTACGAATTGTTCTTGGTGTGCACAATAACATTCAATATAATAACACTTGACTTTTATGATAATTTCTTAATAGCTAATGTACAGTATCCATCGTTACATTTAGTACAATTATAAGTAAATTGAATATATATATATATATACACACACACACACACACATATATATATATACACATATATATATACCTACACACATACATACGTACATATATACACACATACATATATATACACATACACTTAAATAAAAATCTATTCTTATTATAAATGCTTTCTTTAAAGGGAGATATCTGCCTCTCTTAACGAGCTATCGCTCCGTACACATCGTGTCTTCCTTCTCTCAACAGGATGTCTACCGATGTTGGAAGTGGGATTTTGAGCCTGACCAGGCTGTTGTATAATTTGTTTTTTAGGGTCCGATAGAGGGTGCATGCTAGTATGATATGATTGAGATCTGCTATTTCTTCTTGATCTGCCTGGCAAAAAGGTGACTGTATGACGCCGATTTTGTGAAGGTGTTTTGGGTAGCAACCGTGTCCAAGTCGCATGCATATTATGGATGTTTTGAATCTTTTGCCCAATTTATAGTCTTCAAACCATGGTATAGAAGGTATATGGGGTTGGATTGATGAATAAAACTTTCCTTCGATTGTTTGTGTTGAAGTCCATAATTCTAACCATTTGTGGCAAAAACTCTTTCCTAATGATTGTTATAAAGGTCGGCATGCGGTAGCCGCGTATATTGTTGCTCTTCGTCCGTAGTACTTTCCTTGGCCAGTTGATCTACCTTTTCGCTATGCTGTATCACCGCGTGTCCCTTGATCCATAGTAAGTGCACTTCCTTTCCCTCAATGGTAGCTGAGTATATAAAATTTAGTATGTCGAATAAGATCTTGTTCATTCCGTTGATTCTTTTCATATTCTATAACTTCTGAGCAACGCTTTTCGCATCTGATAGTATCAGTATTTTATTGAAGCGTTCCAAGCCGTATTTCATGGCCTCTCTAATTGTCATGGCGTCTGCGGTATATACTGTGGTCTCTGATGGCAGGTGAACTTTCTGAGACTCTTGAGTGAGTGAGCAGAAGAAAGCATAGCCAACCCCATTTGTTGTTTTCGAGCCGCCAGTATAGATTTGTACGTGTTCCGGTCACGTTAAGGCCAAAAAAAACTCTCTATCTTGCTGTTTGCCTTGTTACTGCTTGTAATCCAGTTTGGTAAGTAAAATATATTGGGCTTGTATCTAAAAGTAGTTGTACTGGTATGAGAGAAGAGGTAGCATCGTATCTTGAATTACTAACGGAATCACATGTTTTAGTTGGATGTAGCTGAGAGCCAGCAAGGGAAGTTCTGGGCCCGAAATCAGTATCTCTCCTGTTATTCGTGGCTGTGTATTCGCAAGCCTCCTGGATCACCGGGTGATTAGTAATGGTAGCACGCCTGGTTAGAAACACGCTAGACAGTAATCGTCGACGTAATTCCAGGGGCATTTCTTTCGCCTCGACTAATAGGGCGTTTGTTGGTGTAGAGTTCATCGCTCCGGTGCACAATCTGATGGCCCGGAACTGCACTATGTCCAATTTACGGAGGATTTACCTTGGGGCATGCCCATAGCATGAAGCTATCGTAATCCAGGATGGGGCGGATTAGTGTTCTATACAAGGTAAGCAAGATAGCAGGGTCAGCTCCCCACCATAAACGAGTTACAGATCGCAATTTATTTAAGTAGCGTTCTATTTCATCTGATATGGAGTAAATGTGCCCCTTCCATATCAATTTACTATCCAGCTGGAGTCCCAGGTGTCTGATCTCTGTTCTAATAGGAAAGGTATAAGGGCCCAGATGTATCTGCGTCCGTCGATATATGTTATGTTTCCGCGGGAAGATGACAACTGACGATTTCGATGGTGAGATCGTTAGGCCCTTACGATGATTCCATTCGTTTAGTTTCATAGTAGCGTCGTTCAGTCTCCAAAAATTTAACCCTTGTGATGGAGATGATTAGATGTACATCATCTGCGAATATCAACACCTCTATTGTGGGGCTGAATATGATCTCTAGGTGCGATAATGTAGATAGTAAAGCAGAATTGGACTGAGTATAGCCCCTTGCGGGATTCCTTGGGATACCACGCGCAGCCCATACAGTTGGTTATCCTGCTGGCGGATATACACGGTCCAGCAGTGGAACAGGCTGTATATTCGACGCAGATATATGTCTGGGAGGTGTAATGCTCTAAGTTTTTCGACTAGTATAGTAGTGATAACATTGTCATAGGCACTGGCTATGTCTAGAAATAGAGCCGACAAGTAAACTTTATTTGTATAGGACTGTTATATATCTAATGTGAGAATACCTGAATTGTCGTTGGTACTCCTTCCCTTCCTAAATCCATACTGAGAGTTAGGTAGGAAGTTGTGGTGTTCAAGCCACCATTCCAATTTCAGCTTTATGATACGCTCGAAAGTTTTTGCTACGCATGAAGAAAGCGTTATTGGCCGATAAGAACTTGCATTGTTACTGTCTTCACCTACTTTCAGCACTGGTATGATAATATGCGTAGTCCAGTCCTCTGGAAACTCACTTTTTGTCCAGATGTCTGTGAATAGTTGTAGAAGTACGATCTTAGCGGAATGAGGTAGGTGGAGGAGCATCGAATAGTGAATATCATCTATTCCTCGTGCCGTGTTTGCTGCTGAGTTGAGAACCATTTCCAGTTCTCTGAATTGGAAGGCCTCTTCTAACATAGTTTGGCGTTTCTGTCCCTGTTCCTTTATATGGTTTGGTGGTCCTAAAGGTCCACATGGGACTGATGGAGGGGCCATCTTGTTTGAAAAATCTTCCAGTCAAGCTAGTTGGGAATTTAATTCCCACCGGTTTCTTTCTAAATCTATTGATCATATTCCAAACTGCAGTCAATGGCGTATTCCTGTTTAGGTTATTGCAAAATTCCGTCCAGCAGAGCTTTTTTCCTTAACACCAGCAATCTTTTGGTTTCGGCATCTATTTTCTTACAATTTAAGTAGTTTTCCCAAGTAGAATCCTATTTGTATGTTGAGAAGGCTATTTCCCGTTTGGCTACTATTCGTGAGCATTCCGCGTTCCACCAAGGTATCGGTGTTCTATTTGCATTTGACAATTGTTTAGCCTGGGAATAGATATTTCTGCTGCTTCATTTATAATACAGATGAATGTCTGATATTGCTGTATGATTGATTTGTTGCCGTGGACTCGTGCAATGTTAGATTCGATTGACTGAGAATACAAGATCCAGTTCGCCTCACGAATGTTCTATTTTGTAGCCGGTTACCGTTTCTGCCCCACGTTTGACCTGCTTTGTCGTTATGATAATGGGGAAAGTGGTTTGATTCCCCAGGGCTAGTTGAACAGTTTTCCATAGAAATTCAGCTGCGAGAGGAGGGGAGCAAAGTAGTTAAGTCAATTGCAGATGATCGTCGGCCAGGCTTAGGCACTAAAGTTGGAGCGTCCGTCATTAAGTACGAAAAGAGTTGAAATTCGTCTATGACTTTCAACTATGGCGTCTCCGAATGGATCAGTTCGTTCGCAACCCTATGACTGTGTGATGGGCATTGAAGTCGCCACATATTAAATAGGGTTTCCTCAATTTGTTGTACAAGATGGCGCCACTCGCCAATATTCGATTTTTGTTTTAGGGGGAACATACACAGAGACAATAGATAGGTTCAGGTTCTGAATCCGTACTCTGGCTGCAACAACTTCAAAGGATTCAATGCGCGTGTGTTCAATGTGAGTTACTGCAAAAGGGATGTCTCTTTGTATTAGTATGGCAAGTCCACCTTTTACTATCATCCCTATCTTTGCACACTATATGGTATCTTTTAAATGAGAGGGGGGTGCCCGGTTTTAGCCATTTTTCTTCTATGGTAGCGATAGAAATGTTATTAACCCCTAATTCTCGCTGAAATTGTTCCCTATTTGCTCTTATTGAACGAGCGTTCCATTGTAATAACTTAATTTCCTCCATCTTGTAGTATATTTGACAGCATTACTAAAATTATTGTTGGGTTAAATGTATCTGCTGTTGGTGATTTGGCTTCTTGGATCAGGAGCATAATTAGGTTAAATATTTTTTCTAACAAGGTTCCGTTTTTGGTATAAGGTATCTCAGTAGGCTGATTGAAGGCATTTTGTTGTTGAGATACTACGTGCTGTATGTTGTTGGTGATATGATCGCCCTCCCAGGGCAAGGTGGAGGTTTGAGGGGTTTCCATCAGACTGACTGGGGTCGATGGATGATGGTTACTCGTATTAATAGGAGACATGGGACCATTGTATGTAAACAAATGTTGTCTTAGATTTGAAGATGGGTTTTCTTTAGTAAAACGAGAGCTTTTATAGGACTTTGGGCCTTTAGTCCAGGCATACCTATTGCTGAAGTTTTGTTCAATGTTTTGCTGAGCAGAGCTTGAAGATTCGGGTTGCATAGAGAACGTACTCTCTGTTGGTGTAAATAGAGATCTAGGAAGATCGGCAGCAATATTTTCATAGCTGTGTGACAATGGGCGCTCAAGCATACTAGAGGTTTTTAATAATGTTTGTATGGAGCCCCCACTGTAAGCTGATGGTGCCTGTGCAACTTGGTGTGTCGCATCTGAGGGCTGTGGTTGTTGTGGTGCTATGGTCAGATGTTGCGCCTGTAGTATTGGCTGTTGTGGCCGTGCCTGCAGTAGAGGTGACACTGACTGTTGTGTTGAGTATAGAGTAGGCAGACAGTGCTGTAGTCGTGCTGATAGAGGCGGAAATTCCGTATGACTACTTAATTGGGGTGTAGAAGAGGCCACCTGAGCGTAGCCACGAAGTTGTTGTTCTCTGCCAGTAATAGTAGCGTTTGTTCTGAACGCGATGGCTTGTTTTGCTTCCCGGTGTTTGAGATATACTGGGCAATTCCTGTCTGTGGCATGATGTTGGCCACGACAGAGGGCGCAGCATATAGTTGAGAGATTATTACAATTGACCGCCAAGTGGGGACCAGCACATCTACTGCATCGTGGCTCACGAGATTTACATTGGCCTCGACGATGGCCCAGCCGTAAGCAGACAGCGCACTGGATAACAGGGGAAACGTATGGTTCCACAGCACATCGGGTTCCGAGTATTGTTACATGGGTCGGTAGGCTCTGAGATCGGAAGGATACCAAACAGACGGGTATGGGTACTACAAGATCTTGGTTCAACTTGCTCCTTTTGGTGAAACGTTTAATACGAACCACTGGGAAAGGGGAAACTATTTCTTGTACAAGTTCTTCCTCACTCAAGGAGGTGTCCACATTCCTTATAATTCCCTGTTTGTGGATCAAGAAATTAGGAATGTATACTTCTAAGTTTTTTGATTTGAAGGTTTCTAATTGTACTATTGAATTGGCGACAGCTGCAGTACTAGTTTCAATTCTAAGACGGTTTTTCCCCATGGAGATGATATTGACAATGTAGCTTTTCATGGTGTTATTATGCTGAAATATTAATTTACCTACAGCCATTGGGTGCAAGTTGCCGATATTCCTATCCAGGCTCTCTACGAAAATATAGTACGGACCACTGTCTGTAAGGTTGTATCTATTGTCTTTGTTTCTGTAAGTTGGAGCTATCGCATCAAGTTGCGAGTGGTTAGGACTGGGTTGGTCTAACTCCGTGACTGGGGGTAGATTAACCTCGATGGACCTTGTTGTATCGAGCATATCTACTTCTTCCGTCTGTTCTGTTAGTTGTGGGACTACCTTTGTCTGCCCCATTTCTGGTCTCTGCACACATCTGTGTTTCACTAGCTGGTTCGACTCACCCGTGATTGTAGGACTGTCGCCTCTCTGAGCCATGTGGTGTATGGCTGCGCCTGGGGGTAAGTGCAGGTCCTGTGGCGGATCGCTTCCCGCCCCAGTTTCCATGTCCATAAACTGCCGCTGTTGTTGTTGTTGCTGCTGCTGCTGCTGTTGATGCTGTTCTTGTTGCTGCTGCTGGTACTGACTTTGTTGCTGTAGATGTTGGGGTTGTCGGTAGCGTTGCTGCTCTTCTTCTGAAGCGTGGGAAGTAAATAGTTGCTCACTTGCTAAGGTTACTGCTTGAGGGTGTGGCATATCACTGGTGGTATAGTTCACTGATTGTGAGATTGGAATTTGGATGTTTGTGTAGCACGTTTCTAAAGCCGTCTTTATAGTCTGTCCCGTATCCGGCGGATCAGCCATCGTTTAGTTGTACCACGAAATAGTTTGATCGTATACTAATTATATCACTCGGACGGTTCAGACTGAATGAATTAGAAAATAATATAAACACTCTCGTTAACTCGCAAACTTCCGGACGAGCTGGTCGCGCACACGGTGAGACAGGCCGATACACAACCTTCCCGGTCGGCTGCTACGAGGAAACTGCAGAATGTACTTCAGAATACACAGAGTAGCGTTTCCCGATAGCTGTTTTCTCACGGCAGCCTCCCAACAAAAATATGTATCGGTTACCATGGAAACAAATCGGTATTAGTTACCATGGAAATAAGAAATTAATGAGGCAGTCTGGAAGACGCACAAAAGCCGAAGGTGGCTCATTGGCTACGTTTCAGAGTGGCGAAGAAAGGTATGATACCGAATATTGCAAAATACAGTTCAAGGGTCCTATATTACTATCAATGAAATTCATCTTTGAAGTGACATTAAACTGTACTGTATTTTTTTCGAAATTCTATTTTGCATTTTCAAGCTGTAAATAGACATACAATGCTGTTTTGTGGCAGCACTATCATAACCGAGGCGCCGTTATTTGATAATGCATTCTTATGTAACTCGACGAAACAAATCGAGAGTAATTTTTTTTCCCGAGATGTCAGACCTCAAATATCAGTTGTAGATATATTTCCTTGTGCTTTTCGGAACGTATTCAACCTAACCACAACCACTAGGAATAAAAAGTATCTATTTTGCATATCTATCGTCTAGTTCCTCGAGTGGCTTTCGTGATCTTCTATTTCTGTCACGGCCACATCTTAACCTAACAACTTAAATTTTGAGATACGATATAATGAGAACTGTGCGAGATATCAAAAATGTTATTCTTTCGATTTTTTTAAATTGAGTTGTATAAGAATCCGTTGTCAAATCACGGTTATCGTAGAATCCTGTTTTGTTTAAATAGATACTTTGAATATAGATAGTGTAATTTTGAGATTCCAAGCTATCTATTATTTCTCGGTGTTGTAAGTCTGTCTGAAATTCATAATGCATCTAAATGAACATCTTTCAGTTTTGGTATTTAGATGATTGCTTCTGCCATCTCAATTGGCCAATGTGTTACTGTACGCAGTTCACCCTCAACTTGCGGCTCAAGATCATGTTCCCCCATCCCCTCCCATTTTCCTTCTTCTCCGATCTGACCGCAGTGTACAATTGGGCGAGTGGAAAATTACCCCTTCTCATCTAAGTGAAAATGTAGCGGGGTGGAGATAGAGCAGAGTGGTCTTGACTCTGTTAACTGCACACGCTTTACACTGATCAGCCAGAACATTATGACCACCTGCCTACTATCGATATAAACCCGTCCAGGTTATAGCAGCGTCACCTGACGAGGAATGACTGCTAGTCAGACACAAGCACGGTGCATGTAGTATCAGTGAGCGTGCTATCCGTGTTTATAATGTGGAAGGCGCGCGATCTATCAGTTGGATCGAGGGCAGATTGTGATGGCCCAGATGATCGGCACGATCATTTCGGAAACTGTACATGTCGGATGTTCGAAGAGTGCTGTGGTGAGTATCTTCAACAAGTGACGAAACCAAGGTGAAACCACGTCCAAACGTCGAGGGGTTGGGCGGCCACCCTTTATTACAGATGTCGGAGTTGTAGATTGGAAAGACTGGTAAAACAGGACAGACGGCAAACTGTGAGAAACTAGTGTCAGACTTTAATGCTGGGTATAGTACAAGTGTGTCTGAACACACAATGCACCGAACACTCCTAACGACTGGCCTGCGTAGCCGACGACCCACGGATGTGCCAATGTTAACACCACGACATCGGCAACTACGACTGAAATGGGCACGCGACCAACGTCACTGGACGTTGGAGCAGTGGCAGAGCGTTGCACGTCGTTTTCCACGTTAACAACTTCTTGACACCTGTACTGCGGGACGGAGACAAGCTGGCGGCGGCTCAATTATGCTATGGTGAACATTCACGTGCGCATCTATGGGACCGATGTAGCTCGTGCAAGACACCATGACGACCAATAAGTATAGTACACTGGTTGAAGACCACGTACAGACCTTCATGACGATCATGTTTCCCAAAGGCACTGGCATTTTTTAACAAGATAAGGCGCCTAGTCACAAGGTCAGTAGTATGATGGAGTGGTTCGAGTAACACAGTTGTGAGTCGCAATTGATGTGCTGGCTCCCCAACTCACCATATCTGAACCCGATCGAACACATCTGGGATGTGATTGAACGTGGCGTCCCCTCCCCTGAATTTACGGGAATTAGGTGACTTGTGTGCAGGTGTGTTGTCAACTCTCTTCAACGACCTACCAAGGCCTCTTGCTTCCATGTTAAGACGCGTCGTCGCTGTTATCCGTGCCAAAGCCAGACACCGGATATTAGGTAGGTGCTCATAATAAATGGGATACTAAGGAACATAAATTACTCATAGTTATATTACTGTAATATTTCGGTTCTAAACAGAAGATTTAATGTGCTATTTTTGTTCATACAACAATTTTGAATAGTGTGGTGCATAATTTATTCGGTAAATCTAGAAACTGTCATTCGGGTGTTGCAAAAATGTGTAATTTACACGGCCATACACGTCATCAGTAACGCAGCGCTCATGAAATTAGTAATACTGGTTACTAATAACAACTAAATTTTCGTGCCTTATGCTATAACAATAAAATTCTGGTAGAAGCTGCATTTCAACTTAACCACAGTTAGAACTAATATTTCCACTACGAAATCAAACTACGAGTATGCAGACACACTAAAAGACTTCGAATGGATCGAAAAGTATATTTTGAGTAATAAAAACTTTGCCTATATCTGGATTCCTAGTTCGCGTAGGATAAATTATCATACATTTTTAGTATTAACTATAACAATTTAGTGCACGGCCAATAATACGTTCACTGTATCTCTGTTTAAACTTGACCCAAAAATATTTCTCGTTTCATTTCGAATTGTCTTTCTAATTTATGTCTCATCGTGACTACCATTTTAGTACTTCAGGTTCTATTTGCTTAAATCACTTTAAGATTATTAGGACTTGACTTCGTTATCCGTGTTGTTCAAAAATGAGTAATGGTAAATTAGATTCCATCTTGAACCAGGCATGCAGATTTATTAGCTGTACAGCTTCTCATTCCTATTGAAACTTGTGCATGTTTTTCGGTACGAAAAACTTTCTACAACTCTGTCTGCTTATAGCACTTGGACAGCTTCGCAAGCTGTCCACTATCGTAAACTTCGAGGGTAAATTGTAGACTACGTACGGATTATTAACATCGATCTCCCAATTCATACACGTATATAACCGCTGAACAAGATTGTGCAGAAAGCTTCAATAGTTCCTTAATCTGCTGTTGGATAACACCCACGCCATATCTCAGAAGGAAATGATACAACTTCCTTGCCATTTGTTAGAATAATGCTTAGCTTGATGTAATTCCAATTAGATTCTGACGTTGAATCTTTCAGGATTGGCTGATTGGAAGGCATGTTTTCGCAGTTATGAGCTAAGAAATTCGATAATATGTTGTAACAGGTTGGGTGGTTCAAAGGTTTTTTTAAAATTAATTTTTATTAAAATTAAGTATCAAAATTAAAAATCTTTGATTGGCAAGAATTTTCCAACATCGGTCAGGTCTTAAAAGAACTGAAATTGATTTTTTATTTAATTGCTATGGCTTCTACATCGCTAGGCCACTTTACATTTACGGTTAACATTACTCAAACAAGCAAACAACAAGCCTAGACGTTACAATACGCCGTTATTTCAAGCAAACAATATTTGAATTTATTTTTAATGTAAGTCATGAATCACCTACTGCAAATTTAAATATCAAAATTAACAAATGATATTGAAAATGAACAACGTTAACAATTGTAATATTAGATATTTACAACATTGAATATCGGGCGCCTTTAATAGTTTAATAGTCACAATAAAATTCGTACTATCATGTTTCACAAATCTTTGCCAGCTAACTCAGGGTTTTGTAAAAGAGCAAGTCTCGTAATCTCAGGACGCTTACGGAATTCAACAGTCTCGTGAACTCGTCATGCCTGGCGGAGTACTTTACCAATTTGCTGACAGCGACTCTGCAAGTTGTGTCACAGCCTATCTGCTTGACATGGCGGTCTATCGTCACTCGAGGATCGCCAGTCTGCGATCTTATAAGACGACTACCAGTACGACATCAGCTCTGTCGAACCGTCCTCGTCCTCTCCAAAAACATAACCGTCACTCTCCACTGCTGTAGAAAGAGTCGACCGTTCCTCTCCACTGTCGGAGAAAGAGTTCCTTCTTCATTTCCGTAGTCACACGTGGACAGAATGAAACATATCAAAAAACCCGAATACCACTTCTCATTGGAGGAAATGGGGTTCTTGAAATCGCGTGTTCCACTTCGCGCATTCAGATACGTGGATTCGCGCTCACGCGTCTCTTGGTGTGGCGGGAGAAAACTCGCCGACCTTCGCCCTTGCCACCCCCCAGCGTCAGGTGCAACGTCCGCTGGCCTGGAGGCGACAATTTGGCGGGCTGGGTAACGGGACTGTTTCCGCCCCAGGATACGGAGTCTCAGCTGTCCGCTCCTTGCCAGAAATCAACCCTCGCTTATTTTCCGTACACTCCCTGAATAACTTGGCATTCATTACACCACATATAGTCTTTGGCTGGCCCAGATATTAAAGAATTAAATCAATTTACAGATATGATTATATAAAAAAAATTAATTAAGAAAAATGTGAAATATAAAATATAAAATATTAACTATTAAAATTGTAGTAGACGTAATAACGTCTTGCTATATTGTCAAAGTAATTATTACATCATTTAAGATTTATGATATTCAGAATCGTAACATATATAAAATATTTAAAGAATAGTGAGTTCAGGTCTTAGCTGTTTACTATAAATCCAGATTAACGTTTGAAAAACTAGTTTGTGAATTCAGTTTTAAACTGTGGATTGTTCCAGTTTCTAGTGCCGTATAACATTCCACGTGCATCACTAATTTATTAAACAGGCATTATTTCAGATAATATGTGATATCTGTATCCTATAATTGCTTTGAAATGACTATGGTCGCACGTACTGTTGAATGTTTCTTAATTTCAACTGAACCATATACATATTCCCCAACTACTGGTCACTAATGTATGATACACGAACTCGATAGCTGTAAATTAAACCCATCTAAAAACTGGAAATTTTATAGGATCAGAAGTTATACTCAGGGCCTAGAATTCGGCCGTAAAGCTGTAAGATAGAATAAAGAAACAGTAGTATTTACAACGTGCAAAAATTCCAAACGCGCCGAAAAAAATAGAAAATTTGTGGGGCACCACTTTGCGTTACTCTACTTTTTATTGGTAATTTGGTTATGATTAGAATTTGGATGTATATGATATTATACACTACGATTCTGTTCTGGAGTGCCTGTCAGTGACGAAAGCGAATTTAACGGAGTATTCACGTCAAAAACTAACGAATAAATTACGCGCTTGCTTGTTTTATACTCGGTTTCTCATCCGATATTTATTCCCCGTTAGTTGTATCCTTCTCAAAGTTTACCATAAACGTTGTATTTATTGCTGATTTCCTATATTAGAAGGATGCGATAGATGTCAACTCTTTAAAGATAACATGACTTCGTTCATTATACTGAATTTAATAAAATTGTACGCCCCATAATACATTTTAAGCTTATACTTGACTGTATTACAAAATTAGCTTTTATTTCAAATCACTCTCCATTTAATTATCAACTCTTCCATTCACAAACGAATTACAATTTCTCTAAACATAAAAGGTGATATAACATTTCTCAGATACAGTGTGAATTCATCTACCTGTGCTTCACTTCAGTGTTAAGGTAAACTGCCCTCTTTAATTACTCTCTTCACTTATTTCTGCACCAATGATTCTCTGCTTCAATCTATTTATTTTTCACTACTAGCGGGCTATCTGAGATATGTAGTATGAAATCAAATTCAGTATTTGTTTTATTTAAAGAAGCTGTAAGGTGTTGCCACACAAAATTCTGAAATCAATCACGTTGGAGCGTGTGAATCTTAGATGATTCAACCTGGGAGCAATACACAGTAGGGAGCGATCTGCTTAACATGGACTAGTTGGAGGTAACCCGCCCACAGGGGATTGTACGTGACTGACAATCGATTCTACAGACACGTAAACACACGCATACGCGTGTATTGCGAGAATAATTTAATTCACGGTCGAGAGTTAATTTACTCATTCTGATGTGTTATTGATGTCAAGCAGTGCTCAATCGTATATCATGATTCTGTCCTGATGCATTTTACATGTATCTCTAATGCAATTAGTGGTAAAAGTGATTAACTTGTCTGAAACATTTAAAGTACTTCAATTACAGTGTATCGCTACCAACAATTGTGGCTTACGGCTTGTTTGATTGGTGCGGTTTCAGGTTAGAAGAAACGTTTGTGCAGAATGTTTGAAGAATAAAGGAAATAATGATGCAGCAGTTCCTGTTAGTTGAATGGCAGAGAGAAAGTTAAATTATATTGTAAATCCTTGGCACAATTTCAGCTTTAATAGAATCTGAAAGTAAAAATAAAGATGTAAACTGAGTTTGCTTCGTACAATTGATAAATATCGTAACAGGTATTTTCTCATCGTACAGTTGCAACTCTGACACAATGTTGGAATAACATCATAACAATTTTAAGTAGAACTAGTGAAAGGAAAATTAAGTAAAGAGCCAATTCGGCTTTTAATAAGTTCAAATAAATTTTTAGCACATTCGAGAAGATTTTGTGACAGTATTTATAGTTAGAATGACCAAAATATTGAAAATAAATTTATTATTAAAACTAGAAATCTGTTTCAAGGGAAGACAAGAAATTCTGTTTCGTTGAAAGTCTCTAAACATCGTTGTCTTTATCACTGCAGTCATTTATTTATTAATGTGATAGGATATTTTCAACTTGAAGATTGATAATCTCACCCGTTTGTAAGATTGATTGATATTTTACTAAGTGGTCGGGGAGTAATGTTTATAGCTCATGATCTGTCTATCAATCACTTAGGCTTTATTCTGTGGGTAACGTATTAATATTTTGTATTGTATCGTCATCCAGGCACGATAATTTGGTGGCACTGAGTTCGTGAACATGAATTTCAGGATCGTACTTTCTTTATAGCGATGTGCACCTTGTAAGTTACCTGCTTTATTTTTGCTGGTATGAGTACTTTTCTATAACTCTTCTTGATGTATAATATTCCCGTCGTCAAGCTGAAATACTAGCTACAGAAGTCGGCACATTATATTATTTCACAGCTCAGAACAAAATAAAACATATATCACTACAGGATCATTTGAAAACACTCTAAAGCCATTTTTTTATTAAACACTTGGTATAGAATACACTTCTTTACATTACACTACAGAATAACAGACTTCTACGTTCCATTTTTATTCCACCATATGCTCTCTATAGCTTACATTCTAGCACGCTCCCTCGCCATAATAATCCTTTTTTCTTTTCTCTTTTTGTCCAAAGATATTCTTTACCTTAGACGGCCGCTGTTCATAGATATTCCGGCACTCCAATATTCACGTAGCTTTTATTGTACCCACAACTTTAACAAATTTGTATCAACAAAGCAAGAATAATATTTAATTTTAACAAACATATTCCACAAAAAATTGTTAGGGTCCTTGTTACCTTGCATTGCACCTGCCAAGAAAAGTGGATGCATTATGTGCGATGTTTATTGATTTTGTCTCACAACATCATTTTTGAGACGTCCTACTTAGACACGTATTCTTTGATCTGGATTTTGTGGGGTGTATTACAATTCGAAACGAGTGGTTTGTAATATGTCGTGTAGTTAAGGTCACCATCTGTGTAAAATGACCTTCTGAAATCCAAACGCTTTGCCCGGTGGCCGTATTTCTTGCTGGTTATGATTGCAGTTGCCTGTATTTTAGCCGGATCCTCAATTTTAATATGTGGCTTAAGTTCTATTTACTCTCAGGTAGCAGACTAAACATATTTTAGCAGTAAATCAACCCCAACACACTCCCTTCTGGGCAGTGTGGGGGTATGATTCTAAGTACTCATTACAAATAAACCAATTGACAAGCAAATTGATTCACATCACCCAACCTGTGAGACTAAAAGTGCTCAAATCTCTTCTAATCAACAACTCAGATGTGAATGGAATTCTTCCGAACTGACTACAATAATTCGTTACGTTGCGGAAACGGTTACGGAGATTTTGTTAATAGCTACTTGGTACATGTGTTTCTCACTGATGAACTTTCGAATATGTGTTGTTACGTTCCAGAAACTCATACAAAATTGAAGAATAGAATGCAACATTACACGATCTTTTTATGAAATTTTGGAATGATCTACAAATTTCTATAACGATATAGAACTCCTGTTTTATTTTTACTTATTCTAATTATGTACTTTACATTTAAATGTTGCACTGAAATCCCTGCAGAGATACGTAAGGCTTCTTACGTAGTGTATTTGAATACTGAAAAGCTAAAAGAACTGAGAAGACTGAGTAGACGACTTGCAACAGCGCAAGCGAAAGCTCGAGCCTCAAGAAGTTCAGACACAGAACAACAGCGTAAATCCCCACTGCAGGATATGAGAGAGAAAGATATATATATATATATATATATATATATATATATATATATATATACTTCTGGAGCTTCAGAAACCGAACAACAACCTGAAATTCATCTTACAAATAAAATGGAGAGTTGCAGAATGACGTAGTTTTCAATTAAATGTGAAGCCAAAAGGTGTGAATCATAGATCCATGGAATATGCTGCAAAAAATGGGAAAATAAAACTATCCTGATTGGAATAATCCCCATAATACCTATGTTTTAAACATTAGCAGATACATCGGAGTAGAAACATTTCTTCAATAACACCAGAAAGCACAAATCATGTTTCCAAACAACATCTTTTGGTTTGGATTGGTTTGAACAAACTCAGATTTCCATCTACTTTTTCTGTGTAGGGTCAGATTAAGCACAAGGTGGGGTCCCCTGCCCGATCAAACCCCAAAATTTCTAGAACTGGAAACCAATTAACTACATTCCCTAAGCAAGACGTACGATTGTGTTCAACCCACATACAAAGTTTACAAGTACATTAATGTTATTAAATTTTTTTAACAATATTGGAACGTATGTCGACAGATGAGTATAAATTTTTCATTAAAACTTAGCCAAGATTATCAAATGAACATGATTGACGCTTCAAGCTACTTAAGCACATGAGCTAGCGGTGATTATATTGGCTGACAAATTTCATCAGCACGATATTCTAATCAAACGACCACGTGATTAATTACATCACATTTCGTAAACAAGTTGATCCTATGATGCTGTGTGGTACTTAGTGATATTCCTCCTTTGTGAAAATAAATATCAGTGTCAACCTAGCAGCATTTGAAACAACCAACAAGAACAATTCAGTGATAGATTTTTTTTGCATACAGGCTAATGATTCGAGATATTGAACATATCCATAAACAATATCTACACAATTATTCCGTCAGTTCATTCCTGATACGTATACAAAAATAAAGAGTGAACGTCTCATTTCTATTCTTTTAAATCAAAGTAAACTGAGAGTTGAAGAATATATTCACCTAAGAGATTCTATGCCAAATAATGGCAATGGCGAAGATGATGTAAGTTTGAACAGACTATCAGATACTCTCAGACACAAGTGCCTATAAGTTAAAGACGCCATGACACAGATTAGATCGCCAAAAAATTTGATTCGTCTATTAGATTCAAGTGCAATTCGGCTTGGATAGACATAAATCAAATGTTCAAGTATCCACTGACCCCCTACGACTTAGGCTGCGACAATTAAGATTAATGAACGTTATAATGAAGAACCATTTGTATCAAGGGCCAGGAAATACACAACTGAATATCAAAAATGCTGACAACAAAATTTGCGCAATTTAATTTTGCTGGTCGAATAACTCCTGCTCACACAAATCGAAGACGTTATATCTGCTGGGATCCCTGTCCAGACAGTAGATCCCGATATTTACTCAGTGTGACCAGAAATATACTCCACAGACGATTTAGAAATCTAAACCACAACTCGACAGGTAAGAAGTACGGATTGTATAGCAAGAAATACCCAAGGGAACAGATTAAAGAAACACAATCTGGCTATGACTATTATCCTCGATACAGATGACAATATTCAGTGGATAGACGGTTATTAACGAAACTGAAAGTGTGTTGAAACATAGAAATGGAAATTAACAACTAGTTTTTGTGAAATTTACACACGTGCTTTTCAAAATGTTCCAGCCGCATATTAACGGTGAGTGCTGTAACAGTGTAAAATAAATAAAACATATTTACAAAGGTGGTATGACTGTTTTTAGCATAATAAATGAGAGAAAAAAACAAAGAAGTGATTAAATATCAGTTGGGATGCTACAGTATTAGTAACGAAGTAATTTGGACGATCCTAGTATATCATGTTCATCAATGACATTCTACGGAATGTTTACCTAAATAAACATTTTAAAAAACGCCAAACAGGTTAATTCACTATGTAGAAGACTGCTAGAATAGTAAATAACCCACCAAACACGATATAAACAGATTGCTTGCAGTTATGCCAACAGAATCGTTTTGGAACGATATTACTTTATCCTGATCTTCGATACTGTACGTGGAATTCTTTGAGGAGAAGTTTTCTATAGAAGGAATGTTGGGCTTGAGGCGGTTTCAAGTGACACCTTGGATAAAATGTACACAGCTAACTCCAATAACACCCAATACTTTTTTCTTAGAATGGTTCTTCACACAGTTCCAGCGTCAAAATAAGTCGTTTCTTTGAAACCAATAAACTTCTAGGTGTGCCACACACATGGAGAAGTTTTTCACAAGTTCGATTTGGTAAACGAAAATCAGCATTTGGGTTGTACAATGAGAGAAGCGGAATTAACTTGCACCCACAGCAAATCAGAAACCCATGAAATCCTAACATTTTGTTGGAGAAGTGTAAGAAATAATAAGATCGAATTTTCTCTCGGCGTTGAGAATTATTGTAATAGGGTGTTTTCACACGATATTTTGGCGATCGGAATTTCGTGTGAGAACGCCCTGCTCACTCGGCTAGTCACCCGGTAAGACTATATAAGAAACCAATAAGTGAGGATATACTTCCCAAAGCCTGGGTCGAGAACCCAACATTAGAAATTAATTTTTCGTTATTTTCAGGATGGCATTGATAATGCTTAAGGGTAAAGGTATAGTCATGAACGATAACGCATTGATGCATTTGGCAACAGTACCAGACTCACGAAACGCACTGAATGCAGACTACCTGAAAGAAAAGAGCTACAACATCAAAGAGTTGTCTGCCAGCGTACTGTCATGACAGTGGTTTTCGCATAATCTACTGTCATGAAAGTGTGTTTTAGAATAATCTACTGTCATGAGTGTGTGTTTAGCATAAACCACTGTCATGAAGTGCGTTTTAGCATAATCTACCATCATGAAAGTGGTTTTATCATTATTTACTGTCTCTAAAGTATGTTTTAGCATAACCTACTATCATGAAAGTGTGATTTAGCATAACCTACTGACATGAAAATGTGATTTACCATAAACTAATGTCATGACAATGTGTTTTAGCATAATCTACCGTCATGAAAGTGTGTTTTAGGCATAACCTACTGTCACAAAAGTGAGTATTAGCATAATCTACTGTCATGAAAGTGTGTTTTAGTATAATCTACTGTAATGAAAGTGAATATGTGGGATAGAAGTCACTACTTCTAGATTTACATTAAAGGAAAGAACACCAAACTGTATCACACAGCGAGTCAACAAAGTGAAATCAATGTTGAAGATGCTCTTGGGGGCACAGAGGAATCGTCTATGACTAATATTATTTCGGCCGATATTCGGGCTCACTGGGATGTTGTTCCCGCTATTGCATCTTCTGAGCTTCAGGCGTTGCAGCTACCCTCATGGAATGTGGAAAACATACCACTCTACTCTGAAGTTGCCACTAGACTACTTCCTGCAACATACGTAAGTCAAGTGGCCCGGTAAAAATGCTTAAAGCATGTAAATTGTTCACTTATTAGTAAACAAGAACGCTCGAAACCCTTACATTAATCTCAAAGATGTAAATTTAAGAAACAATTTTATGGGAGGAACTCCGGTGTTTTTATATAAGGATTATGGGCAAGTTGCCAATTATTCCAAAATCAATACCACGTCATGAAATACATGTTTCTCCGAAATATTTTGTTTTTGAAAAAGAGTGAGAGCAATAGCTTTAACAGAAAATATGAGAATGCAGAAATTTTCCCACCGGTTTTTTAAACTGTTATGGTTCATCCAACGATTAATAGATGCAGTATACCGTAATTTTTTTTTAAAAAAAAACATTGTTTATTCTAAGAGAACGCCGGTTACACGAACAGCATGCATGGCCACTGACAAATGTTTTAAGTGCATACCGATAACCATCTCATAAAGCATCATTTATCCATAAAAGTATTTGTATAAGGTGGCCCTCCACCACTGTGTCAAATAATGACAAATTTTTTATTGTAATAGGCTATAACTTTTGGCTTTTACTTTAAAGTTGGGATGGTGAAAACAACATTCCTACAAATTTAAATCCCGCTCTGATCGCGCTTTTTCTCTTTCTTCGTTTTTTCTTGATGAGAAGTGGTTTCCACAGCAGGTAGTGGGGTAGATACGTAGCGAGAAAATAAACACAGCATTTCTGCCTCGTATTATAATTTTTTATATCTGTACCCTTCTTTGTTTTGTTATTCGTAGTTACTTCCACAAAGCTCGTCAAAAATGACAGAAATGTTTATTTTTCTGCAAAAGTTTCTAAGAAGAGTATATTTTAAACACAAAAACTCATTAGTAAACTATTGAATTTCTCGTCTCCTATCAAAACATTTTTGGGTTATCTTGTTAACAGGTTCTACTAACTGATACACACAATAGAGTGTTAACTTCGGACTATCTTCTCTTTTATCTGATTGCCATCGTAAATAAATGAAAAA
Source organism: Vandiemenella viatica (assembly GCA_031002005.1). Classification (NCBI taxonomy): domain Eukaryota; kingdom Metazoa; phylum Arthropoda; class Insecta; order Orthoptera; family Morabidae; genus Vandiemenella; species Vandiemenella viatica. Next base: position 73,310,166 of record CM061919.1, read on the forward strand.
GAACATAATGATTCACACTTGAAGTTTGATGTTCCATTATATAATTAAGAAACCTTAATCCACCATCTCTATGCAAGGGGGCCAGACTATGTGCGAATAAAATGTTACTCACTGTGATAAAAGATTAACAGAAAATGGAAAAGGCGAAAAAAATTGTATTCCTAGGATGCCTGTTACTCCGACCGATCTATCATTTAGTTTTAAGAGACTACAATTCATAGTGACATGAGGCAGTATATTCGCCACAGTGGAGATAATTTAGGATGATCATATGTTTCTACTAAATTTTGCATGTTCAATTGTGGGTTCGCGAAAAAATTGGTTTATTCTGTCACATGTCAATGAAACTGATAATGTAGTTTACAAATAAGTTTACAAACAATAATAATACTAACAATATTCCATCGACAAAAGAATAATAATTCTATGATGCAAATTTGGGAGTCCCGACTTTCCGCCTCATAGACTACACAATTCACAAACAAAATTACATTTATCGTGCAGAACGCAAGTTTTGCAGACACATGGCAACAGAAACATTTATCCCTAAAGAAAAACGCTCCAGATCTAACAAATCTTGTTCTCTACTCCTCTCTTGATTCAATCTAACTGCATCTGCAAATAGGTAGCTGTATACGTATGTAGTTCACGGTGACTGTAACTTGGGAAACTAACGATAAAAAAGAATCTTATTTTATATAACATTGTTCCTTTTCCTCTCCATATATGGGATTTGATAAGATAAAAACGGGGCAGCGCCGAATACTCTGCTTGTTTATACACAAGGTTGATAAAAATTCGTGCAATGAAAACGTTAAGTGTGAAGTGAAAGCCCATACTCGGTAAGAAACATAAAATAACAATTAACGGAAACAGTGGCAGAATAACTAACAAAACCGAGCGTGGCGGTGGAACGGTTAGCGTTCTCGCCTCGCATTCGGGAGGACGGCGGTTCGAATCACCGTCCGGGCATCCAGATTTGGGTTTTCCATGGTTTCCCAAATCACTCCAGGCAAATGCCGGGATGCTTCCTTCAAAAGGCCATCGCCTAATTCCTTCCTATTCCTTGCCCCCCCCCCCCATCCTTTCCCGTCTCTAAAAACCTCGCTGTTGAGAGACGTAAAGCAGTTAAAAACACTGACAAAGATAAAATTTTAGAATCTATAAGAAGTTTATTGTAACCTATCCGGTAGCTTAGAGGAAATGCCGATATTCTCCGCCCGCCCTCTCTAACGAATTCACAGTGCCTCTGCAGTCAGGTACGCTACAGATACAATGAAAAAAAGGAACGGCCGTTGGCACCGTCGGTTATCTCTCTTGATATATTGTAGCTAGTTGGCGAGGAAACTATCAATCACTTGGCTAAAGTCTTCTCTTACTGCCTGGGCAGTGCATGAATCCCTTCAACGTGGAACAAAGTTGAAATCATTCTGCTGCATTAAAAGGCAACATTAGAAACTACGGATCTATACGCTTGTTGTCTGTTGTGTACAAAGTTTTTACAAAGATTTTGTTGAACCGAATTAGTTTCGCCCTTTGCTCAAGCCATTACGCAAGCAGGATACCGCAGCAGCTTTAGCACAATCGACCACATTGTTGGCCTGCGATAACTAATTAGCCTTGCAAACGAATACCAGATATCTCTTTGTGTAGCCTTTGTGGAATTCTAACAGATATGTTATTCAATAAGTCACAAGGCTGTTTTGCAAGCATTAGCCGAACATGGAGTGGGCACAGCTTATATCAGAGTGCTATATAACATCTATGTCACGTCTTCAGCCTTTATCAACGTTGGAGAGCCAATTACATAATTCCGCATAGAAAGACATGTTAAGCAAGGTGATCTAATTTCTCCAAAATTATTTTGCAGCTGCCTTCGAGAAGGCAATGCCTAAGCTAGAATGGGTGGAGAAAGGAATTACAATCAATGGCAGAAGACTTAACAACTTGAGATTTGCCGGTGACATTGCAATTGTAGCAAATGATATTTCTGAACTCTTTAATTACGGCTCTCGTCTCCAACAGAAAAGCTGTTGGCCTAAAAACCAATATTTCAACAAAAAAAGGTTATATCTGACAAAAGGACCACAGAGACAACTAAATAATAAATATTTAGAAAATATCGATGAGTACATTTATCCTCGCCATCTTGTATACATGAGAGGCGACCTGAAATTTTTTACCGCATGAAGATGGGATGGAAAACTTTTGGGAGACATTCGATTGTCCCAAAAATCTAAAGAAAATATTTTACTACCAGTTCATTCTTCCTGGGCTGAGATACGGCTGCGAGACTTGGACTTTAAATGACTTTACTAAAAGTAAACTTAGACCTGCCCAAATGTCAATGCCAGATTTAAGTGGAAAAGACAAGAAAAGAGCGATCGACAATAGATGAGTCTCAAGGCAAGAGACAACTTAGAGAAGACCACCTCTTTGAAGTGGTCGTGGGCCGACCATATTGCTTGAAGGAAAGACCAAAGATGGGCAAAACAGTGTTAGAATGGAGCCCAAGAGATCACCACATACCGAATGGAAGACACCAGACCGATTGGACAAGGACATACACAGTGTTATTGGAGTTCAGTGGGAGGGGATCACTCAAGATCGTTCGACGTATATAGGAGTGCCCATGTTGTACCTGAACTCATGATTCTAAGAGGCCACATCATTTAATGATTGAATTGACTGGTGATGATATATGTGTGCGTATATGCTCGTTCCAGAATCACTTCCGAATGCCGATGGCGATTTTGATGAAAGTTGGTACAGTGTTTCACATTGGCTACCAATTTACGGGTGGGTTTAATGATTCTCAACCCCCAACATTCTGGGTAGGGTTGGACGGGTCATTTAAATGCATACAGCAAATGGACTGATTTGCACGAAATTTGACCTGTTAAATTAAAAATATGATATGGTAAAATATTCACTAATCAACACTCTTACATAAATATGTTTCTCTACCTCTATCCTGCCAACATTTCAAAAGAGAAAGACAGGACAATAGTGGGTATTCTGCTAGTGCATCACCTTTTTCTGTAGGGATAATATTGCACAGTTTTACACAAATAGCATTAAATAATGTTGAAATAGTTATTTTGGTTGTTTCGCAAGAACATATTCTGCCATGCTGAAGCGAGACATGTTTTCTCGGGCAGCCGACATTCCGAGAAAGCTGAGTGAGGGATACCAGCAATTTGCTGGCCTCACGGGGGATAATATTTAGATTGGGAACGTGTCTATAGACGACGTATTGACCACCGTACCTAACTGAGAGCGTATCTGAAAGCAGACCACTGTGTGCCAACCGAATAAATACCTTCTTGACAGTGATATATCTGGGGACACGGTTATAAAAGGCAGTTTGTTTAAAATTTCTCGGTGAACGAGAAGACTTGCAGCGAAAGGTGGCATGTTAAAATTGACAAACAGTCACCACAACTTGTAGAATTATGGCTAAATTGTTGGAAGTGAATATGTAACGTAAATCTGATAGCCAATCAGGAACGTTTGTAAGACAAGAATGAGGGAACTGTGTTAACCAATATGGAAACATGAGTTTGTTATTAACAAACTAATGCCTATACTTTACTACTTTCCAAGGGATAATCAATGTGTTCTCTGGTTCCAGATGCATATCATTGGTGAATCTGAAGTGGAGATTGTAAAGAAAGTTTTCTTTGGAGCAAGTACGAGTTTCTGATGGTCTGGTACGTGGCAAGAGATCTTGAATTCATACGCTAATTGATGGTGAAATTGCTCGCCTACGCAAGAGCACGTCCGTTTGATAGGCTGAAGTGAAAGGTTTCTCTTACATATTGGTATATCTCGGGCAACAACTTATTTCTTTCTTCAACCGAAGTACTTTCTATTCCTAAAGTTTGTTCTTAAATGACTCTTGCTTCTGGACATCTTCATGTGTGATTCACTGATCCCCTTCCAGATCAGTGAACATTGGTTTCTCATCGTGAAAGCAATTAGAGCTCTGGTTAATCAGAGTCGCTTTTTTCATCCTCTTTAATAAAATGCGTTGTCTGGAGACTGCACTCACCTCAGTGGCTCGGCAACCTTCGGCGAGTCTCGATAATGCCCGAAGTGTTAGTTACACAGACTGCCGCCAGAGCGCTGCTTGACTAACCAGCAAAATTCAATTAAAGAACTGGATTCACTTTATTTGAATTTATACTGTTAAAAGAAAGTGTAAATTTCAATTGAATAACTGAATTTGGTTTTATTTGCACTTATAGCGTTAAAAGAAACGTATAATTGCGATGCCAGCTAAAAGTTAACTGTCAGATGTGGAAATAACTCCACAAAAATAGGAAGAGCTGGGACAAAAAAATTTAATGCAAGGCAGAGATTGAAAAAAATCGTTTGTTTATTTGTTTACGACGACTATAGTCAGAGATTCGTGTTAGGAGAAGGGAGCTGTTATTTATTTATTTATAGTATGATTATTTAACAAGGTACACAATAGGAAATGTACATATCACAAGCTTGTACAATTTCATATCTCCAGATCCAATGTTTTGATCCAGTCAACCGCACTCATCGACGCACCATACACTTCCGCAATTGTTCCCTTGTAGGCCCGAAGGGGACAGTCGGAAACGATGTGATTGATCGTCTGAAAGGTGGCTCCACAGTCATAATTTGCAGAATCTACCCAGCCCCAATTCTGTAATAAATAGTTGCATCTGCCTTGTAATGTTCGAATCCGATTGATGATTCTCCTCTACCGCCTGGGGAGATCGAAACCTTCTAACCATACTGAGGGTCCTCAAGTAGATTTTTATTGGCTGCTGATGACTGTTCCCATTGAGTTGACCACAACTTGTTGATGTACAAAGCGGACTCCGTAAGGTTGATTGCTGTGCGCCATGGCTGTTTTCTTGATTTCAAGCGTTGTAGTTTTGCTTGAATAATGTCTTGCTGTACAGGCAGCTGAGGGTACTTCAGGATATTTTACCAGATTTTTAAGAGAGCTTCTGATATTCTTATTGCGGGGGTTATAAGAACTAAGTTAAAACATAATCTAAGAATCTTTTACTGACGATAATAAACAGTGAAGTTTATCAATAACTCAGAGAAAGTTTACACGAAGCGTATAAATCGCGAAATATATCAATCAAATAAATAACAGTTATTTGTTTCTGAAATGATACTTTCCGTCATGTAACGAAAAATACATTTATTTTTAAAAACTCTAGCCAAATACTCCGAGAATCTAACCCGAATAAATCACGAAAAATATCAGTAAAAATCATCGTTCCTTACAAACTTTTCCAGGATAAATTCCTACCACGCCATAGGTGATACCCGTCTTTTGTGAAGTACGTTAAACTGAAATGTCTGTAAAAATCATACTTTTTTTTTTTTTTTGCCAAATCGCTTTTGTACTCTTTCCACCTCTATACGTATAATTGATTTTTATTTTGTCTTCTGTACTCACCATTTACACTGACCAAGGAAACAATCTTCCTTTCCTTCTCGTTCAATTTCTCTATCAGAAAGTAAGAAATACTTCCCATTTAATTGTCTTTTCAGGCCTCTTCGTCCCCGCCTCCTGTACTCTTCCGGTTACATATCAGTTGCAGAAGCTGCGGTTTAGACTACAGCAAAGTTCTGCTCGAAACTCCGGTATCACGCAGGCTCGTATCCATCGGCACCAGATGCTGAAACAAAATAGTTGCGTATATAAAAAATCTGTTTCAGTGTTTACGTAAACACCACGAGAAACACAACAAAGCGCAATAAGAACAATAAAGCTAAAAATTAAGATTCGATATAACGCGTCCGTCGCAAACAAGAATTTCGTTCCAAAGGCCAATCATGGATGCTCATGAAATTTCTTCAGCTCTCTGTCCGGAAAGGGATTTATCTTGTCCCAGTATCTACTAAATTTAGTGTCAAGCCTAATGCTAGTAACTTCTAGCCGCCATCTACTCCCACTAAAATTCTTTTGTGACGAAATCCTAAGAAGGAGCACAGGCATTCAGTTACAATATTAGTTATACCTCAAAAACAGCCCGAGAAAGCATTGTATAAGTTGGGGCCTCTACGAGATCTTCCTTGTGCTGAAGGCTTCCGATTAAATTGTAATTTTATTATTATTATTTACATCACGAGGTTGACTGTATAATGTCGCCAGAGCTTGGCGTTTACAAATTTTGATCTATTGTATTAAATTCATTTGGTTTTTGGACATTCTACACTGACTAAAAAAACAAAAAAGAAGGAAGTACTTAGAAAGGGAAGGAAGAAACAAAATGAAACTTTACGATTGAGAGGATGTGTGATGTAATTTCAGTGATTAGAAAATAGAGTCAAATTTACAAAAAACTAGGCAGTATGATCCCACCGACCAGTACGACGTTACACCCCTTCTGGCTTAGGTGCATGCACTGATTCGGTTGCATCGTCTCCTGAGGCAAGTTGGCCCACAGCTATTGTAACGGGTCTATTATTTCATAGATACTGGCACTGGGGCAGAGTTGACGTCAGAACACGTCCCACCCATGTTCAATCAGGGACTGATATGGTGATCTTGCTAGCCACGGGAATACCTCAACATCTCGCAGACACTTCATAGATACACGTGCACTGACCTGTCAAAAAATGGCACCACGATACTGTCACATGAGAGGTAACACGCAAGGACGCAGGATGTCCATGACATACCGTTGCGCTGTCAGGGCTCCGCCAGTTACTCAAGTGGTGACCTGACGTCATACGCGATGGTTACGCACGCCATGATGCCAAGAGTAACACCGCTGTGCCTCTACGAAACATTTGAACTATAGGAACTCTCCCCAATAGATTGTCGTCATACTCGCCGAAGTTGGTCATCTAAGGTAATGCAGAATCGCTAAACACAATAAATGGCATCTCACTGTGTTCAACAATGAATAGCGGATCTACAATAACTCGGATGATGAAGTTGCCAAGTATGGCGGTGACTCGAGGAGATGTTCAAATGTTTTGGAGAGGCACAGTGGTGTTACTCCTGGCATCATAGTGTGGGATCCATCGGGTATGTCTTGGGGAAGTTATGGACATCCTGCATCCTTATTCGTTACCTGTAATGCGATAGAATCATGTTATCATTTTTCAACAGACAATGCTTGTCTAAACATATCATGTGTCTCTATGGACAGTCTTAGTGATGCTGAGGCACGCCCATGGCCAGCAGAATCCCCTAATCCGCCACCGATTGAACATGTGTGGCACCAGCTCGATTTTTTTGGAGTGGGGGGGGTGGGGGAGGTGGGGGTGGGTGGGGGGGGGAGCTTTACACCTCTTCGACGTCGAGGTCTTTAGAGGCTATAAAGGATTTGGGGCAAGGAACGGGAATTGATTCGGTCATGGCCTTTCACCTGGAGTGATTTGGGGAAACTATGGAAACCACAAATCTGGATGGCCGGACGGGGATTTAAACTTGCGTTCCCCCGACTGCGAGGTCAGAGCGTTACCTCTCACCCACCAGACTCAGTGAGCAACTTGGACGTCAAATCAGACTCTAGGAACAGGGGCAACAGTTATGGGAGAGCTAGCGCCAGTGGAGGATACAACGGACTTATGACACCATTCTCTACCGAATCAGTGCATACATCCAGGACAGAGGAAATGCAACGTCATAATTTTAAGTGGGCTCATACTGTCAAGTTCTTTGCAAATTTCATTCGCTGCTGTAATCTCTTAAATAACATCACCTACCGTCTCAATCCAAAAATTTCGTTTCGTTTCCTTCTCTTCTGCTCGTTGTTTCGCTCTTTTTGTCGGACAATGTGTTTTGATTTCGTATTTATTAGCTGGATAGTGTGTACATAGTGTCGCGACAGTAAAAGGTGCATACGCACAACAACTTTATGGACAGTACGATGTGCATTGTGGTAGCCACTCAATACCAACAGCTTTAGGGTATGATAATTCGGTCATCTTTGTTTAACAGAAGCAGTTAACACCGGCGATAATTAGTTGAAAGGCGGAATTGTAGTTGTCGGAGAAATTCAACTGGAAAAAGAGACAGGATGACATTGAATCACAGAAATAGTATCCATATATTTTCAGTAGCAACAAATTGTCATTATGTGTTATTGGATTTAAACGTAAGACCTGTCAAACACAAGTACTGTAATGGACTGAGTGCCTTTCCCCTCTGTTTGAATACAGATGATAGATCAGCTGAGGATTCTCCGACAGCTGTTGTGATGGCACCCTGGAGGCGAGGGAAGTGCCGGCTAATTAGCCACAGATAGTTAATTAAAGGGACTGCGGCGCTGCTGAAGAGTAATCGAGACGCCCGGCGGGACGGCCGCTGACTCGTGAAGCAGGCGACGGAAGATTTCCCCAGGGCGGCGGTGAGTGAGCCTGCAGGTAAGACCGCCAAACCACCTGCTGGTCCGTCACGTCCGGTAGGTAGCGGCGGTCTCGGGGCACTCTCCGCCGCGCCGTCACAATTCGTAGTCGACGTGAAAGATGCACATTTTCCCTCCCTTCACCGTATCAGTAATTAGTTCGTCAGTAGATACACCCTGCAAAAAGCTGTTTATTGAGACACCTGTGTAACCAGCAGAACACAGAGAAGTATTCTTTTTACGGAATTGTTGCTCACCGTGAAACTCTAAGAAACATATCACTTACGTATTTTTGTAGGTAAGAATATCAACTTTTACAATTTTATAAAGGGAACCGCGGACTGTTTTAGTGACTATTGTATTCGGTACTAAGAGATTAATTATCCCTGTATCCTTTCGTAGTAGTCGACTGAATGTTCAAGTAACATCATTAACCACTTACTAATGAGTATCTCAAACTATTATATTCAGTGTCGGGGATGTTGTGAAGCCGATATCAATAGTTCAATTGGTCATGCTGCTTGTTCATTCTAGCCTGTCATAGGACGAAGTTCAAAGAAATGCTTTAAACGAAATAGGGTTCTAAACTCTTTTCATGTTCTCGTCTAGAGTAATTTTGAGCTGTATGATGACCGTATCGTAAGGGACTGATTCATAGTATCACGAATGTGCAGCAAAGTAATCCGCGTATAATGACGTTTTGTTACATTACTTACGAAACTGTCACAGAATTGATACAGAAATACACCTCATATCTCCTTGATAGGGTTTAAAATTCCTAATATGCTAGCAGCTAAGTATTAAATTTCTGGCGACAAATAAAGACTAATTAATTAGAAGAATATTGTATAAAATGTTTTTGGGCCATAGAGTGGAACCAAATTATGTTGTAGTGATAGCATTGATGAAATGAGATTGCTTGCTGCTGGCCTCGAGAAGTCATCCAGAGCAAAAAGTGCGAGAAGGTGGCAATGCCTTCCGCCAATCAGAGCCGCTTAGAAACCAGCTAATGACGTCGCGCCGACAACCGAACATTCTCGATACTCTGCAATAGTCCTGCTAGGGGTTCAAGAATAGTTCAGAAGTGCTAATACTTTGGCACAAACATTTTTAAACATCACATAACGGTTTTATTGAGAGCTGTTTTCTTTTTAAGTCCATGTAAACATGACTCATGCTTTCCAGTAATACACATATATACCAGCAGGTTACTGATTTCCTTTTTCCTGTAACTTCCAGTACCATGAATGGTTGGAAATCAAAGCCAAAGCGAATTCTAGCCTAAAAATACGATGTGTTATATTTTATATCTTTGAAATGCTCATTATATTCTTTGAATTCTGGTGGTACACGCAGTTATCGAAATGAAGTACAAATGAATTCTAGGGCAAAAACTGGCTGATAGTTATGTATACCTCCCATCCGCAGTCAAACATTATGAAAATTCCATAAACTGTTGTCTGATATTGCTGTTAGACAAGATGAGTGAGATAAATTCCAAACAATATTCAATAAATTAGCCTCATTTATATCATGAAATGAACGGTTTCATAATGAAAAACAGTACGAAGGAAGCGTTTAAGTTATTAGTAAAACTTGAAAATTATGCTGTATTAATTTAAGTAGCAAATAACAAGTATCAGCTACAAAATTAACGTAAAACGTTGCTTAAAAATCGAACATGAATTCAATATAAAAAACAAAACAATGTAATATTGTTAAAAGTTTTCAGGCTTTTAACTAAATTTAGTTTATTAAAAAAAAACTAATGTAATTTTTTATGTATGATTTAACTTCGTACCTGCTTCGTCTCTCGTCGAATTATTAACAACGGTTTTTTGTTGTTTTAGTTTTTTCTTCTACATTTTTTTTTTTTTTTTTTTTTTGTATTTTCTTAAAGATAAGTTTTGTTAGTCGAGGTTCTCTGCTTGTTTTTGCATAGATTTTCGCACTTGCTTTATCGGTTAACTTTACACCATCCATATGTCATCTCCAAATGCTTTAATTTGCATCTTTACGCTATACTATTGATGACGCTCAGACTTTTCCTTTTGTTTTCTGAGTTTGGGCAGCTATGGACCAAGTAGAATTTGTTGCTTTTCTGGGAAATATTTTCTGCCTTCGCACAAAATATTCATTATATGTTTTATGTTCTTCTGTTCCTCAGATATTATTGGTATTGGACTCCGTTTGCCGTTTATTTATCTTCCCAATGAGTAACGAAGTTTATGTTGTGAACATGTAGGAATATTTCACGAATATTTGGTACTAACAGATACCCGACGTTGCTCGGGTACTGGATATGAAAGATTTGAAATTTTACTCGGTTTGTTCGAACTGTCGTAAACATTCTCCATAGCATACGTGTAGTTTTGTAAACCAAATGCAAACTGTATCATTCCACTTATTTAAATGCATACGTGCGCAAAGTTCCTACAGATCTTACAAAAATTGTTGATTTGTGTCGTCACACCTACATTACAACTATAAATTTCAGGTTTAAATTTCTTTGTCACTAGTTGTCAGAACGGAACCGAGTTAACGATAATAGAAATGAAAGTTTACTAGCATCCAGAATATCATGATCCTCTTTGATCGACTACTGTTTTCAAGATATTTTCAAAAAACTGAACCGATCGTGAGAGGTATATATATAGTTGGAGGGAAAGCGTAAGTGCGATGTTAAAGGAGTCAGGTTGGGAAGACCTGGAACACCGTAGCCGTTGCTATTTGCTATTTGAAAAGTTCACAGCTGACTTGTTTCGGAATGACAGCAAACAAATATTACTAATAGCAACATTCATATCTAGGAATGACCGCGAAAATAAGATAATAGAAATCAGGGCCAGAACAGATTTATTTCTGTTCTCATTTTTTCCACGAGCTAATAGGCAGGGCCGGCGTTAGGGGGGGTTAAGCGGGGCAAAAGTACCCGGGGCCCGGGCCACCAAAGGGGGGCCCGCCGGCCTGGGTGCCTAAATAAATAGAAATCAAACACAATTTTGATAATCTGCACCAATAATTTTGAACATTTTTGTATTAAAATGTTCTGAATTTATCCAAAAATACAAAAGTGAAAAATAAAAATATTTTCGGCGCGGGGGGGGGGGGGGGGCTAAGATCGCTTACCCGGGGCCCGAGAATCCTAGTGCCGGCCCTGCTAATAGGGAATGGAATAGGAACGATTTGGGCGAGTAAACTTAAAATCTGACAGGAGTAGTTCTCTATAAATCATTTCGGCCATCCGGGTCTGGGTCTTCCATTGTTTTCGCAGATCGCTCCGGGTGAATAAAGGGATGGTTCCTAAAAATAGCCCATGGGTGCCTCCTGCCATATCCCGTATATCCCTTCCTATGCACAAATAGTTACACATTAGGATCGGTACAATGCACCCTCCACCACACACTTTTAGTGAATTGCGGAATAATAATAATAATAACAGTTTCACGTGCATATTTTTCTTAAGGTGGTGATGTGGAACATGAGCTGGCTTTTTGTAAACTAAATGAAGATAGTATTTTTCACCTTTACCCTTGTCTGAAATTATAGGTTTGAAAACTTTCATCGAGATCGTATAAAATTATGGATTTATATGAAAACATACAAATATACATACACCCATTCATTGTTATATATAGAGAGATTCTGATTTGTTTCCGTGGGAAATAGCTGTAAATAGATTAAACAAAGTATGTAAAAATACTAAGTGGGTTACAGTACCTTGCAACCTAAAACCGAGCTTTAACTGGATATTTGTGACTGGAATTTTGATGATTTTCAGTATTTACTTTGTGTCGATACTGTGACAGAAGCTTTTAAATATTTTTAAATTTAATTTTAAAGTGTTTTCAAGACTTATTAGTTGAACTTGAATAAGTTTCGTTTGTTTTTAAGTTATTTCTACTGTTAACTGCATCTGTTAGTACCTTTGTCAGCTCTTTTTTTTAAACTGTTTAACGTATCTTAATAGCGAGGTCTTTAGAGACGGGAAAGGATTGGGGGGGGGGGGGCAAGGAATGGGAAGGAATTCGGCCATGGCCTTTTTCAGGAAGCATCCCGGCATTTTGCCTGGAGTGATTTTGGAAACCATGGAAAACCCAAATCTGGATGCCCGGACGGGGATTCGAACCGCCGTTCTCCCGAATGCGAGCCCAGAACGCTAACCGTTACACCACCACTCTCGGTCTTTGTCAGCTCTCTGTACATAAACTTACGATAATCCCGGTTGAAACACCTCACTCGGAATAATATTAACCAGTGTCTCTATCAGTTTTGTGTCTCAATATATCTTCGGAAGAAATGTGATTGTGTATTCTTTCCAGTTTTTTTTTCTATTTCAGTAAAAAAGTGACTTTAAACTGTGAATGGTAGCTTCGTTATTTAAATTTACCTGTCATTGGTGTTGAGAAAGTTATTAAGAAAATTTTGAAGAGAAGTCGAATCTCATTTATATACGGAAAAATTCTTGAAGTATTAATAAGTCGAAGCTTAATTATTCCTAGTGGTATTACCAGCCTTTTAGCGGTTTTTGCTGTAATTTGGTACTGTTTATTTTGCTCCTAAACTCTTTTCTATGTGAAAAATCTCTTCTATAAACTAATAATCTTTTCCACTCACTTTTTCCCTACTCTACTTATTTCTTACAGATTCTCCATATAACAAATAACACATTTAAGAAACTCCTTGAAAGTACTTGTTTTTGCAGCGAGCTCTTCCCAGAACAAGTATTAAGTACTTTCCGGTATCTCTATGGCCTGTCGTAGTGGTGAACACCATCTGAAGCAGGGGGGAGGGGATCATAAGTAGCTCCTCCGGCAACAGACAACTCGAGTTGTTCCAAGAAGGTCGCTCCGGCCTCCGACTTATCCTCTTCAGTCCCGAGCTCATACTAAAAGCGCAAGAGAAGTACTATTGTGTTATTTACTTTGTGTTAATGCTAGTTAACAATGAATGACCATTAAAATTTTTTTTGAAACAATAATTAATTTTTTATAGATGGTATATATATGTTACTTTGGGAGTCAAGCAGGGAAAATTATACACACAACTTTATTGCTTCATGTTACTTTATTTCATGGAAAAAATGTATGTCTTTACCTTTATTTCTACGAGACACGTTGTACAGTTGCAGGATCCCAAGGTTCTAATCAGGGCTGCCAAAAGCAGAAGATCGAACATATGAGCTGTGAGAAGCGCGATGTATATTGTAGATGATACGATATTCCAGAAAAGGGTCAGCTATGCAGTGGCCCGAGAAAAAAATAATTCCTGGAGGTATCATATATGATACCTCGGGACTGAAGAGGTTAAGGCGACCTGGAAACAGGACAGAAGAAACTGTTGGCAACCCCACCAGCCGTCGAGCAGACTTCCGCTCCAATCTGTATGAGCCGGCCGGAAGGGCGCCAACTTAACAACTTGAGTCCTTCTGTTCCCTGTCTACTTGCCGACGCGAATCGTCCGCATTTCTTGTGCTCAGCTCACTGCAACTTTCCACAGAAATTTCCACTTCTCTCAAATTAGTGTTGTAAACATTGTTTTCTCCGTAATTATGAATCTAGTAGCTTTCCCAAATTATTCCAACCAAAATGTTAGTTCATTTGTGGTTAAGTTTTTTTACGGCAGTTGAGATTTGTTTTTACGTTTTGCTAGCAAGCAGCACGATTGCTATATGAATATATTTCTTGCCACTATAAATCCATATAGTGGTAGGAAAGTTGAAGAATAAAATGTTTTATGGACTTTTATCTGTTACTACACGACTATCCTTGAATGTAAATCATTCTTATAATTTGAATTAATTTTATTTTCTTTGTCTAGAAAACAGTTATTAGAATTGACACAGATTGTTTACAAGGAATCAGAAGTAAATATACTAGAGTTTCTTCAAAGAATCCTTTTCAGCATTCAAGATGAGTAGTATCTGATATGAGTGATTGTCTGATTGGGAATTGAACCCTAGTCCTCCCGAATTCCAAGTCTGAGAATTGTTAGATATTTACTTTCTTGAATTTTGTTGGGCACTTTGCGGAACTATTAAAGACATTATGAACAACTCAGAATAATACTGTTTTAAGGCAAGATTAAAATAAATTCGTATTTCCGCACTATACAAAGGTGATTTGTAAATAAATTTCTGTAGAGCATTATGTCTCTTCATCATTTCGTTTGGTACCCTACACATCTGTCATTGTACACTTTTAGTCAGTTACTTGTTTTGATATGCTATATATGCTATATATAGCAGTAATTAGGTATATATTCATTTATTTTTAGTATGAAAAATAATGTTTTTATTAATGTAGGCTGGATGACGGTTATAATATTGCTCATATGAAATAACCCATAATACCATCACTGATTCATACGCACCAGTTGGTGCCAAGCAGTTTGCGTCGTCCTACTTGCTCATAATTATTATAAAAACCGTCAACCTTCGTCCACAGTGAGAACCAAATGCACACCAGCTCGCATTTACCCATTCTAATATGCTGACACACGATAGGCTCGACCCGAGCGCGCTCGTTGTTATTCGTCACGAGCGTGCTCAGGCGTCCACACTTGATCGTCTCGCCTGACTGGGCGGCTCATTCGTCTGAGATTGCTGCATTGTATACGAGACCTGTGCTCGTAAAATTTGTGTGGCAGAGCGAGTGTTGAAGATGTGTTAATGACAAGCGTTGATTGTAATTAGTGTAATGTATTGCCTATGTGTTGTATGTGTAACACAATGAATGAAAGAAAGAAATTTTTAAACTCGGAGACGATCAGTTCAGGTATACTTTTCTGACTCTTCCCATCCGAGAGACGAATCAATTCAACATTGTATTATATCCTATTTCCATACGAGATAGGGAATTTAATCCAGGTGTAACGGAACATAATCTGTGCGTAAAGAAATCTGCATCTGCAGCTTTCAATACAATCCCCTAATGTTCAACTCTTATGGTGGAAATTTCTTCCAACACCAAGGTTCGAACCAGATATTCCCGTTTCAGGCACCGGACATGATCACCAGACCGCAAAAACTTGAGCCAACGGGGAAAACTTATCATCAATCCTCAATTTATTACCGAGCGTTGAGGGTGAGCAGTTAACGCACAGGCCTCGCATTCGGGAGGACGGCGGTTCGAATCCACACCCGGTTATCCAGATTTGGGTTTTCCATGTTTCCCCCAAATCACTCCAGGCGAATGCCGGGATGTTTCGAGACGTAAAGCCATAAGTAAAAAAAATAATTTACAGGTATTATATCACTAAATCTTGTCGAGTTCTACAAACGTCTTCCTTTGAAGTCTCACACTTTTAATACTGTCTTGTACACTAATGAGCCAAAAAATTATGAGCATCTGCTTAACAGCGTGTTGCTCTACATTCAAACGCAATACAGAAGTGATTCGGCGTGGCATGGATTCGACAAGTCCTTGATTGGTTTTCGGTGTTAACTGACACCAGATTTCTACAATCTTGTCATGCAGTTCCCTTAAATTACGGGCCGATAGTTTGAACGTCAGGCACCTGGCAACGAGCTTCTCGGGAACAGCGAGGCTGGTCAGCTGTTTGCGTAGTGTTATAGTGAACATCTATTTGATCTTTGATTCTCGACAATCTGTGGTATCTCTGACAATAGGATGCAGTGAGGATTGCAGGATGTGTTAAGGGCAACGTTTCGGTGCCATACATTATTATCGCTCCCAAGATGAAGCTTCATAATGTGTTAAAATGTTCGGAGCTTGTGCCAGTATCAAGAATATTTTACTTTAGGATGAAACACGATTAACTTGTTCTGACGGTGTTGTTGCAGCAAGTATAGGATGTGTACCGGAGGCTTTCCATCATTATTATTTCAGGATTTATGGTTCGTCAACGACGTCGAGACCATTGGAGACAGGAGAGATGGGGGGGAAGGAACAGGAAAGAATTCGCCAATGGTTTTTTGAAGGAACCATCCCACAAGATTTATTTTTGGGAAAGCATGTAAAACCGACATTTGGATGGACGGACGGCGATCTGAATTCACTTCCTACCGAATACCAGTCTCAAGAGTTATGCGCCACAGTTTTTTTATATTTTTTATTTGTTGCTTTACCCCTCGTCGACGGCTAAGGTCAGTAGAGGCGGGATGGGACTGGTTACAAGGAACGGGAAGGAATTCGGTCATGGACTTTTTGAAGCAGTGATTTGGGGAAACCCTGGGAAACCAAATCTGAATCCCCGGACGGGGATTCGGACCCGCGTCCTCCCAGATGCGAGGCCAGAACGTTAACCGTTCACCCACCACGCTCGGTCTGCGCCATAGGTAAACGTAAGATATTCTTTCTCAGCGAGGCTAAATTGCAGCTAGGACGGCAACTCCAATCGTTTGGAGTGTCCTACCTTAGAGTTTCTGTTGTTCTGGAGAAGCGACCATTTTAGAGGGTCGGGTGAAGGGCGGCGACGACGTCGGTTTGGACCGCGCCCGTGACGCCCCCGCCTGCGCGCCCTCCCGCCAGATGGCAGCAGGGTCGCGGCGGCTGTGGGCGCGCGCCTCCTCGGCCCCCAGTGTGACGTCGGGCGCCAACCGGGAACGTCGGCACGGGCAGCCGCCGCGCGCAAAGTGTTTCGAGGGGAAGGGACAGCTCGCACGGACCCACGATAGCGACATGCACCACCGCTCCACCCATGTGTTGTGCAGTGTTTGATGGCCCCCGTCGCTGCCCGAAGATGAGGAGACGGCGAGGAGGTAGTGGCGGCAGCGGCGTGAGGGCGCTGGTTCTGTTCGCCGGAGCTCTCTGGGGACTTCTCTCTGGTGAGTCCCCGCTCAGGAGGAGCCGAGCGGCCACAGTGACCACTACTTGCCGCTCACCCAGCGACCCCTACGTTCACCACCAAAATCTAGGCACCGACCTTGTCGCTTCAGTATTTTCCTATATGGTCAGCCGTAATTTTTCAACTTTTCACTCAGGTCCCATAATAGGAAGATTGAAGAAAGAAACTTCCTAAACAAATTTTTGACATACAGTTCTCTCGTAAACATTTTTTTCACGTATAAGCCTTGCTTACTCATAACACCTTGAATGAAAAATAACTGTTGCTGCAGTCATTTGAATCAGGCGGATAAATGTGGATACCCTGATGACAATGAAATGCTATTTTTGTAATAACTAATTGCGTAATATTCAAGCAAAGAGGAACCTGAACTCTTTCTTTATTTCAATATTCAGACTTTAAAACTGATTTTAGAGGTAACTTAATCAATCGTCATAATCTTATAGTTTTGTCATTCAAGTCGTGAGTTGTAAAAGACGTCACAAAATGGGAAATAACGAGGTTTTATCTCTATAATAGGAGGATCATAATGCAAAAACAAAAACAAAAAAACTTCAGCGAAATAGGATTATTACCTTGGAAAAATCGCTTAAGTACGTTCTCTTGGTTCCTTTTACGATGTTATATTAGTTCGTTTCGATCATATTATTTAATAAACAAACTATTACATTCTTTACAGGTTGGTCAAGCGATAGTGAATGCGTAACATTGTATTAAGGCTCCTGATCATATTGAGAAATTGAATTATTCGTTAGCAAATATTGCTTAAATTTTTTGCATATTCATGCTCAGTATACTTTAGGATCTTCCCAAAAAGTATTCCGTCATTAAAAGGCGGCTCTTCAACGTTAAACTATTTGCCCTTTGGTATTGCGAAATCAGTATCAATAGTTTGTTCCGAAAATTTTCTAGAATCAAATTCATTTTATTAATGACATCTCATCTGTTAGTGAGCTTTAATTAACTGCGTGTTACGTCCGTAGAATCTGTAAGAAAACAGTTTAGTCCTCTTTAGGTAGCACCACGGCATTGAGTGATGACTTCTTTTCTCTATTTCTCTACCTTATATTATATCCTGAGCGACTGTATATCAGATAATCGTATCGACAGAAGTTTAATACACAAGTATAACAGTTTTCTGTTCCGCACAATCTTAATTTACCTTCTACGAAAATATGAATATCCTATTATAACCCCACTATTAACACTTTTAGCATTTTAAACACATGTGTGCATAATTTATTAATTCTGATGACAAAGAAATATATTTATATTGATGGAAGAATATTGTAATTTGTTTAAATAAACACGCCTGATTTTGTGACATGTCGCAAATGAAATGGTAGCCATTTATTTCCATTGAAGGTAATGCAGATTACTGAGGATTACTGTACACTTGTATGCTTGTAATACGTCGTCCACTGTCCGGCTAAGTATTCGGAAGCATGCGGGTTGAAATTTCCAACCGGACTTCCAGATTTTCATGGTATCTCAAAATTATTCCAGGTGAATGCTGGGATGATTCTTTCATGAGACTGTATTCTAATTACTTAATCCACCGCCAATCCTCTCCCCTTTCTAGTCACTTCGGTGTCACCCGCGGCAAAAAAAAAAAAAAGAAGTATTGGATGCGTGACAGCAAAAACGCCCATATTAGGTTATTACAAGTGTGAATCATTTTTACCGCTGCACTAGTTTCTCTAAATTTCTCAGCGGATTTGCTATACAAACATTGGTCAATTCCGTTAGATGATGCAGAAAATTGAAGTGTATGCTTTTGAAGAATAGCAATTGTATTAAATTCTTCCAAAAGATGACAGAGATTAGGTACTTTGTGTAAGCTGCCATTTCATATGGATGGTAAGAAGTAATTAATTCACTCTGCAGATATTTTCTTTTTCTTGTTATCATTTTGAGCCGTGAGTCGGTTGGCGGTAAGGACGAGAGGGATGATTTTCAGCCATGCCAATTATAAGGAACCATTTGCGGTGATCTCGGGAAAACATTTAAAATCGAAGTTTGATTGACTGGACTCAGAATCGAAGCTGATTCGTCCAAAATGAATTGTCCGAACCTCAACCAGTTATATTTGCGTATCAGAACTGTAAAAAATTATTTTACCTTTTGTGTGTGAATAATCTTTTATCTCTATATACACTTTTATGTTTCACAGTTCAACTTTTCTGACGTGATTTATGACCAATTGTTTTAATTCTGGGCACACTATCGGAAACTGAATATATACTGATATTTACTTTATAATTTTCGACCAAACGTTAAGTGCAAGGTAGAGGGTGTTTGAACAGATTCGTTCCCCTTAAATTGGCCTACTTCAATTTCGTAAGAAAAAAATCATTTATTTTAACTCATATGTTGGTCACTGAACTTCTCTGATTTGGTTGAATCTAGCACTGAGTTGCTCGTGGAGTATCTGGAGTCAATTTTCCACTTACTCTTCAGCCTCCGATCGCTTTATGCAGCAAATCTCCACCAATTCATCAGTGCTGAACTCTAGACCTTGCCAAGACGGCTGAATAATATTTTTTATGGACGCTGAAAAGAGTTCTGTGAACAGTTTCTAGCAGTAATCCGCTGACACAGGAGCTAACAACAGCACTAACGTATTATCGCCGCACGAAACTTTGTATTTTCTTTTGTTGCATTAAACTATGCGCATTACAGCAACTGAAGTGAGTATGGTCGACCCAAGGTATGACTTTGATGAACTCTTTGCCCTGGTATTTAGTCGCATTAAGCTATGTGGTCATTGGACTATATCCGTAGGTCTTAGCATCTCTGCATTGTTTATCCTGTATTATTCTCATTGTCTGAAATCAAGTATCTCAGTTAACTGCTAAGGATTTTCTGCATAATGCGATAATTTGTTTCATACTTCGAAATGTCACTACCAACTCGAGGCTCTGCGCATTATTAAATAACAGTTCTATTTAGTAAAGCATCCGCGGAGAAATGAATTGCCAAATACGAAAACAGAAGTATGTATTGTGTACAAATTAACATATCAACTGGTAGTTTGCTTTTTGTTTACTTATATTCGTTAAATTCTTTGCCTATACGTATGTAAGATAAAAACTCTAATTTTCGAGCAACTACGTTATCGAAAGTTTTGATATTATTGAAATTTAGCCTGGGTCAGAATGACAACTGGCACTTGCCATTACAACAGAGAGCATAAGTAATTTGAGTTTTTAAAAAAACGATTTACGTCATTATCATGAGCACTATGTTACTAAAAACATTACTCTATGCGGTTGAAAGTAGTTCGTATTTATCTGCATCTATGCTGCAAGGAACAGAACTAAAACTAATATTACGTGTCATAAAGATTTATCTTTAATTTCCTTTGCGTACACTGATGCCATTGTACCGAGGTCACTATTTCAGCCATGCCTAAGTAGTCCAACTGTGTCAGCCGGTTAAACGTCAGCGCAGAAGAAAGATGCAAGAGCCAGTGAAGATTTTTGGTCAATTTTATATCGAGATGCCTAATGTTATTAACATGCGGTACAGTGAATGTTCTAATGCACGTTTGATTGATGCTTTGATTTCCTTGCGGTAATATTAGTGGCGTTCGTGGTTAAATTGAAATGCAACCTGTATCAAAGTTACAAATGAAACTTTTTGCAATAACGTAAGATACGAAGAATTGCGTTGAGCATTTTTTTATATCAATTATCTATAGTTAAACAGCAGTAAGAATAATGATTTTGCAGAACACAACGTTCAACCCGTCATTTTTACGGGCTTTGAGTGTAGTCATTAAACAATCTCTAATGTTTCTTTCAATATATCCAACGCAATATTACAATTTCGCAGGTGGCCGTCAGCGTATTTCTGCGTAACGCTATTGTTACGTCGAGATACCTTGACTTTTATATACAACGTTGTAAGCTTTAAATTATATTTCCATATTTTCCGTAATTTTATTTATCAATTTTGTTGGTGAAAGTATTTTTTCATGACGTTTCCGTAGAAATGTTCTCCAAATTTATTCTGTATGTCATCCTTAACCGTATTTATAAAGTCATTGAAGAATCACTCATCCTATGCTACGTAACATCTCATGACAAAACGAGTTGTTTACCGTATTTCTTTGTATGAATTATTTTTTATGTGAAATGACAAAACCACTGGTGATATTGATTTATTACTGGCCTAAAAACACGTCAAAAATGACGGATTTAGGGGAGTGTTCTGGCAATTAATTTATTTGCGGTTCAATTTAATTCCTCGTGCCTTGCGCTGTAGCGAAAGGTTTCCGCTGCCATCCTGGTCCAGGTTGCATTTCAATCTAACAACTGACTACGCTAAACTTGCAGCCAGAAAAACAATACTCCAGTCACATGCATATTAATACATATACTGTATTGCATTTTAGTGGCAATAATGCATGGTTATATAAACTTGATCAAAAATGTTCACGGGTTCTTACGCCTTTCTTTTTTGTAATCCGTGATTCAAGATCAAGATTTTGTAAGATCAATATTACAACGTTTGAAGGGCGGTTGAAATATATCATCAGTGAAAGTAAAGGAAACTAATATTAAATCTTAACTTATGTCATACAATTGTAGCCTAGGCTGTATACATCGAGATTGGTGCGGAATACTTTTATTCGAATGAAGTAATGATTTAAGTAAAAGGGCGCAAACTATTTTAAAAAAAATAAATTACTGGTGACCTCTGCAGTAACGTCAAGTTCCCGTTATAAAGTCGCTAATAGAAAATCAAAGCTTTTACTTACATATGTATTGCCAAATATTTAACGAATAATTTCAACTTAGAACAAAAATTAAATAAATGATAGCAGCTAATAATTATTATGTCAATTTAAACGGAATACGTCCATTTTTCAGTGTTCTGGCGTTAATTTATTCGCTTATGCTTAGATAAATAGAAATGTTATTACACAACGTGCATATCCGAGAACAACATCTCGTGGTCGTAGGTTGGAGAAAAAAGGCGTAATGCGTGACGCTATCGCACGACATCATAGAGTGACGTCATGACGTGACAGAAAATCGTGACCAAAGAAGCGTTTTATAAGAATAGATTTTTGCTTTTTCCGCGTTTATTCAGAAGATTAGTTGTTTCCCCAAACGCTAATGTGAAATATCATCATAGAATTTTTGCTTGGTTAACCTGATTCAATTAATTACTTAAATATTTCTTCCCCTGCCAATTTTTTAAATATTTTGAACAGCAATCAGGTATCGTATTTTTTTCAGCATTAGATTGATATCTCCACATCACCGTATTGAATTACGTACTTAAAGTATCAAATTTTACACTAATACATATTAAAATAAACAAATCAACTGTATTATCATAGACGTTACTCTCCTTCAAACTAATGAAAGTTTGCTAAAAACACTTTCCACTTAGCTAGAAATCTACGTAGATCTTCCACCAGCGACATTACTTTTAAATATTTTGACTTTTACCTCAAAAATTTTAATATAAATTTTTTATCTTTTACCGGTAACTTTTACTGTGCCTGAAGATTCAAAGTTCATAAGGTCAATTTTTCCCTAATCCCTAATGCTTTGGAGGAAGCAAGTTATTTCGTCGACAAACAAAATTTGTGGAAACACATGACTTACTCAGTCTAATACTTTGACGCACATAAACTTTAAATACTTATGTTAAGTGCGCGGACATATCAGTATATCATATCTACGAATATATTTTTTGACGAAATATCTGTCCTTTCATAGAATACTTTCTAGCATAAAGTTAGACATTTACTCTTAAAAAGGAATTCAATATCTCTCATACGAAATTATAATGGCTCCGTCTAAAATCCAAGCAGAATGACACAACGTTATACAAAGACAAGGATGAAGTTTTGGAACTGATCCAATTATATTCGACTCTTCACATTCGAGATAATACTTCAAATTAACTTGAACTTGATCCCATTATAGCGTATTCAGCTTCCATCTTACATACCTCCTCTCAGTGAAACCGAATTTGCCAAAGAATAGGGCTACTAATAGAATACAGATACCCGGAGTAGGAGTTACTTATAAACTGGTAGTAACTTCCGTATTACTTTGAAGTAGTTCTGAAGTGCATATCGCCCATGAATACACTTTACTCCGAACGAAACTGTTGTCAGTGTTGAAGCTTTCTGACGCTGATCTTTGGATTCTTATCATCAGAGAAAAATAACAGAAAAATATGTTTAAATTTCACAACATATCTAAAAATTAATAAAAGTTCTTCAAAAATATTTTTCATTAGAGTTCCTCAAGTATTATAATATCCCAGTATGCCTACAGCGACATTTCTACTAAGAAGTCTTGCACGTCACACCAAATCTCGGAGTGATGTTAGGGAACTGCAGTTGATTGGGACCTGCTGCGAACTTTTTCCTGAAACTACTTTAGCAAACTGTTTACTTACCACAATACCAGTTGCTTTTTTCTATGTCGCATGCCATATTGCTAACTAATTCTAATCACTCCGTTGGTAATGAGAATTGGAATGCTCAAGTTCTTGGTTCATTTTTCTTACAGATTTGTGACGATAGAAATAAAGAAATGAATTAGCGTCATTTTAAATCGCAGTTAAACCTATTTAGATGTCAAACTGAGAACCAGTAATGCACTTTTTTAACGTAACGCATGCCTGAAATGATGAGTGTATCTGTTTTTATATATTCGAAAAACTTGCAGTTTCTATCAGAGAAGCCTTGATTAACGCCATAGAAGAAATTCTTTTATAGTCTTTATATCAATCATAAGAAAATCTTAGAGTCTGTGTCAAGCAATAATATGAACTTAGAAGTGTAAGATGGTAGGATACAATCAGACTACCTTCAATAATTGATTTATGACTTTTTTATCTCTTATACTGGTTATTAAAATTTATCCCTTTTATATACTTTTTCATAACCTTGTTTGTTCTTAGAATTTGGAGTACTTGGAGATGAGTTAGATTATGTTCCTTTCTGAATGGAGAGAATTTTGAGGAAGCAATAATTTCCACATTTATACAAAACTTCAATTTAGTCATCCAGTTAAAAAATTTAGCAACTGCAATTTTGGAGAAGGCATTGCGTAATGGTTTGTGGGTTAAGATAACAGATTTTAATTCCCGCGTTTTAATTGTTTCTAACAGCAATCTTTTTATCATTAAAAATGAATAATATTCTGGTATCTAAGAATGAAAAGAAAAAAAATTTCACTATCGTGAAGTTATTTATTATCGTTAAAGGGAAAGCTGGACTTCACTTAATAATAGTAAAGCATGGACTTTACACAATACTTTTCTTGCTACGTATTACATTACGCTGGGGTTGATTAGTTGTTGGTGAGATTATAAAACATCTAAATTTGGTAATCTGGACTATAGAACTTAAATTAATATATTCAATTCGTTTTGAGGAGTTATTAGATGAGAACTTTATCAGATGAGATACAGAAATATATTGTGGTTATTTAGAGATACTGAGGACGTTTTGTGCTTGTATAAAACTGTAAGCTATTAACATTTGAGAACAGCGAATCATAAATTTACCGGATAACTATTTCTGAGATACTTAAGAAACAACACACAATTTCAGTTTTCATTCAGAAACAATTATCAGCAACCTTATGAAGGGCTCACTTTACAAAAATTATTTGTTGAAACAATACAGTAATAAGTAACTCATTGTTACCAAAGATTTAACGACAGTTCATACGTTTAAAATATAAACAATAAGAGAAGACTTCATGAATAGGTGGCAGATTTTTAAAATACTGAACCCTAACGCAAGATGTCTCATTGAGAAAATGGATTCAAACGAAACGTTAAATATTTTCCGGTAATGAATGGTGGATCATAAGAATTTCAGATATTATGTGCAATAAGCGTGAATGTGGTAGATGTGTAACTGAAATTATAACGGCAGTTATGTACTGACATATTCTGTTTCACGAGCAAACTGCGTTTCACATTTATATCCATATATGTAAAGTAAGAAAAAGTTTATGAACTAATTTCACCTGAAAGATGGAAATTATTGTAATTAAATTGCTGCAGTCAACTGTATACGCAACAATGTTAACAGAAATGTAAAATTTTCAAGTGTCTACTGATTAAAAATTAAACTTATTTTCGTGATAATGTTAGAAATTGCCTCTAATTAAATATAATTGGTGTTAGGGCGTCCCTTACCTACCATTTAATACTCTTTCTATTACTTGATTTGGAAGACGCAAGTCAGCTGATAGAAGGAATACGATCTAGATGGTAGCTGCAATTTTTTTTTTTTTTTTAAATCCTCTTTTCAGCTGTCTATACGTTGAGTCCATTTTAACATTAAAACCGTGAAACTGATCAGTCATTAGGATTTTACAGTCAAAAGACAAAAAGAAAACAAATGAACACTGTGTTTTTTTTACTAATTATTTACTTTTGTTTCAAATTAGAAATGGCACCAAGGAAATGATTCACAAGTTGTTAACATATAGCAATAGCATGACGACAGACCAATGGAATTTAAAATATGTTATACTAGTACTTAGATGCCACTGCTCCGCGATTTCGAGTGTAACAATTTCAAGAAAAATTTTACGATTTAATATAAAGGAACAGCAGTGTTTAATGAAAATTCCTCTTGAGAGAAATATGAGCATTGTGATATCTCAGACATTTCTGCCAATCCGCCGCATTTCCTGTAACTGCCCTTTGTGCTCGCACTTCAAATGGAAGCAGCTATGGAGGCAAACGACGTTTTATTTTCTGGGAATACGGCCCCCCGTCGGGCCGTTATGCGCAGCCTCCTTCGTACGGCAGTAATATCTGTGAAACAGACGGTGGTATTGCTAGTTCACGAATAGTTCAAATAGCAAATGGTGTCTATATACCAGACACTCCGTTACTAAGCACTGGTGTTCAAATTAAGGATTTTGTTGTTAGTGCCAATATTTACAAGTGCCGGACGTGTACATTATTCCAATGATTTTTGCTATTTGTTGGTACTTTTTTTGTGGCCACATTGTGCGTGTTACTTAACATAATTGATTCAATATTTTTATACGACTACATTTTTCCCACAATTCTGTTCGCTAAACTTCTTTTTTCATTGATTATAATTTTTATGTCTTTTCAGTTACTAGGCCACTGTTTTCTTATATGAATTTATTTCAGTTAATTCCGATAAGCATCAACAATGTTCTCACTAGCTTTCATATCTATTTTTCCTGAAGTATTCGGCGTGAAACCTTTTTTATCGTACCTTCTGTAGTTAGATACCTAATTTAACTACAGCGGAGCATATGACTCACTGCCAGTTTCCCTACAAAACTACTTTTCCACTTTCAGATTTTCCCTGATTAAAATTCTTTCAGCGCTATTTCTCCATCTACCTTAGCGCTTTACGAATCCTAATTTTAAACTCAGACAGTTTACTGTAATAGAATTTTTTTGTAGAATATTTCATGCATATAAAAATTCCAGTCCCTGCACTTACTTTTAAAAACCTTCAGCTGATTATTTCAGATACCATCCATTTCCAGAATTTCATTTAATAGTTTCAATACTAATTACTACCAGCACCCTAAATATTAAGAACAAAACTATTGACGTACACTATTATATAAGACTCAGATGCGTACTTGTGGCAAAATTTGTATTGCAAATACCAGTAAGTACATTTCTGTTTAAATGTTCTGTAGTAGTAAATGCTGCATTTGCGTAGTGGACATGTAGCCTGCATGCACACTCAGCGGATACAGAACGCTTTTGACAGAACAAACATCTTGGTTTGTCAGCTTTATTTTCGAGGAGTGCTCATTCCTCTATGTAAATCTAATTATTTAGGCAGCCTATGTCAGTTTTCCTCTATTATGCCGGATTTAATCGACTTACGTCGCTAAACTCGACACTGGTAAATGTTTACTCTGTCCAGCATGATAAAGTATATATACTATAGATGAATAGAAAACTTGCCTTCACGTAAAAATGAGCTGCATAGGAACTGGACATATAACGCTTGAGTTACAAGTGTACTGGCGGAAAGCTGCAGATGAAATGTCTTTTAGTTTATCTACTATGATAAACATAGGCTGTTGCGGACTTGCTATGAAATATTTCTTCCTCATCAAACGTCTCGTACATAGCACTAACCGAAGTAAGAACGGAGACTTTCCTGGCGTATGATTACAATGAAGTCCTCACACCCGTGAGAACTTCATAGCATAGGCATCGCTTACCGTTTATGAAGCGTCTGAAAAAAAGGGTCAAGACGTCAGTTTATAGAAAGTAATAAATATTTACTTTATCTAGAATAATAAATATAAATAACATACTGGACAATGACTCCTAAGATTAGTGCAAAATGTGAATTTTTTTGTTATATGCATACTAATGGAATGACTGATATATTCCATTTTAATATACTCGTGTGATGACATTTCCCATATTCGTATTATCACACTCACGTTGAGTACCCTTATTCGCATTCATTTAAGGAAAAATTAAAGGTATGAACACAAAAATTGAGGTTTACACAATAAAAAAGTCCTCTTAACACAAGTGTTACACATGTAAAGGAGGTAAATTCTAAATTCATATTTCAGAGACAATATAAACACATCAGAACTATACGAAGTAATTGGGTAACCCATGCTTACGTTCTTAGTGACTGGGTGTGTTTGTGAGGCAGGAAAGCTAATTACAAGTGAAAAAGTAAATATAATTGGTTTGTTTCTGTTAGCATTGTAAATATATTTAAATATGCCCTCCAGAAATCTGATGTTTTGAGAAAACGGAGGCTGTCCAATCAAATGAGTTTTGTTGTTAGTTACGCGCACATTTTAATTTTCTGCTGCAAAACAAAATTATGTATATATATATACTTTTGATTTTAAATCAGACCTTAATTTTTCAAGCTGTAGAAACACCATGAAAATCAGTTCATTTTTTCACGAGAGTTGCTACAGTAAAGTTAAAAATGTTTTACCTACAGAAAAGGTTTTTTTTTTGCTCGCTTCGCCGTTGGGTGACATGCCAGACTATATATTTCTCAAATTTTACTCCACACCATAAGCTTTTAAACTAGAAAACTAGACATCGAAAATTATACAATAGTTTCTGTGTGATTTCGGAACAAAGATATAAATACATGAACAATAAAAGTTTCAGGAATCTCTAAATAGTCAATCCAAATATTTCTTCAAAACGTCTTAACTGTACAGACACCACATCTGAACAGTTTTACAACAGTATCAATAGAAAATATTTTACAGATTACCATTACTCTATGAATCTGGAGATCTATAACTGGAAAACGCAAAACCGGTTCATTGACATTATCCCCAGAAAATTATCAACGTATAAACTATAGCCTACAACAAATAATACCTTCCATCAGGCTGCAGTGCTCTGATTTAAAAGCACCATTATTAATATGGTTTGTATTATATAACAAATAATCGCAAAACAGAGTGTTTGTTTTTCTTTTTTTGTCGCTACTTACTGAATGTATTAAATATATACGTTTGCTGTTCAGGTATGTGATAAAATCGATATTGGAGAAAAATTTCAAGTTCCTAAGCAACAGCGTAATTTTGACGTTCATTCGCGTCTTTATCTTAAAGTGTATTTTTTTTTTTTTTTTTTTTTTTTTTTAAATATCCCTGCCTTCTATGTAACATGCGATGTAGAACAATACCCCGCAATTTGAAATAGAAAGTAAATCTACCACTTTCAAATTTATGGAAAAGAACATAATTTTGGAAAATTTTGAATATTATTTCCGGTTTTGGATTAAAGAAACACGTAATAATGGCCAGATTCGAAGCCTTCAACGTATTCCGTTTTAGGTTTTATGACAAACGGACAGATAGTGATGATATAGGGTTACATTTTCTTTTGGATACGGATGGTTGTAAAATGATTCTTCAACTTAAAATCCCAAGGATAAAAAATTTAAAACTGTAACCTCAAGCTGACCTAATAGAGGATATCCAAGTATCTAGAAACATAATGTCTTTAGTTGACGCTAATAACTCCGATATCTACGAGTCATAAAGCCTCTTCCTTCCATCGTTTGGATGGCTGTTATCCGAAAATGTAGAAACAAGCATTTTAATAGATAATCGAACGTAAAACATGTTTAAACAAACGCAGCATTTACGGAAAGGTCATGGCACTCCATTAAAATGTATCCCGATCGTCACATTATCACGATTGTTGTATAAAAAAAGGGACAGAACAGCACATAAACACCAACCCTATAACAGAAATCAAAATACAGCCCGGAGATAGTTGATTTCTTAGAACTGCATCACCGAAAACACCTTCCGAGAAATTTATTACCGACAACAGATTCAGAGAATTATTAAACCTGTGTTATTAATGTTCAATAACATTTCAATTGGAAAACATTGTTTTAAAAACTGATATGGTAAACTACAGAAAAACAGGATAGTGTTTATTATTTCAAAATTTTATTGTTTTATTCGCCAGAAATAAGTTAATTAACCAATAATACAAATAATTATCTTAAACCTTCATTTGCCTTTGCGTGATGGTGTTATTAATTAAAAAGCATGTCCTTTACGTCACTGCGAAATTCAGTCAATATCTCATTTTAATGCCAACTAATGTTATAAACCTCCCACAGTGTAACTAGCAAGCTAGAATTTGAGAATTTAGCGATCTGAATTTTACAGTTTAACAAGGAGAAACATAATTATGAAATGCAAACGGAATATCAATATTATCCAAGCACCATCTACCTTCAAGTACATTTGTAACACACAATGGTAATTCATCGTGTTACAACTAAAATTACTACTGTTCATTGCATAAATCTTATCTTTAAACGAACAATGCTTGTATATATTTGCAATCTCATAAACGGCTCTAACGGTGTTGATAAATTTTCGTATTTAGATATCATTTTGTTTTTTAAGATTACCTAAATAGTTGTCTTCCCTGCAAAAACGCAGTTTTATAAGATACGAACAATTTTTGGACTAACGCCATTTCGTTGACGCTTCAGGTAGCAGAAAGCCTACTAATAGTTTCTCTTTGGTTTCAACAAGGAACTCTTATATATTTTGGTTTCAACAAGGAACTATTATATATTTAAACGAACAGTTCTTGTATACTAGCTGACCGTGGGAATACTAGCACTACATATTTAATTATGAAACTTAAAAAAGAAATATTTAAAAAAGAGATATTGGTTTTTGTCAGATGTGATACTTCACAAAACTTCTTTGAAATTAATATTAGCATTTGTAGTGAAATCATCGTTTTCTTTTTGACTGTATGTATCTTTAACACAAACATCAATCAATATTACAAGTGATAATCATTAAATACTACCATTTTATTTGTAAAACATTTAAAAATAGATATTTAAAAAACAGATACTGGCTTCTTTGCCTTACAAAAATTCTTTGAAAACAGCATTTAACATAATAGCAGCATTTTTATCTCGGAAACGGCTATCGTAGAATGTAGGCATTTTCGGTGAGTCAGTTGCGTAAAATCTTCTATGGCTTTCCACCAGGATAGCGCGTCAATAAAGATACATAGCGACGTTTCGGAGCCGGAAGTTGGAGCCGGAGGCTGGCTCCGAAACGTCGCTATGTATC
The DNA here is from genome assembly GCA_031002005.1 of Vandiemenella viatica. Lineage (NCBI taxonomy): Eukaryota > Metazoa > Arthropoda > Insecta > Orthoptera > Morabidae > Vandiemenella > Vandiemenella viatica. Next base: position 73,340,956 of record CM061919.1, read on the forward strand.
TTTACTGACGCGCTATCCCTGTGGAAAGCCCTAGAAGATTTTACGCAGTGCTTTAAAAAGTATAAAAATGTACGCACCAATTGTCTAGTTACACTTAACAATGTACATAGTACAACGTCGAGAAAATCTTCGTTCATTTATAATACTTATTCTCTCCGTGATTTTCATGTCAAGTTTTCTTCATTTAGCCAAATTTCTAAATGATGTTCATTTGATTATGGGCTCTAATACCTTTCTATGGTTATGGTTGTTGCATCTTCTGAACCCGTCTGTTTTTCTGACTTATTAATCGTTTCGTGTATAAAGCCATTTATTTCCTTGTTACATATTTATTTTATCATTTAATTCAGGCCGCCCTGTATTTCATCGTGGAGTCCTTTACTTATTATTTGCATTATGTGTTGTTCTTGTTTATACATTTGAATATGAATACGTCCGAAATTATCATTAGTAAGTTTTCTTTATAACCGGAGATTTCAGTGTCAAATCTTTTGAAGGGCATAACAAGCAGAATCTTAATTGGTTGTTGCATTTCGTATTGTTTCTCACGCCATGAATGATATTTAGATATCCTGTTAACATATTTTCTTGAGAAGTAGTAACTGATGTTTGGTATGGGTAACTTTCAGCACGGCTTATTTTTTATCATTTTTTGATGATAACTTGTGTAACTAATGATGAAAGATATTATCCATCCGCGATTTTGATTAAGTTTCTGATCTTCTGAAACAGACAAAATATAAGGTAGAGATTTTTATAACTCCAGAAGAAGAAAAAATAAATAGAATTTCAAATTAAATGTCATGATTTGCTAAGGTTAGAAATTTGTGCCGTGTAGTAAAATCAAACATAAAAAAAACTAACGAAATAGCCTAAATATTATAAAGACCAACAGTATCAGCCTGATTAAATGACATACTCTATCAATATAATTTTAAAAAATTCATTCAAAAAATCTTTAGTTTGATAACAAGATTCTGAAAAAATTAAACGGTTCCCCGTGTTATATTCACAGTTTTCGTCATAAGCATAGCTAAACCTACTTAATCCCGTTCATGTCCAAAGATATCAGCATGATAAGTAGTGAATACTTTGTATCGCAGAAATATTTCTTTGGGAATTTATAAGTCAAGTGTTTTTACTTTGACACTTATATGTTTACATCTTTCGCTTTTAGCTTTAAAGGTACTTACGCCAGATTTTTTTTAATTACACGTAAACTGTATAAACATTTTTAGTTTTATCTGTTAAAAATTATTTAAAAAACTGTAATAAGTAGCAACTAAAACAAGTAAGTAATGTACTCTTATATCCTCAAAATTATTCTAAAATGAAAAAATAAGTACATCTTGCAGACATAAGGGTATCTGTCGGTTGTGGAAAGAGTATGATCAGAATTGTGATGGAAGAAAAACGTTCATTTGCTAAAGTTTTATTCTTTTAAAAAATTGAACACTCTGTTGTTTTAACTTCACGGTAAGAATTGTCTGCTTATGTGCACCTCGTAGTACGCGACAGCGAAATCATTACTTATTTCAAATTATCTGTCACTTGAGAGGTAAATAAAAATAATAATAATCACATGTCAGTTTCAGCATGTAATACGGACATATCATTTTAACAATAGTTTTCACCGTCAACGATTATTTCATTGTTGATTAGTATCCTTTTATTAATTCCAGTTTATAATATTTGGTTCCATCCTACTAATACTTAATATTGTAATTACTCTAACTTTCCCGATTGAGGATGTGGTTTATAAACGATACTAAACAGAGTACTTTCAAGCAGTTAAAAAGGTGTATCAAACTATCACCTGGCACATACACGACTACTTTGAATTCGCACACAGTTTAGCGATACGATTCTCCTCAATATAATGTTGCAATGAATCCTCACCAAGCTTTCGTAACTATGTAAACATTATATTGAAAATTCATAGTGAAGTTTCTCCACCAAGATTGGTAATTTTAATTAGAATAATTTTTGTTACCATGTAAAACTTCGATTTGTAGTCTAGTGCTGAATGTGAATGAAACGTTATTGTCTCATATTTTCAAGGAAGCTTATCTCTTCCCTGGCGTTTATAATTCAATATGTTTTCATAGCCAGACACACTCTACAGGCGCCATTTCCAGTATCAATCCATTATTCCTCGTCATAACGTAACTCCATATTGTTCTAATTAATCTCCGTGACAATTCCTCGTATATTTTTCCTTGCTGTCAAAGATTCTTAACAAAAAGGTCTTATTAATATCTCATAACATCAGTTCACGTTTATTATGCATAAAAAATATTTTTCATCTCACTTTTTCAACATTTTACAGGCACATAGCAAAGGGACGCATGACAGTTAAAGACTGTTCTAATTTGCCCTTCTGTAAAATGATATAGTGCTACTTAGACGAGCATCAATTTGATCTTCATAGAAATATTGAAAATTTGTTTTATTGTCGGTTGAAAAGTATGTTAGTAAAATATTTCTGTTTTTTAAGTACCCCCTAATTCCTTATCAACGTATCTTGCTTGGTATTGAGTGATATTTTCACATCTTCACTTTTCTCAGTTTGTAGGAAATAAAAGCAACAACTAGAGTTCAATGGTTACTTTCCGATGAAACTATTAAACTTACAAACTTAATTTTTTATTCAGTTAATTAATCTCCTTTCTATAAACATTAGATATGGCAACAAATAGATTATTGGTTTTCTCACCTCTTTTACATGCTTCTATTGCTGTGTTCTATTAAATAATCATTTTTGCCATGTTTTAGAAATGAGTTCCTCCAGTTTCAATTTTCTGAATTCGTAAGTGTCGAAAAAGGAATTCATATTTTTCTGTGTAATTTATAATATTCATTATTGCTTCAGAAACAAGACTTAATTTTCTTCAATGATTCTTTTACTTTCTGTTGGTCTGCCAAGCCCCATTAATCAATAATTATCGAGAATATAGCATCAAAATGAAATTTGGATCAACGGTTGGTTCTATCATTCCTGTTAGCGATAGTGACACGTTTTATTTGAAGTCTTTTAGTATTTTACATTTTGAATAATGTTCTCAGTGGTACTCAATCTATAGCTTCTTAGCATTTAAGAGAATTCTTACACACTGGAATGAATGTATCCTTAAAAATGTATCTGCTATCCACAGAAGATAATTTATTAATGAAACTAGAATTCTACCATTAATGGTCATAATGACAGTTTATTTCTACGTCCCTCCGATTTTTACACTCAGTTCAGTGTCTTTGCTGTTACGTCTTTTCGTTTACTATGCTGTCTGCAACGTCTTAAGTCCCTAACACCATTACTTTGTCTATTTTATTACATACATTTTTGTCTTGGGTCTATATTCCTACATGTTTGTGTTTTACTTATTTCTAAACTACCAGTTGTCTATTTGACCCAAGTTAATTTCCTGTCCAATCCAAACCTCAACTAACATTACTGCCAGATAGTTAAAGCATACAACAAAAACATCAACATTGATTGAATATCTATACTTATAAAACGTACGTTTTGGTTGTCTGTCACGCCATGACGTCACACTATGGTTTCGGACTAAGACGTCACGCTTTTTGCCTTAGCTGCGCAACAAACAACGAATGGAGATGTTCGAGGTTATGCGCTTTATATAGTAACAGTTCTATTTAGCTATGAATCCGCGAATAAATTAGCTGTCAAAACAATGAAAGAAAAATACGTTTTCCGTAGAAATCGACATATTGATTATTAGTTGCTTTTTCTTAATTACAAATCGTTTTCTTATACACTCTGGACAGCAATACCGTTGTTACAGCAAGTTAATAAAACATCTACATTTTCAAGATAATGAACGTTATTTGGTGAAAATAGTAGTTAGTCAGCGAAGAAAAGAATTTCTAAAACACTGCATTCAAGGCGTCATTTTTGACGGGCTTACAGGATTTTTATATCCAATGTAGATATTTTAAGTCACTTTTAATAATATACTGGAAGGTGTAATTTGCGGAAACCCTGAAATAAATGTAGCCTATGTACTGCGTTTAAATTAATATATTAATTATTAGTTGCTTATATTACTGATGTCACTATATCATACACATGTAAATATTTCCATTAGGTCAAATTTAGATCGCAATACAATGAATGTATTCGTATGCGGGTAATAGCATCTATGAATTTTGAACAGCAATATTAATAGAAGTTGTGGTTATGTGAATGCAGATAGGACCAGACAACTGACACACTTTTTTTACGGACTAATTCACGATAAATTTAGTTTTATAAATAATTTAAGCTGCTTTCATAAGCTCCAAGTTACTGCATTTTTATACTGATGGAAATAGTTCCGTATTTATCGTTCTGAATGAGCCCTGGACCAGGAATAAAACCAATATCACGCGCTCGCTATATCATAAGGATCTGGAATTCCTAATTTATTTTTAACTTAATTTATTACCTAATTCTGACATCATTCATTCGGTAGAACTTCCATCTGTATCGTTGTGTAAGCTACAACCGAAATATTAACAAATTACAAAATAAGGTTACGAGCATTTCATAACAACAATTTTATTTATTTAGGCAACCGCAGGGAAATGAATTGTCAGAACACTCCGTTAAACCCGTCATTTTTGACGGGCTTTGAAACTAGTAAATAAATAAGAAGCAACTAATAATTATTATGTCAAGTTAGAACCGAGCGTGGTGGATGAGCGGTAACTGTTTAGCCTTGCATTCCAGAGGATGTGGGTTTGAATGCCCATGCAGCCATATTGATTTTGGTTTTTCATGGCTTCCATTGTTCCTTTAAAAGGCTACTGCCACATTCCTTTCCGTTTCTTGCCCCCAATTCTTTCCCGTCTTTAATGATCTCGACGTCGACTAGACGTAAAACATAAACAAAAAAAAAGAAAATTAATTTAAAAGCAAAACATATTTTTCTTTCAGTGTTGTGGCAATTCATTAGAATTGTTATTGAATAATGTTCATAACCTCGATATTGTATTAACATGATTAATATATTTTCGGGGTATAAACAAAGACGTCCGCGGAAGTATTAGGAATTGTATTAATATCTCTGGTCCGGTAACGTCAGCGTTACTGAGGCGATGACTCAATTAGACGATGACAAATGTAGCGTTTTATTAATTTTGCATAAAAAAATATTTTTCTCGTTTAGACACCAAACCAGTGTTCAGAAACTTGTTTCTTCCTTACACTCATTACTACTTTCAGTGTTAAAAACATACATAGATTTCTTCACACTAATTCTCACAATATCATGTCACAAGTGACATCACGGTGTTACGAGGAATTGTTTGAGCAATTCCAAATTTGATGAAATAAATATTTCTTTAAGGGAAAATTAATATCCGTATTATAATTGCTTTTTATAGTTGGCAGTGTAAATCTATCCTTTCCGTTTTCTCCCGTAAAGCAAAGAAACCCTAGACTTAAATTATTAAATTCTTTGAATTTTGTACTGTATATGTAGTCCACCATCCTGTCACCGAACGCAAATGCGGAAATTAAATTTGATATGATTATTTTTTAAATTACCTATAAACGTTTCTACTAAATTACAGTATTACCAGTCAAAGAAAATGTGCTCGAATTGCAGCAAAAGAGTACAGGTTTTATGAGCGTTTGATGAAACGTAATTTCGTTATGTTTCTGTGAAAGCGAATGAAATAAAAAATTAAATCTATTTTGTTGATACAGTGACCAAAATTTAAATTAAACGTACCATTCGTGGAGGAAATCCTCTGACGGTAATATTTAATCTGCTACATTAAAAACCTATGCGTATGAAAATAAAAAAAACGATTAAATTAAATGTGATTAAGTACCAAATTTCTTTTTCAATCATACTCAATTACTCGCGGGATAAAATTATTTGTAAGAGAAGAAAACGACTTGGCTTCAAACATTTCCATGTGCGTACATTAACAACACTTAACTCAAAAATGAGTAATAAGTACATATGATTTTAATTATGCTACAAACATTAATTGAGTGGAGGACACAGGAAGTCGTGGAGTGTTGTATATTTGGAAGCGTGGGCTAGACACGGATTGCTTAAACTGTACGGAGAGAGATTACTTCACCGTCAAAGCGTTCTTGTCCTATTTATTTTCTCAAGTTATTTCTGGGTTGCCACAGCTGCAATGGGGACGCGACACGTACTTCAGTGCCATTAATATCCTCCTATTAAACACGCGAATACTTTAAAAGTAACTGCACCTTGGTTGAACGAAGGACAGTTAATGATAATTGCGTGTGGCTTTAATGTCCTTTTGACAGAGTTTCACGTTACCTCGCATTCTCTCTCAGCCGCAGTTTAGCTTAACAGGATAATCCTACTATGTAAACACGACTAAAGCTTAGCGTGGAATTCGAAACACGAGCGTTTCTTGTCTGCCTCAAACACACAAAGCAGACTGTGCTAAATGGGACATGCACACTTTCTGTTACTTCTAATGGAAATTATTTTTATAATATTGTAGAACGTTATTTGCCAAATGCTTATAATAATAATCCGAAATAGTGGGACCAATTTTTAAATCTCTGTGTTAAGCCTTAAACTTCGATATAGGTGTTTGTGTCATGCAGATACATTTTAAATAAATATCCGTGCTGAAACTACTGAAATGGTAGAGTTGCCATATTTCTTATTTCGGGTAAACAATGTTTTAAGAACTTTACTTTTAAATCTGTAAGAAAGGCATCAAAAATATCGATATCTGGTGCGTTTTTCCCAAGGTTATGATATTAACTGATTATACAAAAGTTTTATTTGATAGTGATAGTATGCTTTGCGAAAATTCTGGTCGAATTTTGTTGGTCTCGATTTTTATCGCGCTGAATAGGTCTTCAAGATTTATAGACAAAAGTTTCCTGTGATTTTATTAAATTTGAATAATGTACACACTTTATCATCATTCTTGGCCGCCGCTGAATAATTCTACCACTCTTATCTTGCACAATCCTACGCCAATGTCATCCCAGGAAACAGTAACGCAATACTGACAAGCTAGTATTGCGTTACTGTTTCTTAGAATGACATTGATGTTGGATTGTGCAAGATAAGAGTGATAGAATTTTTCAACGGCGGCCAAGAATAATGATAATGTGTATACCTTGCCTTGTGCTTACAGATTTTTAATAAGATTCCGTTGGCAAAGGCTGTACGAAGATTGATGATAAATACTGGCTACAGATTTCAACTGCAAGCCTCATTACACCTCGTGGAGAAACATATCTGGGAATTTTAAGTGCAGATTTAGAGTATATAACTGCTTATTTGGATATCTCCGTCCTATAGGAATAACATCATAATACAAGTAGTTTTCAATTCCATCAATGTTCACGGGTTGAATGCAGTGTTCACGAAATTCATTTTTTTGCAGTTGCTATATGAGTAGAAGTATTAAATAATGTTATTAACAACAATATTTTTCCTACCGAACGTCGTGGGTGAGCGGTTATCGCTCAGGCTTCGCATTCGGGAAGATGCCGGTTCGAATCTCCGTCCAGGCATCCAGATTTGGATTTTCCATGGTTTCCCCAAATCACTGCAGGCAAATGCCGGCATGCTTCCTTCTAAATGACATCGCCAGATTCATTCCCGCTTCTTGCCACCATTCCTTCTCGTCTCTAATAATCTCGACGTCGACGAGATGTAAAGCCATAAGTAAAAATAAAATATTTTCTAATAATGTAATGTTGCACATGTTTCGGTTGCACTTCGTTCCATTGCACAATTCCCTTCTTGAATAACATATATGTTTAAACCAAATGCCGATATCTCTTATGGCTGGTTTCATAGTTCAATTTAAAAGAAAAGAATATTGAACCTGTAAAAAAACATGTTAGGTAACTAAAATGCTTTTGTTGTTGCAACAGCCACATCTAAGGCAATATAAAATAACGAAAACTTCTACAAAACACAAATGTAAATAAATAAAACGCGACTAAAAATCAGTACTTAGATTTAAAACAAAAACATACCTTTGTTTATTGCTGGTTCGCAATTTATATTATACTGAAACATTGTACAAGCAAAAACAGGTAACTTTCATTCTGAGGTCGCTATAACATCGTTATCTAGCCAGAGAGGAACGTTACTGTTCTGCTAAAGTACTGCATATCGTCACAGCGTTATATAACGAAGACCAAGCTGGCCTGTTGTTAGAATTGATTATGTAGCATTATCAGAAGTACTACAGGTAAACGAATCGTTAAATAAGTAGGGTGTCCGTAATGATGAAAACTTTCGATGTGAATAAACACAATTTGATTGTTGATCGCGCATGCTTTCTGACGTAGTTACGAGTGCCTCTTCAGCTATTCTTGTATTTGTACGAATCCTCCACATTTTTCTTAGTAAATGTTGTTCAGTATAAATTGAGTATTGTCACACCCTAATATTTTGTTAAATTCAAATTTTATTACTATATGTTCATTAATTCCTTTTTATTGTTTTATTTATATTTTCTCATCAGTCTTTCGCCTAGCGCAGTCCTCCATCCGTATCTATCGCCTAAGCTAATATTATCAACTCAGAATTCCGATTTGTGTCATCAGCTATTTGCGTAATTTCTTCTACAATTCTACACTTAAACTGTAATTTTCTCTTTCAGATTGAAAAATGACTCCCAGAACTATTTCTTCTTTCTGTAAAATCCTTTCAGGAAGTCTTTGTCTCTCCTCAGTTTTCCCCTACTCCATATTTAACATATTTCTATACGACTACATTCAGACTGCTTCCATTATCTATTTTTCCGTTATTCTAACTGTACTAAATGAAATTCCATAAAGCGCTGCTCTCCATGTGGGTAGTTGAAGAGTAGTTCCTGAGCGTTAAGACTGTATTTGATACCAGGTGCACTTGCAACTTCATCCATGTTGAATTTAATATTTGTGCTGTTAATTCAGAAATTACTACCACAAAAATTTTGGCTGGGTGGAAGAAATCAGAGGAACAGCACTTTTTTTCTCTACTCCTGTTTGTTGGATTGAGTCTGCTTTTAAATTTAGGTTATACGCAAATGTTTGAAGACATATTTTTGCATATGATTTCTTTCTATCACCCCTTGAAACTGCCACTAATTCGCAATATTTTATGGTTACAGGCGACCACAAGCACTTTTGGCTCAATCTCTGTAGGCAAATATTTGAAGTGGTGCTGTCTGGAGTGTGTACAAACAGACTTTTGCACTTGTATGTATAGAGCAGTTTGGTGGCTCAGTGGTTAAGGTGCGCGGTTCGAATCCCTCTCTCGGTGGTGATTTTTATAGGCCTTTAACCTGCCCTTCACCTCTGGTACAGCTTGCTGTGTAATGTGGAGTACGTCAGAACGCTTCCGTGGTTTGGATTACACGTTAAACTGTAGGTCCCCTGTACCATGTAGGATTGTCGGGCTAGGTAAATGCGACTACGACAGGGACGGTATGCGAAGCCAATAGAAACCCTGTCACCAGATCATTACGACCACACGGAATTATAATTATTATTATTTGTGTGTATATAAGTAAACTGTGATACATAATTCCTAACTGAATGATAAAGCCGATTTGGTGTAGTTACTGCGGTGTAATACCGTAATCGCGTAACAGTGAGAAGACTCGCGCAAGGAAATATTAAATGGGTGAAGTCTAGGGCTTCCGGAATAAATAGACGCGAAGAATAGAAACTACTACCGCTGATTATATTACGGAATAATTAAATCACAGGTCATTTTATTTTATCTTTCAATATATCTATTTAACATAACGTAAGCTGTGGCTATTGTAATGTAAGCTATCGCCGTATACATTTTCCTTGAAGTTTTTTCTTTTGATACGTATGCACACACACAAAAATTCAAGACTGATCAATTTCCATTATGGACGAATTATGGTATTGTAAAATTTATCCAAAATTTCAATTTATAACTATTTGCAGTTTCGCTGAAATTCATTTATTAGTTCTTGCTTGAGGAGCACACCCACAGGCAAATATTCCAAAATTGTCTTTTGAATTAGCTAGAACAAAATAACTGAAATAGGTAAAAAGTTTCTATAGATTAACAGAATATTTACGCTATTGCTATGCGTAGTTTCATTAGTTTTAGAGAAACTTGCAAGCAGACAACTTTCTCTTTTTTTTCTCTTTTTTTTTTTTAGTTTACGGTTTGTCAGTAAATTTATCGGGATAAACAGTAGCGTATACGTTATCTAGTGATATATATGCCGTCAGTATGTGTAATTTAGCTAAACTTCGAAAATTAGGTTTTACGTGATGCGTGCACAGGTATATATAAAAAACGTTCAAAGTATTTTGGACATTGTATCAAATAATATTTTGCAAGTTATTGGGATAAAAATATCCTAAATCCTGACAGACAACATAAGGTATCACTATGTACAGTTTAATTAAAATCCATTCCATTGGTTTTGCTTAATGTGCGAACATACACACAGACAGACAATAATTCCAAATTTCACATCTCCATCATCAGTAGCATACATTACAGATATTCTGTTTGAAATACATTTAATACATTAACATACATTTTCTACATTTTTATCGCATATGATAGATTAAATTATATTCTTTTTCAAGAAGGTATTACTACCATTCTCACCGAGAGTGGTGGGTGAGTTGTAACGCTCTGACCTCCGCATTCGGGAGGACGCGGGTTCGAATCTACCTCCGGGCATCCAGATATAGCTTTTCCATGATTTCCCCAAATCATTCCAGGCGAATGCTGGGAGGCTTACTTTAAATAAATAAATATATAAACTACCATTGCATTTGTTTGCCTCAAGTTATGAGGATATCGTCAAGTTTATTCTTTCTTTCGCTTTTTAAATGTATCCAGGTCATTGAAGAATTGGTATTATTAAATAATGGGTGATGAGGAATGCAATTTAAAAATATTTCTAGTAGTAAAACTCCTAGTTTTGAGTATTAATAGCAAAAAAATGTATGCTGCTGTAGTTGCTTTTGATTTCGTTTCTTAGAATATACCCTAGCTGCTCCCAGTAACGACTTGAAGATTTTATCACGAAATTTATTCTCGGAGCACTAGAACGCAGTAATTGCAAAACGTTCCAGAGATACTTGCATCTTGATTTAATTTGTGTTCAGCATGGCGCTGCATATATTCCCGCCATTTATTATTAATTGTAATTCGGACAGCAGCAGAAGTAGGGTACGTATTCGTGAATGTATGCTACTCTGTGTTCAGTAGTTCAGAAAATTTAAATTCATGCGTTAAGTCATGGCATAGGCTCGTGTACATTGGCGATTCTCGTTGCATTATTTAAGCGATTATCCATAATTTATTCTTAACTTGATGTTCGCTAAAGTGTATGAAGGTAAGGTTGGTGTTAAGCTAAAACATTTTTTTTACAGAGAGTAACCATTTGGCGTAGCCTTATTTATGTATTCTTTGCTTTCCTCGAAGCAATTTTTGGAGGTACCCATGAATACTGCTAGGCCATAAGAAATGTATAACATCGATTTCATTATGAATCACCTTTCATTTAAGCAATAATAATGATTGATGCCTTGATTTTCATTTTTATGTTTATTTTTATAGCAAGTAATTGTTTCTGAGTCAAAGAATACTAAACAGAAAGTGTCATGTTTCAGTGATCTCTTTAAATTGTATACGTCCTGTATATGTCCTTTATTCATGCTGTAAGGTCTGCCAATGTTTTTATAAAATAAGTGCTTGCACTAAAAGGCTGAAACAACAGTAATATCCCAAATTCAAAACACATTTTCACAACGTTGACACCGTAATTCAGTATCCTTAGAGGTCAGTTTTACCCACCAGATATTTGCTGATGCCTTCATCTTTGGGGAAATTTAACAATTGGTGGCTCTTTTTATTTATTAACTTTTCGCAACTGAAACCTTACATCTAATTTAATCATAAATATTTTTATACAAGAAATGAAGAGAAATTTGTACAAATTTTTTTCCTTAAAAATGTCTAACAAACCAAATGAAATCCTAACCGTAAATATGAGAAAAATAAGTTTTTAAGAAATATCAAGAGCAACTTCACATATCAGAAACAAACCAACAAAATAATGCGCCGATATGTTATAATTGACAGAATGATTAGCGTGTTACCGTTAAACAATATTTCTATTTTATGTATACTTTTCTGATGTTGCAGGCTAAAAGTATAATTAAGTTTGTTGCTATGACATTTCTCATGCTGTAGAGTCTCTATAATTTTAATGTTTAATTTTTTGCATTAAAATTTATATGACCACTAACTGTAAGGTGAGGTGGATATTAACCATGGATACACTTTGTTTTTGTGGATTTAGGTGCACAATAAGTCTCCTGATGAGCAAGAGCACTTTATTGATGAAGGCTACAACTAAAGCATTTTAATCATCTGCTTTCTTTATACGTACCTGTATGTAACCTGGAAAGATTTTCTTCTTCAAAACATCGTTCTGTCCTTGCATTCGGGAGGACGCCGGTTCGAAATCCCGTCCGGGTATCCAGATTTGCGTTTTCCATGGTTTCCCCAAATCACTCCAGGAGAATGCCGGGATGCTTCCTTCAAAAAGGCCATCACCGGATTCTTTCTTGTTCATTGTCCCCAGTCCCATCCCGCCTCTAATGACCTTAGCCGTCGACGAAGCGTCAAGCCGCCAGCTACAGTTTGAAGTGCAGTCCGAACCAAGGAGACTTAGCGCGACCCACATAAACAAAACAAAGCTTTATTGGAGTTGATTTTTTTTTAACTGCTTAATGTCTCTCAACAGCGAGGTCTTTAGAGACGGGAAAGGCCGTTACACCACCACGCTCGGTATATATTGGAGTTGAATGTCAGTTTATAAACCAGAAAAAATTAAGAGTGAAGACGGTGTTCGGATAACAGACTTTCAAAACCCAGTCTGCTACGGAAACCAACTGAGCCACTTCACATCTAGTAAGCGATTGTTCAAAATTCTTCTAATTCGAGCTCTTAGATATGCATATTTTGAGTTTGACCCCTATATGGTGGACTAATCCTCAAAGTATTCCCACGTGTTTTAAAACTCCTTCACAGTTTTTGTCTGTTTCCATTTTTGAGAGAAATGTTATAAGACTCTAAAAACAGAACCCGTTATCTACATATTCAATATGTGGACGTGGTACCGTGAATTTTATTTAAGGAAGTTAACATTGGCTGAGTATTAACGAAACATCTATGGAAAGCGGCATCGGTAACTGAATGGATTTGGTCACCAGCAAGATCCGAACCTTCACCCCTCGTATGTTCCGTGTAACTTTCGCAAACAAATTGACATACCCGTCAAAGTGAAGTTTAACATTGCTGTTTGTATCGCAAACCAGTTACAATTTTGCTGTTTCTTTTATTTTTTGTACTTGGCGATTTAATTGAAATGAAAGATTATTACCATTGTGAGATTTATTAAAGGTAGTCATATCATTTCGAACCGTTTGCGTTTTGGGTAAATGCTTTTATTTTTCCTTTAGTTACTCTGTTTCTAATTAATCCGACCTACAGCTGTCATTAAGATTCCACGACGTAAATAGTATTTTGTGTTTCGGGCTTGTCAATATTGACGCCAGTAAATCCGGATAACGAATTGGGGGGGGGGCGGCGGAGGAGGCTAGAATTATAAGGAATTAGGCTATGGACTGTCGAACGAACCATCTCGACATTTACATGCACTGATTTCATGAAAAAATGCAAACTGGATGGCCAGTCGGGGATTTGATTCCACGACCACCTGATAGCCCACCCAAGCCTTACCGCTCACTCACCCCACTTCCTCCGATATATAAACCTGGCGCCCATTTTCAGTATGAGGCAGCTTGAACATGTTTGCCGAATGCTTCCATTAATCTACCATGGTTGCTGAGACTAATAATACTCAAAATTCTGAAACAAAACTATGAAAAGCTTACTATAGTGGAAATAAGTTCCAATAATGAAGAACTGTAGTATATACAGTAGTGCAGACACAACGACTCTACAGAAAGAATGATACCGTCCGTGGTGGGTGAGCGGTAACATTCTAACTTAGCATTCGGGAGGATTCAGGTTCAAATCCCTGTCCGGCCATCCAGATTTGGGTTTCTCAGTCCTGACTGAAATCACGCCCCAGCAAATTCTAGCGTGTACATTTCATAAATTTCTTATCAGATATTACGATCCACCTTATTTAACTAATTACACGATCGTTATCGATATTTTCCAGCCTGTCTATATTTGGGCATCACTTTTGTCTATTCTTCACCTCTTTTCTACTCACTCCTTTGTGCCGACCTGCTCTTCGATTCTCCTCCATTTCATTTAGCTTATATCTCCGTTTCATACCTCTCCGCGCCCTCAGGATTAAAGATTTGCTTTCTCTATCTTCTGTTGCACTTGCTCCTAGTTATTATGTCCCTAAACTTGCCTTTTCTTATTTTGTCAATTCTCATTTCTTGCATCAAGATCTCAAAGAATTTCCTTTCGTGTATCTTGCTAAGATCCAGTTTTTTCAGTGTCCCTGTTTCTCAAGCATACTTGCGAATAGCAACACAATAATACACTGCGTAGACTATACTGTCTTCATTGTACCTGGAACCTCCTTGCTTTAAATTAAGGTTCTGAGATTTTGTAAAAATGTTTCTGCTTTTCTTCCTTCCTCTTTTATTCTCAGTTTCACTGTCACGACACCTTCCACCAGAATTCACAGGTGTCCAGAAGTGTCCATATTCTATAACTGCTTCCAATTCTTCTTTTGCTGGTTCTAGTGATTTTCTCACTTTTGAGCACATTTTTTTAAAATTTATTTCTGTTTTTATTTTTTTAGGTCCTTCGATATCGATATCAAGGTCATTAGAAACCGATAGAGTTGGGAGACAAGGAATCGGAAGAAAGTCGGTCATCATCTTTTTAGAGAACCATCCAACTATCGAAAACGAAATCTGTACGATCGAAGGGAATTTGAGCCCACATCCTCCTCAATGCGAAGTCCGAGCGCTTAACAATCGGCTCGCTCATTAGATTCCATTCTTAGTTACAGGATGCAGTCTTGTCCCTGCAGTCTTGTCCCTGGTCTGCCGTATTTTTCAATGCTTTCGAGGAGTTCATAGAATACGCTTAAATGATTAACTCGTGGGACTGTTAAGCCTAAGCGAGGTACGTCCGCAGGGGTGGCGTTACTGCAGGCAGCAGGTGGCGCAGCTGGCAGCTGACAGCGGCATCCCGCGGGAGCCTGCCGGTGAGGTGTGAGGGGGTGGTAGGACGCCTCCAGATTGACGCCACTATCCTCTGGGACTACACGCCTGCGGAGACCACTTGCACGGTGGAAAAGTGGTGCCAACTGTGCGGCACACAACACGCAGCCAACATCAGCCCTTGTTGTAGACTAGTTTCTCTTGCACAGTTTCCTACGTTCAACAATTGCTGGGTGCACATTAGGTTGGTCCTTAACAGATACACAAAAAATAAAAATTATATATCTATAAGTACTACCCCCCCCCCCCCATTTCTGTTCCATTTTGGTTAGGAAGTAAGGTAAAATTTCAGAAAAATTGTTCAACATTACCACGTGACCGAAATAGAGTGAAAATCGTTATAAATAAAGTAATTAATTTTTTACAATTTTTAATTCAGTTTTAAATCGTAATATTTTTATACATAAGAACATTTGATATCAATCTCAGAACAAGTAAAAAAAGTGGTGTTAATATTTTATTTAAACGATTGTTTTGGGCAAGGTGAAAGAGGAGTGCTATAGTACTACTGGTACCAGATTATGTTTTCGCTCTTGATTTTTTAAGGTATTCTCCGTAAGATTCACACTTCTTCTGCTCTACCATTGATTACTGTGAGAAAATGTATCATAGAAATTCCAATGGTTTGTTTAATTTTTATCTGAGTAAGAAACATTTTCATTATTTCCATTGCTAAATTAGAGCTCTTTTAACAATGTTAAGTCCTGTGATGTCGCTTTGCTACCTAAAAGAACAGACTCAAGGTATATTTTTACAATAAACAAATATTCCTCAGTCCTTGCAATTCCTGCCAAGTCGAGATAAATTCATTTCGAAAAATAACTATTTTAAAGCAATATATGGCATTTGCCATCGATTTAATGTGGTAAAAAGTGTGAGGTAATAGAAATTAAATTGTTTCTATTTCGTATTCGCTTAAAAATATAATAACTAACTGCAGCAGCTCTTTATAGTCATTTCTTATCTGTTCTCTTACAAGTTTTGTTTTGGCAAAATTAAATGTAATCTCTAAATTATTTCAAATACTGTTGGGAATTATTCATCAATTCAAATAACAAATTAGAAACGTTTTTATTGGTCTAGGTTTTTTTAAAATTTCGAAATAATCATGTGTAAGGTCCAGATGATGTAATAATGCAGGTTTTGATAGATCTTTCTCCATTTTTTGTTCTAACAAAACACAAGCACCTTTTATTCTCCTTGGATTTTACGCACTGGTATCACAGACTTCGACTGTACCTAAAAGTTGGTATTATAAGTGTTGTTGATTTATTTAAGAACACTGATTTGCTGTGTATTTAGTATGATTTTGTTTATTTATGTACAGTACATATTTTTTTCTGTAATTTTCACTCCCTCTTGGACACCAATTAGAAATGTGCAAATGACTCATAATTGCTCTGGTGTCAGTATTAATTCAATCAGTAAAAACTGGTGCTCACATTAAGAAACAATTCGGAAACATGATTAAAGTTAGAAATACATTTATGTATAATCCATTAAATAAAAATAAAATATCGCTAGAATAGAATAGAATGGAAAAATCCAGACCTAAATTGTTATATACCAAAAAGAAAAAATGTGGGAGATAGTAAACATGAATCAATACATGAAACAAGAGTAATATTGAGAGGCCTTTAGACAACTTACGAAATGTGAGACAAGTTGTAAATGTATTAATCTTTATTTTTAAACTAGTAATTCTTGCATATATTTTCTATCTCGGAAACGGCTGAACGATTTTGATAAAATTTCATATTTACATAACGTTTTGCTTTTCAAGTTTATCTAAATAGTGGTCTTCCCTACAAAACCGCGATTTTACACAATACGAGCAAGTCTTGTATTTGGTATCTTGGAAACGGCTCTAATGCCGACTCATGGGCTAAGTTAGATTTTTGTAGTATGTCATATATCTAATGCATCCAATCTAATACTGTTATATGGCCAACTCTTGTACTTAGGTAAAGTTAATTTCTCACAAACGTCTCTAAAGATTTTGATCAAATTTGCATTCTGTACAGCTATCGAAAGATGCCGAGCGAAGATCGGTCACACAGGTACTAGTATATAGTATAGAGATTGAAGAAAGAGTACGAGTCGCAATGTTTGGTATAGATCTAGAATCAGATAAGCCTCTTGGATGACTAGACTTATGTGTGAAGGTAGAAATAATAACATGATAGAGGATTATACTGGGGATGGTAGAATAGGGACTGATTTAACGATAGAATAAGTCAGGAAGAAATATATTCTAAACAGTGGATGTATACGTTATATAATGTTTTTTCTTTCTTTTTTTCGCCGTGTCAAACACAATGGTTTTTGTGTTGATAGTTCATTGCATTAGTTGAGTATTTGGCATCACCGATGAGGTTCAGTGTCGACCACAACATTTCATATTTACCAAAGTCGTTTGATTTTATTGTACGCAGAATTAATCTGCTCCCAGTATCGGAAAATCATATCTACAGAGCCTTCTTTCCCATTTTCCAATGTGAATCTGTGTGTGCAAACGTTACCTTGTTACTTCCCATGTTCAACATTTTCTGCATGTGTTTACTCCGTGTCTTGCCAGTCAATTAAAAGAATCAACATCATTATTTAACACAATGTTACAAGTGTTGCTTGCTACATTTATTCTTTCTGGAGCTTTGAATTAGGAAATTTAAGCTAGTGAAACGTAATGTTTCATACCTGAATTTTGTAAAGTGTTCAGATTTTGTCCATAAAGTGTAGCAAATGCAATTAACAATTATAGAAATTTATTTAAAAATTTAAGCGTGAGTATCAAAAATTTCTTAAACTTCATAACATTGATGATTACCCAATTTTCCCATAACTACTTGTTGCGGGATTAACGATAAAATTTTAGATTTGTTTTCATTCTGTTTGTTAGTGATTATATCAAAAGTTGTACTTAACTGGCATAATTCTAATTGAGTTCACATAACTGCTGTTTTTTCGGAAAATATGTGATAAAACATTATAATCTGTATTGCTTTATGCTGCTCATAGGTAGTGAAACAAACGTACAGTTTGCCAGAAAACATGGTAATGAATTTCAGCACCAGTGCTATAGAAGGCATTGAAATTTTTTTGAGCATAAAAACTTCAACATGGAAATAACTAAACTAACATATTTAAATGACTACTGACGAAACAGTACTAGTTTATACTAATAAATATTAATCGTTGTGGTTATATTGGTATTCAAGAAAATTCTGCGCTAGGTTTAGATTTGATTTGGCATTTAATGTTGCCTGTATGCAACACATTAAAGCGCACGGTGGTGTGTGGTAATGCTAGGGCCTAACACTAGGTAGGAGGTAGGTTCAAATCCCCCTCCGGGCATACAGATTTTGGTGTTCCAAAGTTTCCAGAATTCACTGCAAGCGAATCGTTCCTTCAATAACACCCTGACCAAATTCCTTCCCAATCCTTGTTCCCAGTCCTATCCCACTTTCAAATGGCTGGATGTTAACGAGGCTTAAAGCCCTAAGAAAAATATAGTAATACACGTCAATGCAGCATTCTCGTAAAAGTCACACTTTTTGCCGTTATGCTAGTAGAATATTCTAGAATACAAACGGTCACTGGTCAGTTTTAAAGCATTCTGACTGACTAAGAATCTCCGAAATCATGAACATCTGGGAGACAGTTACCTTGTGTTTAAGTTTTGTTTTCGTTATCTTTTCGGTGTGTTCTGACAGTAGTTCAATGTCAGAAGATTGTCGTTCCTTAAGCCTGCAATTTTCAGACTCGTATGCATCGTCGCCATACATGCTGAGAGATCTTTATGATACAAATAACAGTTGATGTCCCATTAATTATATAATGGACTGTAAATGTGTCTTGCTATATGTTTTGCGAGTTGGAAAAAACACATTAACCATTGCACGGGAATTTAGAACATGAACAGTGTCGAGAAAAATTTTCTTTAGTAATTTCTTTACGGCTGGTTTTATTTAACGATGGAAAATACTGGAAGTTCGCTATTGAAGTTCATATTAACTCATCGTACACATGCATTGTAATTAATTAGATCCCTCCAGATCATAACCGATTGTTCACGGAATATTAATTTAACACGCCAGCCGGGAACTGAAGAGTCAAACCATCCTTCTTGCGATTCGCGGAATTTTTGTACTTTATATAAACTTCAAACGGAGTAAACGACGTAAAGTACATACATCGTTAGTAATAGAACTGCAGAGTTCAGAGTGCTTACGTTTGAATTCAGTAGGTGCTCCGTAGCGAATGCTGACGCGTTTAAACAAACACGGTAGATTTTTTGTGGTTTTCGTGATAAAGTTATATATTTTCAACTTTTCACTTGTTCGGCAGCGTTATTACTTACCTTAACCCGCTAATCATTTAGGCTAAAGGAGGTTAACATCGAATTCGTACCATTACTTCGATCTTAGAAACTTCGCGTAAATATATATATATTTCTCGTTGTTGGATTTTAATGAATGACGAGATAAATATATTGGGGGGAATTAATACTGTAAAATGGCTAAAAATTATAAATTATCAGAAATTTTGGTTTGAAAGACTAGATTATTACATTATTACATAATATTTTATAAAATCGTCAATAATTACTTAAATCAAATATAAACATAGACTGTTTTGTATTAAAATCCGTGTTGCTGCAATGGAGAAGCTGAAAAATACGAGAGGTTAGTTTATTTTGCACTGGAAAATATGTGTGTTAATACTTAGCACCTAGCAAAACCTACTTTATATAGCAGAGAAAGTGTTATCACTTTTTTAGTAATATAGGACCTTAGTATAATTAATTATACTTTACAATGAGCTTCGCTTAAATGTGATTAGTGTAGTTTTCATAATTTAAACGCACTGAGGTTGAATCCATAATTTTTATTTTGGTTGATGCAATGCTTTCCATCACATCCATCAGAGATGAATGCAAATATGACATTGGTTGATGGAGGATATTACTTTCATCATGATTCTGTGTGTAATGCTGTGAATCTCCAAAATGATGAACACACTAACTAAAACTATGGGCTGAAAGCTTTTAGATGCAAATGTGAATCAATAATGCATACATCCGTAATTCGAATCTGATGCTCCAAAAATATGAGCGTGTTTTTTTATTCATAACATTTGCTAATTAATATGTATGTAATTTCGGATTCGATGTCGATACCTGCTCTGTGGTGGATCTAACTGGAGGTGTGACAGGCAGACTCAACACAGTGCAGTTACTGAATACTTGAAATGCTACATCACAAAGTAAAACTGTTATGTTATAGCCTTTATCGTGCAGCAGTAACGAATATTTGAATAATTTTTGTTGGAAGTGTTGTGCGTTAATGTGTTGTTATGGATGTTACGAATTCATTGCCTAAAATTATTTGTTACTATTAATATTATTATTATTTCCAACCCGCCTTGTTGCCTAAATTGTTTGCTATGGATCTAGATGCCTGACACAGGGTTAACTGGTTCCAGTCCTGGTGAAGGAAGAAAATTTTACCACCAGGACTTAGCTGCAGAATAGGAGAGATGGTGGTGCAAAATTCCTATCACCAGATTGCACGCCACAATCCTAAGATAAATCCAAAATATCTCCGCAGTGAAAGTGGACTAAGGACATACGACATTGTTGATGGGGATTCGTCCGTCGGAAAGGAACATTAAGTGTTCCGACACTCGATGTTTTTCGTAACATTAGGCATTAATTGGACGGCACCGCGTTTCACGATCTTCCTTCTTTCATTCATTCTTAACATACCACACTGAACATACACACAAAACAATAAATACACTTCCTAAATAAAAGAATCCACTAACCTAACGGTTGAAAAAGAATATTATTAATACTATTGCTTTCCACTTTGGCTGCCTGTGAAATAACTTTCGACATACTTGCCTTCTTTACCAATATTTTTTAATCTTTCTACTTTCATATAACCAAAAGGTTTTTATCTCTTTTATTTATCTGCATTTTGTTCCCTCCATATATTTTCTACATGTTAACTTTTAAAGATTTCGTGCTATATTAGATTTTTCGGCAGTAAACCACCGGACTGTCGAAATAGTTAAAAATTCTTATAATCAGAGTTTCTGGGCCAATATACACCAACTGTAGATATAACACTTCTTCCGAAAGGTTTCAAATCATAATTCTTTATTACTTTTTCTTCCATTTATATTTGCAGCGAAGAATTTTCTCACTTCTTGTTTTAATTCTTCACTAATTGCCTTCTTACAAGGAAAACTACACATTTCACTACAGAGAGACATTCTGGTTTATAGCTAAGCTATTTCCTCGACGTTTCTACAGTAACAGGTTTTTCTTTTGGCTCGAAATGTATTTTGTTACTTGATGTGCTAGCTCCAATTTTCGAGGTATTGTTTCACCGTTCCATTCTAATCTATATTTTAACTATAGCATTGGGTTACTTACGGTTCATTATTTATTTACTTTATGCACTTATTGTCTTTTATTTTCATGTATTTTAAGTATCCTTAATATTTGTCATCTATTGCGTTTTTTAAACAGATTTACAGTCGTGATTTTGAGGCAGTCATTTTCAGAATATTTAATGTGTATTTTCTAAAAAAAAATACTGCTAGCTCATCTGCAAACCTTAGTCGTTTAAGTGTGAGTTTAACGTTATATTGTTGTTATATTTTCACTTGATTTCAGTCATTTGAGAGCTGTGAGTGCACAGCTTATTTCATTTCCCAAATGCTGTCCTTTATCTTCAGTATATGTATATTATTTATCTCGCGAGTGCGTGCCCGTTCTTCCTTACACTCTCTTAGGACGGAATTGTTGTGTCCACAATTTTCGTTCGAAATATCTTTATTATATTCCCCCCCCCGTGCTAAATTTTTTAAGAAATATTTTTCACTCACGGTATTGGCGTTTGGTTGTTCTCGAAGTTTATGACCGTGTCTCCCCATTATTTCCTTTATGGCGACCATAATAGGTCTTGCGCTTTAACCGTAGTTCACTTTTTTGGTATAAATTTTTATTTTGATTCACGTGGAAGAGAGGCATGTTTGTTGAAATCTTTTAGGCTTCGATATCTTCTTCGCTAACGCCTTTTCTGTTTACGAGTTTGTGTTTCTGACTAATGTTTCCGCTGCATATAAAATAGTAATCTGACGATTATTGTAGTGCCTGAAGTCAGCTTGATGACATAACAATTAGAAATTTAAAAGTATACTAAAAAAAAACACTTTTGAGAATAAATGTCGAGCCTGATATATATCATCTTATGCGCCAGGTAAGGGAGTTATTGAATCTGAAAGAAAGATCTTGGAATTTGTAAACATTCGCAGTATATCTTTATGGTTGGCTTCGCAATGTTAAAGATGTCTCACTTATTAAAATAAGTATTTAGTGTTTAAAATTAATTTCACATTACTAATCAATTATTGCATTTCTTGCAGAGTAAAAGTTGTAAGTAATTTTTACTAACCAGAGAAAATTAGATTCAGATATAATTGTACACAGTATTTTACAGTAAATAAGTGCAAACAAATACTATGTATTCTTGGCATTGAAAACAGGTCTATAATATTGGATTATTTCCGTCATTAAATTATTTCCATTACTAAAAATTAGGAAAGCAATTTGCTTTCATATACTTTACAGATAATAATAACAGCAATTACAACGAGAGTTGTGGGTGAGTGGTTAGTGCTCTAGCCTCGCATTCGGGAGGACGGCGGTTCGAAACCGCGTCCGGGCATCCAGATTTTGGTTTTCCATGGTTTCGTCAGGCAAATACCGGGATGCTTCCTTCAAAATGCAATGACCGAATCCCTTCCCGTTCCTTGTCCCAAGACCTGTGCCGCCTCTAATGACCTAGAGGTCGATGAGGCGTAAAAAGAACAGCAAATTCGATTACAGTTTGATGAATTGTGGTCCTATTATATAATTTTGTTGATAGTGTGGTCCAATAAATTGGTGCTATTATTCACAGGTTTGATGAGCACCAGTCACTAGTTTAATTGTTTACAAAATTAGATCTATCTGACCAGATATATATGTTCCGAAAGGGAAATTAAACTTGTTCAGGACCTAAAAAAATGGGTAATAAGGAATTATGGCAGCTATAGTTCTAGTGCAGTAACTACTGCAACAATTTCGTAATTTAGTATCTCACATAATATTTCATTAGATATCGCGATTATGTAAAAATTTCTCTATCATATTATTATTATTAATTTTAATTGCGATGAAGCTAACGCTCCGGTGGCAATTCCCCCAGTCGTCTAATTACCCCTTTGGATATATATACTGGTATATATTTACGATTTACAAATCTTAATTTTAAACGCCTTAAGCGTTTTTGGTAAATTATTCATCACTTCACCTGGTGATTTGTTTCAATCCCTGACACCCTTACCAACAAAAGAAAATTTTACGGCTCTCTTGTGTACATGAAATCGAGCGTAAGCTTGTGGTCATGGTCGCCTTTCCTCTTCCATGCACTATTCCTAATTTTTTGACCAATATCTCACCAAGGTACATCACCTACATATGCCATGTACATTCCCAGCACTTTCTTCACCCTCCTTATTTCTTCCAGTGTCTCCCAATTTTGGCTTAATTCTCTCTGGGAGAGATATGCTATAGAACATTTCACTCGAACTTCGCTTTACGAACTTTTTCACGTATAGCCCATCAATATGCAACAATATTGCCGACTACATCACGCTTTCGTTATTTGCGTTATGAGGTCTCCCACTGAACATTGTTTTATTCTGAATTCAACATAAATATTCAATATAAAAGACACTTCATATAAACTATGTTTTATTTAGTTATGCATAAGGTATACGGTGTCTGATGTTTGATGGCAACTACTTCGAGGGCCAATAAAGGTTTTCTAATGGTAATTCTGTTTTTGAGTTATTATTATTATTCCAGTCACCAAATTTTATAGTCAGACCTCGTACAATGGTCATGGCACTGAGACTTGTAAAACACAGAATTAAGAAGCACTATGTTACGAACACATCCACGCATCGATCATGAAGATATAAGAGTCTTGTCAAAGAAATTATGCTTCAGTTAGTCTTGTTATAAATACTGAATAAAATGGTCTCAGCAGGGCCATATTTACGATCTGTAGGTCCCTATGCTATAGGTGTGGTATATAAAAAATATAGATTACTTATTACTAAGTTAATAAACCTTTTAATGCAAAATATTGGATAATGCGATGATAGTTAAAATATACGTGAATAACTTACTGAAGAATCGAAAGTTAGAAACTTCCTTTCTGTGTCGATTTCGCGATTGAAGTGAATGAGGTTAGCAAGTGATACTCACAAACACATTCAGTTTCCGACTCATGATCGATAGATAAGGTGATGCCTATTGTACTTATGTTGATGAAAACAAACACCCTCAGCAAAATTCCGCGGAATAATAAGTTTTAATATAGCAATAATACGAAAGAGCAGGCCTATATATTAAGAAAACAAACGATAAAAGATTATTGAGATCAGCAATGCACGCGATAGAAAACAATTAAAAACACAGTTATTTACACACGCATGTCAACAGAAGACAGCGACTAAGCTGTTTTTAGGCTGCGCTCCACTAACCAGCGCTTTCCTGCATCGCATCAAGGGATCGAGATTTCTGAATACTGAAGTAAAATTTTAAAAGAAATAAAACAACAGATTTAAAAAAAAAAAAAGAATTAAAAATTGAAATAATATTAAATTATAAATAAATCTATTTCAATTATAAACGAATGTAATTTTTTTTTAATATAAATTCTTACTTTCAAACAAAACATTAAAAGTTGGACCTCCCACCACTACTTGCTGTTTACATCTATACAAAATAAATTTATCTTACTTTACGAACATGAAGGTTAGGGAATTTTAGTTCGTATTGCTGGTGTACGATGGCGACTTCAATCTAATTTCATACACCTGGTCACAGTATTTACAAGGGTTTTAAGGGTTACAATGTTGAGCAACAAAGTTGTAATTTTTCGGTATAGGTGCACTGAAATGTTATTTTACAGTACACCCGTACTTCAAAGGATTAAACTGCGAATGCGCGAACATTGTTTTCGGTTTTCACGAGTATCTCAGGACTTTCGATGCTAAAACCGTTTGGGAACTTGGTTACTTTCTTTGCACTTTTTTCCCTCCATGTGGTGAGGGCCCCTAGGCTACAGCCTGTGTAGCCTATGCCTAAATGCGTCCCTGGGTATGAGTGTTGATCCTTGTGGAATATTGGAATTGAACATCGCTCTATGCTCTCCGTATCTAGTAATCTTACTTATTTACCAAATGATACTTCAGTTAGTTGTGTGCTAGATACGGTATTAATATTTGGAGAATGCTGAGTTTAAGACCACGTATTGAAGAAGCTTAGCCTTTTATTCGACATGCCTTGCCTCCCGACTTTCTGCCTTAACCTGTAGTGAACACTTCGGTTGGAGCGTATCGTCGTTGAGAAGTAGCTGAACCCTGTGTGGTGGCTTTTCGTCTGTGATGTGGGGGAGTGCTTGCTCGCTCGGCCTATCCCTCGCTTTCCCTTTGGGTTTCCCTTTTCGCCGGCAGAGCAGACGCAGAAAGTTGGCTCGCATTAGCGTCGTCCGCTCGCTAATGGAGTTAGCGGAGTCGCTTCGCCGTCACACAGGGCAAACCACACCACTCGGTCCTGCTGCAAGAAGAGCATTAAGTCGCCCTCCGGTCACAATATGGGTGACCAGAGCTCGCCAGAAAGAGAAACTGCTGACCCTCTATTCTGTGAAGACTCCGCTCAGCGTCAAGTGCTCTGTAACTCGCGCGTTAGAAGCTTATCTCAACAAGTGTAGTTGCCTGTTTCCCTACCACTATGAATACTTTCTGCAGCTTCAAGGAGAACTGGTTTGAACTCAGATACCATGAACATGTTTCAAGTTCCAACTCTTCTTCTTGTACCTTATGAAATTACGTCGAATTACAATATCAAGAATTAATCAGTGATACTGATTATTTATAGATGTTTTAAACACATATTTTGCAGTATTCACACAGTGATGGACCAAGAGAGGGTGGATTATTAACTTGCAAATATTAATATGCATCGGTTAATAAACATTAATTTCGTTGCGTAGCTCTGTTGCGAAAGAGGGTAGAGGTTAGTGGGCAGATTAAACAAGAAGTTTATAACTGACAACCTTAGCTTTCACTTACTTGGTATATCACACGTAAATTATTGCTCCGAACCACCTCTCGTTGAAAATGCAATAATTTACCTCTTATATATTTCTCTGGATCCTCCTAGCAAAGAGAGTACATTCTTCGTCGTCTGTTAAGCATAAGACAACGGCTAACATGGGCTCTGCAGTCATATTTTATACCAATAGAACCTCCTTTTATCTTTCTCTCGTTTTTGTTTACATGTTGTAAACTTTTTGACCAATATTAATTACTTCAAAATTCGCTTGAATAAACATTTATTCTGCAGGCTCATGTTTATTATAGAATAAACTCATCTTTTTATAGAACTATACCTATCTTCTTGGCCGCAGCCGTAACAATCTTGATACAATTCGTCTTTCTAACAAGTTAAAGTCCAGCTATCAAACATAACATCTTTTGCAGCTCATCTCTTGCTGCTTTCACTGTATCTCTCCTCCTTCTTCATCTCTTCTGTTGTTATATATAACTTTGTCATCGGGTCTCACACGGTCGGCTTTATTCCTTGCTATCGAGGATGCTCCAAAACAGTACTATTTTATATATATATATAATATACATAACAAATTACATTACAAATTACTTATACATCTACTGGTTGCAGTGATGCAAGTTCTTTATAAGTTTCATAAAAAGGTGAATTTCAGCTTATTGGTTATTTCATGGGAAAATTCAAGTGCTGATGGATTAAATTTTGTACTCGTTTCCAGGGTTCTGGTCCAGCAGTATTCATTAGCCACCCCTAAGTGTTCTGTTAACTCGGATTGTTTAAAGTTGTGCAGCCACATTCTTCGGCCTTTATACTGCATTCGGGGCCACAAACAAAATGTAAGAACAGTATAAAGTGGTGTTACCGAGCTCTCTGTCTGAATGGGATATTAGCTCTCATTCTATAAGTTTCTGATTTAATTTTTCATAGTGCAATCCGAGCACGTGTAGCGGTTTTTCGTAAATCGGTGTAGATCGTGGGCTTCTGCGCGGACATGATGTAATCGGGCTTAAATTGCCCTTCAGATATGTTATCTGTGATTGGACTCTTTTAGCCTTCAAGAGAAGTTCTATCAGTACACAAACACGTGGTCTCATCTTCTAGCAATAACTCAGATAAAACTAGCTCTCTCCTCTCCAAAAGATTGAATAGTTACTGCTGTAACTGTTAAATGATATACATGTGAGTCTGTTCGAAGTATCTATGCAACTGTGTGTGTGGAACTGTTTAACTCCAATTTTGCACTGCGTGTTTGTTACAAATATATCAAAGCGTAAAATGAACTACGTGACTGTTTCACCAATTGTGTAATTATGAACCAACTTTTGTAATTTGATCGAGTCAAGCACTTAATGAAGCAGCAAGTCTTGACTGGAATTATACAATGGTAACGTGATTAAGGTAGAGTTAATATAATTCATAACTTACTACGTAAATCTTAGAACCGGTTGGCATTAATAACAACATTAAAAATTCTTGTAACCCCAAGAACGTCAATAGGCAAACAAACATAGCCAATCTGTACCAAATATCATGTTACAAGCTTTAAACCTGCTCATCAGAGCACAGAATTCTTGATAGGATTCCAAACGAAATTTTCATCTATTTGCACTTACGGAGTTGTTAGTATTCGGGAAATACCAGGTTTATCATAGTTCATAAGTATTCATCTCTAAAGCTGTTCATCAAAGGATTGCTCCGCGTTCGGATTTAAGATGAAGCGTTGTTTCCTGTAGATGGTAGGAGTACAAGACAAATTTAAGCAATTAATACATGGTAATATGTGAATCTCCATTTCTTCGAGTTCAGGAACTTTCAGATCCTAATTGTCATAACTATAGATCTCTAACTTTCATCATCAAAGTTGATGGATTCAAAATGAAACTTCCTTCTCTTTACATGGCATGATTACTTGGTTACCTTAAGTTACAGTTGACTGGCAACTGACTAAATATGCTCAAATTCAGGAGCTACCAGAATCTTCACCGTTCAACTCAATAACCTCGTATGGGTTTGCGGTTGTTGTATGTGATCATTATCTTCATTAGCCCTTGACTATTTTCCTCCTTAGTAATATTCTGTAACTTTGCTTATAAAATTCAATCCTCTCCTACCGGATGACATTTCACACCTTTGTCTTAAACACTTTCTTATTGCTGATTATGCGCAGGTCTCTCTTTTTTTTCGAGATCATTACTAATATTTCCTTTAATATCCTTTACATTCACATTTTCTCCACACACACCGATACATTTGTAACCACGATTTTTCTGTCTTGCGCTGTTATATTTCCTTACTTTACTGCTTTCCCACTTTGTCAATTTCTGTTGACCGAGCGTGGTGGGTGAGTGGTTAACGCTCTGGCCTCGCATTCGGAAGGACGCCGATCGAATCCCCGTCGGGGCATCCAGATTTGGTTTTTTCCGTGGTTTCCCCAAATCTCTCCAGGCTAATGCCGGGATGCTTCCTTCAAAAATGCCAGGGCCGAATTCATTCCCGTTCCTTGTCTCCAGTCCCGTCGACGAGGCGTAAGGCTATAAGTAAAAAAAAAAGTCGATGTCTGTTCTTCGAACGATTTCACCACTACTTTATGTAGTATTCTTCGCGCATCTTCTACTTGAATAATGTTTCTGAATCAGGATTGGGACAATATAAGTCCCGCAAATAATTCATCTCTTTTATGTCTGTTTTATCATTAAGGAATTATACTTCAGAATATTACTAACTAGCTGTACAAGTGACGTCATTCACTTGTTTCTTTTTTCTTTTCTTTTTTTTTTTTCATCTCATCCCTTCTATTCAAATTATGCGCACTAACAATTTAACCTTCTAATTTACTAAATTGCAGTCAACACATAATCAAGAATTTCATAAATACAGTTACTCTCAAATACATGATTCTCATACGAATTTAACCGATAATGATGAATAATGGTTTCAGTTCCGAATAGTACGATGATACGTATCCCGGCATACAATTTGTCATAGAGGGAAGAAAAAGACATTTAAATGGATACCAATTTGTCTACACTTTTATGAAAAAATTGATAAAAAGATAATAATTAAGCGTTATACGTTTTCCCTTAGTAACGTTTCCAGAACAAATTCATATTACTAGCATAGGTAATACCCGTTATTTCCGACTGGGGTTTAAACTAATTACTATAATCAAGAGTTTCCTTGTTACATATCCACACATATCCATATCATATCCCAATTGTGTCTTGTTAACTGTCTTTATTATCAAATAAGAATAAAATAAAAATTAATATCTCAGACTTACTCATCAATCTCTCTTTCCTCTAATAGTCGACAATAAGCCATTTTATACTTCATTGTCAGACTTCTGGTATACCACTGGATTTCAAGACACCCATTTGTTAGATTTGTGACTTTCCAATGTCAAATCTTCACGTAGATAAGGTGCCACAAAAATTAAAAAATTAAAATTATTCTCAGATTGAGATCAATGTATTTTCATTATGACGTTTTTAATAACGTTAGTTTTGTATCATTATTAAATATAAAATATGAAGCGGAGATTTAAAAAAATAGAGTGCGACGTTAGTTTTAAACTAACATGAGCCAACATCGACCCTTTCATTAGCGATGAATAAGATAAACAAACTGTATGCTGTGATATATGAAAGATAACGACTAAATCTTTAACTATCACTGTATCTGAAGATTATGCGGTCACGTCAAAAAATTGTCGGATCTGTGATTAACATGTTCCAAACCGTAAATTTTGTGGTTTTTTTTTTTCTCCGTTATGAACCAAAATTTGATTGTGTTGAGGGAAGGTATTTAGGGTCCAGCTGTAGTTGAGTGTTGTGAATTACGAAGTAGTTGCTACTTGTTGGTCGTGAGTTACAGCGTACAGAGTTTTCCGCAATGTCAGTGGGACGCCTCGTCCCGGAAATGAAACAGCGTCCCGCCAAGTTGGCAACATTGGGCGCCGCCTCCCTTAATGAAGTTAGGCCCTCGTCCCTCTCGCCGGATTGCTAGAATTACCGGCAGCTGTCAAAGTTGTCATCCTGTAAATTATTAGCAGCCGTGTTAACAAGTGCGGTGTCGCGGCTGGACAGAAATTCGAGTGACGTCTGGTCTGCTGGATTGCCACGTGATGAAAATAATGTACGCCTCGTTGCGAAACTTCAACCTGCGCGTCAGGTCATTACAAGTTTCAGAGGGTCGCAATCATGGCCTCATGCGTTTATACATTGCATCACAGGCGTGCATGTTGATGCCAGGAATTACTAACTCACCGGTGCTAAATATATTATGGCGCTCAATCATTTGTAACAGATACAATGTGGCCATTTTTCCAAATTTTACCATCGTTTTTCTGCCTGATGCTAATAATGACCAATATTTCTTCCTTTCCTCTCTTACTACTACTACTCACGTCATCCCTGAGTATATTTTCCCAACCTTTAATATATCCAACACCTGAAATATCCTCCTTTCTCTCCTGTAGAATCTTTCACCGTCCTTCCTGTCATTTCTTTTAGCAAACGTCGTTTCCTTATACTATGCCTTATCTATTTCCTATAAGTCTTCTTGATCTGGCATTTCTCCAAATTCGAATCCCTAAAATTTTTACTTTCCATATACAAAAAGAAATATCTCTATCTTAATGTTCCGTTCCTTCTTTGAAGAAACTTACTTTTATGACAATGGATATCAATGAGATTATGACTTGATTAATTGACTTTCGGGTTTTGCCGCGTTGTTTATTTCATTACCTAAGCTTTCGGCTGCTATCCTCCAGCCTTCGTCAGAGATACTGTTTATGTTGACATAGCAACGAGCGACAAGCATCGCAGTATCTCTGACGAAGGCTGGAGGATAGCAGCCGAAAGCTTAGGTAATGAAATAAACAACGCGGCAAAACCCGAAAGTCAATAAATCATGAACAAAGATGGCCGTGGAAGTCTGAGGAAGAGATTATGACTGCTTACCACATACTAAGAGATAACTGTATATTCTTCTAATGCATATATGTGTATAAAATGACACGTTCAAATTGACTCACGATACTTACGATTATTTTTCAGACTGCGATAACAAACAAGAGCAACTGAAGTAAATGTTCGAACACAAATTTTTCTATGAAACTGTAATCGTCAAACAGATAGTTAATATTCTAGCTTGCAAAATAGAATTTTACTCAGTTTATCCATTAAGTGTGCTTTTATATCAGCCATCTGTCCTTACGATTTAACTGAATTGTTTCATAATACGTCGGAAACTGAAAACTAATTTAAACTTATTTAAGCGGTCGTACCGCGTTATTTTCGTTCTTATAACACTATATACTATTAATATGTGAAGAGTTGGGAAAATTTCTTAATTCTATGAACTGGGTTGGTATGATCGAATAACAAGGACTTTTTATTGATATCTTCATTATAAGTAGTGAGGAATTCATTTTACTCTTCATAATTTTGCAACAAAAAGATATTTTACTTTCGGGATATTTAAGAAGACATGAATCCTTTATCACAAAAAATTATAGTTAGATACTTGATTTTAGTTATTGATCTGTCCCAATATGTCATCATAGAAGGAAACTAATTTTGATGTGACATCGGGCATTTCACTATGAAGGAATGTGTGATAAATTCCTTGGCTAAATTTTCAAGTGGAAAAGTAAACAGCTCTGCTGACAGTTTAAAGATGCAACTGTAAACTTCACGTAATTGCGATATGGTCGATAAATGGCAAATTAAAATAAATTTAAAAACGTTCAGATTAATACGTATAACGAACAAAAATAACCCGTTTATGCATTAGCTGTAGGATCTATCAGAAAATTGATTTTTTTAAGTATTTGATCGCAAAGGTAGGAAGGGATATGCAATAAGATCAGCATATAAGTTGGGTTGTAAGTAAATCTAATTCTAGATTACGATTCGTAAGTCAAATCGTGAAGAACTCTAACGGATACACAATGATGCTAGCGTATATAACTATCGTACAAGCCTTCGCTACAGGCAGTAATCAGTATCGCTAAGGGCTGATTACTATATAGAAGTACATACATAGAGAAGGCGGTCATATTGTGACCACTTGTCATTGCTGAGTTGTTACAGTGGTTGGGCTGAAATAGTCTGGGAAACAGACGACGAAGTTTCATATTAAATTTATTGACAAGTATTTGAACATCCAATTTTATTTTCAACATCGGAGAAACACTTAGCCATTCAACATATTATGGTAGCAGTGAAAAGAAAGTTACGATCAGGAGATTAAGATGGAACAAATATAGTTATATGTAAATATTCCTCTTTCCCAACGCACATAGTAGAGAATAGTTTCATCGAGCATGGTGGGTGAGTGGTAAGACATTTGAGATGACACAGTTTCAAATCCCCATCCGGCAATTTAGTTTTCGTTTTTTTTTTTTTTTTTTTTTTTTTTTCTTTTCTAAAAAATTATCTTAAGTTCCTTCAAAAGGCCTGGTAAAATCCTATGCGTTTCTTGACCCCCTTCCTTTTCGACCTTTAACGACCCATGCCAATCAAAACTTTGCGAATCGCAGGAACATAGAGGTTGATGTGTTTTATGTCATTTTTTCTTTGATATCCTAACCATATTGTTTGTCATATATTTCTATATTTTGTCTCGATATCTCTGTCCACAGAGAGTTGTTTCAACATTCGTAACGTGTTACAGACATCTTTAGCAACCTTTACCTTCAGAACATCTTGTTCAACAGAACAGCTTGAGCTTCATCAAGCAACAGACGGACTCGCAACACCACGGTAGCATTTTCACGAAATGCAATTACCCTAATAACCTCTCTTGAAGCGCCCCACCAATTTAATTTTCTCTATACTTCGTACATTTTAGCCTCCACAGAAAAATTAAATTTGAGCGGCAGAAGTGAACAGAGCCTTGTCACGCCTAGCCTCACCCTCGCTGCGTTTCTCTCAAATTCTCCTCTTGGAACTTTTCACCTGAGAGGCGACTGTGACACTTGCCGCAGACCGACCTGTTGCAAGTAGTGTTTGTTCTTCCATTTACGCTGTTTGAATTCATTGCAGCGTTTGCCATATTCCCCTGAAGTATAAAATTTTTCGTTGTGTAAGGATAAGTAAAATGTTTTTATCGTTGACATTGGACCTTGTTGAAACCGAGAGCATATCATGAAGCGTTGTTAAAAGAGACAGTAGCTGGCAGACAAAAAAAATTTTCAATTAAAAAATTCCTTACTTATAAAAGAATACGTTTCAGTTATTATGATAACAAAGTTGTTTCAATGGTCTTTAGAGAAGGGTATCGTTTCTTGTTAAACGTACCTTAGATTTCGGAGCAAATATTATAGCTTGGCGTCAACAAGGCGTAAAGCCTTAAAAAAAAGAAATATGAGTATTTTGGAATAGCTTGTAGGATGTTTCACATGAACTACTCTTACACTTCAGGTCCCTTTTCCAGAAATTTTTTGTTGTTGTTATTAATTATCAATTTACGGTGGTGAATTCTCCCAATAAATGGAAGACGTTAAGCAAATGACCCAATAAAGTTTTCTTTAAGTTCTTCTTGTTGTTCCAGTAGGCTTTCATTCTTTCCGAGAAAGCTTGTTTGCGTTCTTCCGACCATTTTGGTCGGTATTGTTTTTGTTTTAGTTGCTCTGTTACAACTTCCCATTTGTATACTTTTGTCTGAAGATGTCTCTTTCTAAGATGACTGTTTCTTCTATGTTTGCACTTTTAAGATCATTCAGAATTTTAATCAGCTAAGGTGTTGGATTTTTAAGTGAAGTTATATAATCTGTTATCTTCTTTTTCCAATAGATTTTCTAGTAGCCTCTTAAGGTGACCAAAGAATTTCATTCGCCTTTTCTTGATGTGAAATTCGATGTTTGAAAACTTTTCTGTTGTTTTGATTGATTGTAGTCTGTAACCATCTTTAGTGAGTCTTGCTCCTAGAATTTTTCTCATTACTTTTTTTATTTCTTCAAGGTCATGTTTTCTGTTAAGTGTTAACGTTTCACTTGCATAGAGGACTTGGCTTTATGACTGTTTTGTAGTGCCGGATTTTTTTACTTTTTGGAGGTGATTTTGCTGCGAGATTTCCTCAAGGTCTGTCGGTTCGATTAATTCTCCGAGATATTTAAAGTATGATACCCTGCTGATTTTACTGTATTTTGTTCTCAAACTTGCTATTTATGTCTTTGAACATATGAATTCAGTTTTCTCGATTGAGATTTGTAACCCTACTTTTTCAAACTTCCTTATACTCGCGGATCAGCGTTGTGTGCGGTTAAGTGCCTAGCGGTCTCCGGGCAGTGTTTTCCCGGAACTACGGACTAGTTCTCCGGGGATATTTTCCCACTCTCGAGGTGAAATAGTGCAATAGTTTATCAAGTACACACATCTGTTAATTCAATATAGCCTGCCGCCGTCATGTACGGCGGGGACTATGGCGAAGGCGGCCAGCTCCAGCTCCAGCCGTCGACACTCTGTCAGGCAAATGGTGAGACAATCATAGGCCAAGCAGACGAAGACAACATTAGTGGCAGCCATGTGCAGTTCCAATCGCAGAGCAATAGCGGTGATACGAGTGCAACCATGGACGCGGTCAGCTCAGATCTCAATACTGTAAACACTCCACCAGCAATCTTCAATCCTACTTTAATCCAACGTGACCAGCAATCGAGAAGAGAAGATGAAGTGGTAGCACATATACCGCAGAAACGCCCCTTCGCCTCCGCAAACGACATCGGCACCGGTGTCAGTAGCGGAAGCAGCAAGGTTCTCCGTTCCTCACGGCATCCTCCGCCACCAGCTGACATGAGTATGGACGCATCGCAGCCGGAACATGCACAGCGACAGCAGCCAGCAACGGCCACAGAAAACAACATCCTGCAGGTAAATGGGGCGGCGCCAGCACATTATGAAAGTTATGATCTAGGCCCCTACCACGTGTATATAGAAAGTCAGGACAAAAACATTGGACGCATCCTCCCAATGGCTATCGGCCGCATCATGTACTCCTTCAGTCAGGATATAGGTAACAACATAATCCAGATAGCCTCTGCTGGGCGAAATCGCGTCAAGATTGAAATGAGGTCGGCAGCATCGGCCAACAGCCTGATCACGAGTTCTGTTTGGGAGCGAAATGGCCTAAGGGCCTACATTCCGTTCTCTCTCATTACACAGCAAGGGATTATTAGGAATGTCATGACCGAAATATCAGAGGAAGAAATAATGGAGGTTGTGAGGTGTGAATATCAAGTAGTGAAGGTCAAAAGGTTTATTAGAAAATCGAAATAAAATGAGCAAATGAAGGAAATCCCGCTTCCGGTATGTCTCCTAACTTTCAAAGCTCAGAGGCGCCCCAATTATGTCTATATACATGGAGTGAGATGTCCTGTAGAACCCTATATTAAGCCGGTAATGCAGTGCTTTAACTGTCTCCGCTTTGGGCACCCCAGCAATCAGTGCAGAAGCAGCAAACGATGCCCCTTTTGCACAAATCCACATGATGGAACAGAATGTGTGAACCAAAGTACCCCAATATGTGTCCACTGCAGCGGCGGTCACCCATCCTTTGACAGACAGTGCCCCGAATACGTCAAACAAAAGAAGATCAAACAGGTGATGGCCCAGGAAAATCTAAGCTATAAGGAAGCCCTAGAGAAAATCTCCATCCCATTGTACGCCAGTATGGCGGCGAGCCTAGGAAGAGCGAACATGCAATTTCCAATCATGGCCACCCACGAAGGAATCTATGACCAAAGTGGTTGGAACATAGCACAGCATAATCCTACAACCGCCTCACCTAACGTCCCGATTTATCCTCCCCAACAGGCGCAGATGCCACAGGCCACTCCTACGCTGGTAAACACCCCCACTGACCTGGAGAACTCCCTTCCATCCTTTCCGGTCAGGAACCAAGTTCACCCTCCTAACTCCAAAATTCAGAGAAAAGCGGGCAGAACCACAAGCAGTACAGTAGACAGGTCCTACAAAAACTATTGGATTCCGTACAATAGGCACATCGAACCGATCGTCCACAACCCATACCCTCCCCATCCGGTAAATAACCATTCTGACGTACCATCTACGGAATCCTCGGTCAACAAAATGTTTGAAATAATAATGAGTGTGATAAATCAACTGGTAGGAAACCAGTTGCAAGATCCTTCCCTGTACGCCCCTAATGTAAAACAACTTCTGCTCCGTTCCCTGTCATTAAGCGGGATAGACAATGGCGGCTCCAGTTAGAAACATCGGAACAGCCCCGCATTGCGAGATCATCCTACAATGGAATGCAAGATCCATCAGGGCCAACAAAGAGAGTTTGCTGCAATACTCCTCATTTAATAAGGTGGCCGTCATGGCCATCAGTGAGACTTGGCTGAAGCCAGGCGAACGATTTTTATTCAAGGGGTATAATTCCATTAGATCAGATCGTCCTGATGGCTACGGGGGCTCTGCCATACTAATTAGAAACTCTATTTATTATGAACCAATACACCTCCGCACGGAAGATACGGAATTTAATATATGTGCGGCTAGAATCCGTCTCAGCAAGAAAGAGGTCACCATCGTATCAATGTACAGACCACCGAACAAGAAGTTATCGAAAGCAGCCATCACGAACCTCCTCAGACCCCTACCGAAACCGGTCCTTCTCTTAGGAGACCTTAACGCCCATAACATTCTATGGGGAAGTTCAAGTACAAACGAAATGGGTAACACTATAGCTACTATTTTAGAGGAAGAAGACATGGTTGTATTAAACAATGGCGAACCCACCAGGATCAATGCGTCAGGTCAGGGTCCTTCTGCAGTGGACATTTCTTGTGTATCGGCGAATATAGCCGTGGACATCTCTTCGGAAATAGTCGAAGACACGATGGGATCTGACCACCTACCCACCCTACTCCGCTTCAGTTCTGACACCTCAGCGCCACGGTTTATCTTCCCTACCAACAAATGGAAAATTCACCAGGCTGAGTGGGAAAAATTTGAAATTGGCTTGGAACGACTTACATCATCTTGGGAGTGCGGAGCTGATGCTGCGTCGGATTACTGCCTTTTAATAAACGATATTAATCAAGCTGCTAACGCTTCCATTCCCGCACAGAAACCTGTATACTTTCTGAAGAACCATCCTCCAATTCGCCGACGACCTTTGTATATTCATAATAGGAGACTCATGGGAAGAATGCCTCCGGAAGCTGTCGTCAGAAATGGATAAATTCAAACAACGACGCAGAGACACGCTACGTGCATTTAGAAGTGCCCCACGCTGGACAACTACCTGGCCCACTGCAGAGCGCAGGCTATCGTCAAGAAGATAGTCAAGAGAAAGAAAAGAGATAAATGGAACGAGTTCTGCGAACCCTTCAACAAAGATACGCCCATACCTGAAATATGGCACAACTTGAGGAAATTAAAGCACTCAGCCTCCCCGGCATTTGAAACCTCTCCTATAGCGAACGACATCCTGGAAAACATCCTCATCTCCTTAACCCCGGCTTGGGTGGAACCCAACCTTGAAGAACCCAAGGCGCCTGAGCCGCACTTCCTGCTGCACCCGTTCCAATTAAACGAACTCAACTCTGCTCTAAATCATGGATCTGACACAGCGCCAGGTCCGGACAACATCCATTACGCCATGCTGAGGAACCTGCCGGTCTCGGCAAAAACAAAGTTGTGCAGTATTCTGAACAGGATCTGGGCGAATAGAATTCAAATTAAGGAGAAGAAAACAGCGCGGGTGGTTCCCGTGAGGAAGCCAGGGAATGACGGCCGCAGGGAGGACTCCTACAGACCCATAAACTTACTGTCGTGTACCAACAAAATCCTGGAACGCATGATCAAACAGAGATTGGAATGGTGGCTAGATCATCACTCGTTCCTCCCTGAAACACAGTATGGATTCAGAAGAGGTAAAAGCACGGAGGATATCTTAGCACACCTGACAACGAAAATCCACTCCTGCTTAACCAAAAACAAATTCATGATCGCCGCATACATCGATATAAACAGCGCATACGACCATGTATCCCTTCCGATCCTAGCTAAGAAACTTCACCGCCTAGGGATCCCACAGGCCTTTGTGGGAAATCTATTGGCACTGCTTTCAGACAGGTGGCTTGTAGTATCGCGGGGAGGTTCCCCTGTGGCATCCAGGAAAACAAATCGAGGCCTGCCTCAGGGCTCCGTTCTTGCGCCGCTGCTATTTAACCTGTACACTTGTGACCTCCACCATATTATGAGTGGCAGTATCACCATCCTCCAATTCGCCGACGACCTTTGTATATTCATAATAGGAGACTCATGGGAAGAATGCCTCCGGAAGCTGTCGTCAGAAATGGATAAATTCAAACAATGGCTGTTCAACAATGGCTTTGACATATCACCTACGAAGTCGGCCGTATCCATATACACCCGTCATAGAATGCTTGCATGGGTCGATATAAAATTAGGACCCTTCCCGTTCCCCGTAAAAAGCACGGTGAAATATTTGGGCGTATGGATCGACAACAAACTCAAATGGGGTACTCAAATAAAAAACATAATCAAGAAATGCGATATGGCCACCAATCTCATTAGAGCAATAGCCAGCATCAAGTGGGGTGGCCACCCCGCAATATTATTAAGGATATACAAATCCTTGGTGCGCCCTCACTTCGACTATGCATGTATATGCTATGGGTCAGCATCGGAAACCCTACTCAAAGAGCTGGACAAAGCCCAATATAAGGCTGTCCGGGCAGGTGTAGGCGCAATGAAATCGACGCCCACGAACGCGCTTTTATTCGAGGCACTTGAACCCCCGCTAAACATCCGAAGGAGCCTTCTTAGCTCGAAATTCCTCCTCAAACACAGCCAATATGCTGGTAGTAGTCTGATGAATGCAATTCACGATCTCGCAATGCAATGCCTTACTGCCAACTACTGGGTAAAGAAAAAAACGCCTCCAGTTGCGGCGGAATATTTAGAATCCTACAAGATATGTACGAGCATTCGACAAAACACAAAAATGCCATCCTATGAGGCCTCGTATTGGAGCACCGTCACAAACTTGGAAGTGTTTACAGATATGGAAGCGACGCCCCAGCCGGAAAGCCACAGAACAAATGTGTACCAATTTCTGTACAATCGTCCCCAAACGGAACACATATACACGGACGGATCTAAGCTCCCAGACGCGGCAGGATGTGCTTTCTTCACTCCAAAATTTGACGTAAAGGGACTATTTCAGCTTCCTGCGGAATGTTCCATCATGACTGCAGAACTAAGGGGCATACTTGAAGCACTCAATTACGCTAAAAACTCCTCAAGCACAACCTTTGTAATCCTATCGGACTCTAGATCGGCACTGATGTCACTAAAATACCACCACAGTAAATGGCACAATGATCAACATGTGTACGACATCGTGAACGTAGTCCAAGAATTAAAACGCTCCAACAAATCAGTAGAATTCAAATGGGTGAAAGCTCACTGTAACCTCCGTGGAAACGAGATGGCGGACCGCTACGCAAAACAAGCCGCACGTAGCGGTATAACAGACAGTAACAAGATTCCCTATCCTGACGCTGTATGTCTCATCAAAAACATTGCACTATATAAATGGAATATGGAGTGGAAGAAATCTATCACGACCAGAGGTCACCATTATGGCCTCATACACCCGGTGATTCCAACCAAGCAGTGGTACGAGAAGTATAAATGCATTCGCAGGTTTAGCACATGCATCGCCAGACTCAAATTCAACCACGGATGCTTCAAACAACATCTCCACCGTATTCACGTCATGGACACGCCCAATTGTATATGTGGCGGAATTGAGGATACAAATCACCTCCTGTTCGGTTACAGTAGGAAGAAGACTGAGTCAGACCTCCTTCTACGATTCCTCACGAAAACAGGAATCCTGTTACCCAC
The DNA here is from genome assembly GCA_031002005.1 of Vandiemenella viatica. Taxonomy (NCBI): domain Eukaryota; kingdom Metazoa; phylum Arthropoda; class Insecta; order Orthoptera; family Morabidae; genus Vandiemenella; species Vandiemenella viatica. Next base: position 73,381,307 of record CM061919.1, read on the forward strand.
ACGCGCTGCCACACTTCTATCAACAGAGAACTACGCGATCTACAAGATTTTATATCAACATATGAAAAGAATTGGTGTTACAATCTAATAGACACATTTATGTATCTGTAACATTATATAGACAGGTCTCTGTACAATGTTAATATTTATTGTGAGACATAAGCAAGGTTATAATATCAAGCGTCCGGGTGATGACACTACACCCTAGGACAGCAATGCTCCTTCACGATGTTAGTGTATGAATTAGAGCTAATTATAAGTTATGTATATTGTAAACAACCCCAGTTTGTATCATCATGGATAAGGCAAAGTAGCCTACGTAGATGTCAAAGCTAACTGTAATATCTTACCTCTGTACATGTCGAACCACTTCCTATAAAATGTCTAGATTTAATTAGAGAATAATACTCTCACTGCAGCTGATCTTGTATGATTATGTATATGGACTGTACCATAACATTGTAGTATCCATGTAACCTGTACATGGCTGTATGGGTGCGCAGCCCAAATGCCAATAAAAAAATAAAATAAAAAACAACCCTACTTTTTCTGCACATTCTTCAAGATCTCATATATATATATACTGATTCTTTCCCCACCACATTCATTTTATCTTCTAGGGTTCATTCAGATGTGAAAGTTTAGCTTATGGGCATTGGTCGATGTTCCCGAGTGCTTCACTTCTCTCTTCAATGATTAGGGTGTTTCTTTTACTGTGGTGTCCTTTGCTGAAGTATGGGGTTAACGTTTGTTTTAATATTACCTTATAGCGTTTTTCTGATTATTTTTTTTCTTTTTCTACTCAGATACTCTATCTAGGGAAATTTTGAAACTGGGTTGGTTCTCACTTGTCTTCCTCAGTGGCGGAAGTGTATTTACACGTTTATTGTTTTGTGTGGACGACTATAATATGTTTGAAGTATTAATAACTATTGGAACTAACTGATTAAGTGACTAACGTCTCACATATTACAAGTTTTGAATTTATGAATTTCACTTAATTCCTGGATAAACAACAAAATATAACGTAAAATTAAACATATAAGTCCTAAAGATCATTAATATTTGGAATAAATGAAGAAAAACTTGTATGAACAGCACAGTATTGTATTGAAACAAATTTTCTGCCAGTGTTCAATGCACATGATGAAAAGTCCCATTATTTCACAAGATCTTCGCTGGCGCTCTTAGTAAACATAAGTAATATAGACGTGGCATCTGCTTAGCTATAACAACACTGTACTAAACGTAGCTTACTGTACAGTTCCACTTTTCCGCCGTTCCACATATAATAATACAATAATGTATTTATTTTATCTGCATCTAATATTTTCACAACAACATACATATTACAGCTTGCGTCCTTAATATGGCCCAGCATCTTGTTTTTTGTTCCTCTGAAAGTAATCTACCTCATTATTTCCTCATAAATAACTTCAATAAAATGTTCGTTACGTGACGAGGTATTTTCGGCTATGGTCTGAACGAAAGAAAAGCAGAATATGTTTCTATTAATACAGTCATTTTATTTAGCCTGAAAAAAAGTCTGAATTAACCTTGGCTTTGAAACAATGCCCGTTCTCGTTATAAACTCTGCTTAAGGTCGAGAGTGCTTCGCTGTCATGTCAACTAGAAGTTATGTATCCTCCTTCGTGTTAAGATGCCCGTTCTGTGTATCCCTGTTTCCACAGTGAAGTAGAGTAGAAAATGACTCAACTTCTGTGTGGAGTAGAAGCTTCTATTACCACAGTTTGGAAAGATTTTTTGCATCTATATGGTCATTGCTCATATCTCAGATTGCCAATCCCGCTCTACTAATTTTCTTCCCGTCCTCCGATTAGTGTATTTCTATTATTATCCTCTCGTTTTCGTAAATCCATTGACTGGTTTGCCCATATTTTCTCTCCTGGAATATACTTTACATCTGACATGGTCATTCATTTTAAAGTGACTGATCTTTATTGCTCTTCTATAGACATTTTTCTTTCTTTCACTTATTCGTAGAAAAATCAATTTCAACTATCTTCAGAATATGTCGCCCCTTTGACTAATATCTCTTATTTCAAATCATCATCAGCTTACAGTAGCACAATTTGAGCTGTCTTTTCATAAATAATATTTTCTTACGTATTCCTGCTAAGTTGGAGAAAAGCTACATAGTTTCTGTGTTGTCTGCCTTGCTTGTTAAGCTCATGATAATATTTTGTTTTCACTGTATCTTTCTCCAACCACAACTTACACAAATAGTGGTGTTCTGTATAATTTTTACTTTGTTTCTGTCATCTATTATTAAATTATCTTTTATAAACTTACAGCAGTTCTTATGTTTTATCTGATTTTTGAATCGTGGCACTCTTCTTATACCACCGTATAAAATTAATTATTAATGATCCTTTAGTATGTAAATATATCCCTAAATGTTGGTGACGTTTTCACTAATTTTTCTGCAGGTGTTACTGTTGTTGAATGTCTTGTGTATTGGCTATCTGACGACAAAGCAAGAAAAAATTCCACAGAGTTTTTGGTTTTTATCGCAGTACTTTACACAATCTGGTGATTAGGAATCGTGAACCATGACTTCTCCTAAAATGCTAGACAAGTTGCGAATGATGAAAATGTACTCCTTCACATCGGACCAAACCAGCTAACTGAATTGCAGACACCATCGTAGTGTTGCCACGACAAGTGAAATCGGGACTGACAATTTTCTCATTGGATAGTTGGATGCCACCATATTCTCTATTACCAGGATTACTGCAAATTAATTCATAAATACTGTCTCCTAGCAATTCCATGTGAAAAAATCTACTCGGTAAATGTCCTAAGGGAGCGTGCATAAACCACGTAGCTCCATTTTGGCCTCCTGTGAACCCCCCTTCCCCCCCCCAACGTAGCCCTACGTGGCTTTTGCCTCTTCCCCCCCCCCACGTAGCTCGTAGCTTTTTCGCTTTTGACTCCAGAAGACATTTTGTACTGTTTTCTCCTGTCAGACTATTTTAAATTACATACAGAGATAATTAACTGAGGGAAATAAATATTCACATGCTGTTGTGAGTTCAGTTCCTCATTTTAGCTGTGAAAAATGTTATGTAGGGAAAGCTACATGGGCGGCTCGGAACCCCCCTCCCCCCACGTAGCCCAGTGTACCCTTCCAGCTAACCCCTCACCCCTGGACCGAGTCACGTAGTTTGTGCACGGTCACTAATACGTGGCATAACCACCATTCAATTCAATCAGGAAATCATGCGGCCTCTTAGAATCAGCGGCCTTTAACGAGTCTTTTTCCACTTATCACAAACCACCTGTCATATATTTTTATGTCACCGGTCTGGTAGTCTAAGGGTGCGTTTGTGTTGGAGCTGCGATAAACGATGAGAGGAACGATAAACGCGGCGACAAGAGCGGCGCTCAATTTCTTTCTTCGTGCAGTGTTTATATTGGAGCTTCGATAGTAGCGTAGAATCGTGTTTTATATTTCAGGCAATTGTCAACCGGCCAGACATGTAGAAATCTAGCTTATTCCTTTCGTATGGCAGTTGCATTGCAACAGATTTAGAAATTATAAGAGAAATAATTATGGAATATATTTCAACCACTACATATGATAATTCCAGAGGAACAGGATTTCGTAAAAAATAGCTGCAGATTTTTCCAATATTTGTAATTTTCCGAATTGCATGGGCGCTATCGACGGAAAACACACCAGAGTTACTTGTCCTGCACACTCTGGCTTGATGTTGCATAAATACAAGATTTTTTTTCTATTGTTCTGCAAGGATTGGTCAATAGTGACTATAAATTTATAAAAATTGAAGCTGGAGGTTATGGTAAACAGAGTGACGGTGGAACATTATAGATGACGGAGTTTATCCATTTTTAAATAATTTATTTTAGCCTTATGGACAATATTTAGATGCAGGCAGATATTTCAATGCTAGGTTGTCAAGAACATGAAGAACCGTCAAATGTGTCTTTGGCATAATTTATTCTAAATGGAGAATTTTAGCCACAACAATAGAAAATGCTCGCAGCGATTAGCGTCGCTCTCATCGCTGCTCTGCTACTATGCGTTGCTCTTCTCGCTGCTCCAGTATAAACACCTCCATTGTCAACAGTGTTTCACTTCTCTTTGCTTTGCTAGTATCGCCGCTCTCATCGTTTATCGTAGCTCCAACATAAACGCACCCTAACTCTTGGTTTCTGTTCCAACATCGTTTTAGTACAGTTTCCAAAGGTGGCATATGCCACAAATTCTGGGGAATTTACTTCTGCTTGTTTACTGGTATTTGAAATGTCGTAGTGAAATTCTCAGAGTCAACAATTTCTTCAGCAGTATTCTTTTGAGACGGAACTGTCAAATACATTACGTAAGCAGGAAGTCGCTCCCTATGTCAGTTACACCTATCGGACCAAGGAGTGATCGGGGAATGTTCACACTGACACAGGTGCGTGAGTGATTATCTGCATAACGCGTGTTCCATGTGAATACCGCTGTGGACCCTCCAAAAGAACATGACTTTGTTCCTTGGGGATTATTATTCCCAATTCGGAAGCTTTAATGGCTTCAACGTCGGCGATCGGTTAATCTCCAAAAAATACGAATGTACTTACTATTTAGTGCTTGTAATCTTTGAACATTTTCCTACGATGTTTAGTGATTTAGAAATAATTGTCGCAGAATCAGGAGGCAATAGAATCAATAGGACTGATAACTTGCCGACAAACTCCGAAAAAGTACCATTATTCAACAGAACTCATACAGACACTAGATAATAGTATCGCCTTCTCAACTTGATTTTTCTTCAATTACTGCATCGCTGTTTTCAAGTGACAACTCATACATCTATGTAGTCAGCAATGAACTTCTTATTTTAAACTACTTCTCAAATTATTCGGTTCTTTCTCTGATATTTGTTCCTATATTTTTCTTTTCTTTAAATATTTTTTTTAGATATATTTTCAGTGTCATTACCAGTTTTTCAGTTTCTAATAGTTACCTCTCAGGAAATTATTTTCTTGTTTGTTTAATTTTATTTCATAAATATTTTCTGCCATTTCTTATTTCAATATAATGATAGTGATCATGATGTTATCTTTATAGTTGTCATATAATATTTCGGTATAAAATGTTTTTCCGTTAGAACAAATAAATAAATACCATTTATGTCAATGCATGTAAGCAGTCTAAGTTTTCATAACTGCGACATTGCTTTGTCGGTTTATTATGAGGATAACACTAACCATATCGTTCTCGTAAGCTAGCGTTTATTCGTCTAGAGTTGAGGAGATTAGTAATGTCACGGGACGTTTAATTTTCAGTATGGCTCAACCCTTCTCTGCCTTCCGCGAACTGCGCCAGTCGAAAACAATTTCACGCACGCTACGTTTTTATAGAACTGACGTGCCTCGCATCTTCCCATTTAAAACGGGCACTACTAAACTGCTGATACAGCTGCAGTCCACGTCATCGTGTAATTAAATGTTAATGTGTCGCGCATTACCTTGACAAACGTTTTTAAGCTTTCCGCTTAAATGTCGTAATGGAACGTATTATGGACGAAATTAAACATCTGAGTAGGCTGAGAGAATTAATTCATGGATGACATGCTTACAGTTTTGCACTTTAGTAGAGGCCTAAATATACGGAGGCGAAACAAGAATATTTAGCACATAGTACCTTGTCTGATAGAAGAGTATAATGGTCGGGTCTGGTATTCGGGGGGACGCGGGATCGATTCCTCTGTCTGGCCATCAATATTTTTTTGGTGGTTTCTCTATATTATGTAACGTTACTAGTTTTATTGGGCGAGTTAATAGCTAATACTTTATTATAGTTTTAATACAAAAGGGTCACTTTGTATCTCTTAAGTTAGCTACAGTTTTGAAAATTTAATCAAATTCTTACAGGCAAATACGTCAGTTGTCACTGAAGCTTAACTTTAGACAGAAAATACTGTTTCAATATGTTATGTTATTTATCGTTTGTGAATTCGAAGACGTGTTCACATGTAACAAATATATCAAAGACACTCCATAATAGTGGGCTACTTGTTCATCGCGAGTCAAAATTTTTTCGAAAAAAAAAACAAACCCTACCGTGCGTAGCAAATTGAGGGAAAAGTTTCCAAACATGTCCCTGTTAACACTGCTACTGGATGACTATTGGAGCGCATAGGCCCTTTAGTTCTTCACATGTCCCGTGTTGCCAAGACATGAAGAACTGTTTATTATTCTCTCATCAATGTTTATTCTTATTTAACACTTCAAGAATTTTGTTAAGCTACATACACCTTTAATTTCTGCGTGCCATTGGCAACATGTGTGGTACTCCAGTTGATACATATTTAAAAAACTGTACCATTCTATCAAAAACAACGTCCTGGTATATATGTTAATAACATTCTACGCTGCCATAAATTGTTGAACAAATCCTTTGTAAACTAGGCCTCACTGTTTAGAATATTTAATTTCTGGTTGAGACGTAACTATTTCATAAGGAAACGTATCAATAAGTATTTCATGGCCCTGGTAAAAATATTTTTATTTGCGGGTAACTCATCGCAAGCATGATGCTTTCCTATTTTTCACTAGCCACGAAATTTACCTTATATTTATTTCATAATGATATAGTTGCTATCAAATTTTTGTTTCCCAGATGACAAGACTTCTTGCGCTGCAACTTGAAGCGTTCTTCTGCGGGATTGTAAGAACTTTTCGAACATTCATCGTTAGTCAGAAAAGTGAAACGAAATTTATAGTTATTATGATAATATTATTTCAAAAAGGTATATTTTTGTCGTGAGCCGTCTTTCTCCCTTCATACTTAATCGAAATAAATAAATAAGATATCGCTTTAAAGATTGAGCTCCCCGCTTTGGCAATATCATAAAGTAAGAAAGAAATATTTCTAAATTCAACCCGTAATTGGCAAAATTCTGAACAATCAAGGTCACGGGTATGCGATAGTTCAGAATCAAGCTGATAGGCTGCGCTGATGTCGATAAATAGTAGTTATACTACCACCAGATAGCAGCACAGAGATAGTGATAAACTGTGTGTGTTTTCTAGAGAAAGAACTTTAATTTTTTTGGAAGAAGTTCTAAGTGAATTGCTTGTTACTTATTTCAGTTAACAAATAAACAATTACTACAAATTATCCGGTTCTTCTTTTATTCTAGTATAAACCACCAACCTTGCAATTCATTGGATATCATTCATAATTAATAAACAAGTCACATGACATAATCCTTTCTTGACTGTGTGGAAATTATGAGCAGGAGTTTGCAAGTGAGTGATTTACTATCCACGAATTTAAATTATATATTTAACGTAAAAATGGTTTTATATTTATCAAAATTTATAAATAATCTGGCGAATTAATTTTTTTTTACAATTACAGTAAATCGATTATCCTCACTGTCAGTAACTGGATCTAACTTAGATGGAGAATCATAAAGCGATGTTTATTATTCCGTTCTCTCACCGTTGAAGCATAGAGATAATTGCCGTAGGCTGTTTTGTCCGTCAGCTGATGAATTTTAAATTTGTGTTCCAAAATAACGTTTCACGCTGTTTACGGAATTTTCTGTCAAGTTATAGAACGCAGTATGGTTTGTGTGCAGCATAAACTACCAGTTTACTTTTGTGCTTGCTTTAAAGTAAGTTGCAGTTTTATGAGCGGCTTCAGTGGTACTAAACTCCCGTAGTTTCTCAATAAAACAACTTAAAATTTGTGTTTATATTACAGATTAGTTTTGGGTTACCTAGAATGATTTTGTATGAAACCAGTATTTTCAAGACGTGTGTTCTAAGCTACGGAATTCAAGAAGAAAGTACTTGAGTGAAGTAATTCTAATGCTTAGACACTCGGAAAACTGTTACGCCAATTTGACTAATACGTGATGTGAAAAGCTTTCACAAGCCATGCTTACATTTGAGCAGGTCCATCCTTCACCGCCTAGAGTCCGCTTCAGTACCACTGTATGCTTTCCAACCACACTGTGTTGCTGCCGTCACCGCGAATTATAAAGCACGTTGCCCCTCCCTCTGCAGAATTCATTAACATGCTAAATTAACACTTTGCTCGTCGAGTCGAGCGTACTGAATACATTGTTAGCGCTGCGGTCGGCTCTACCATACCCTTCACTGAACGCAGAGGGCTTTTAAAAATCAATTCCGCTTTGTTATTTTTTTGTGCATAATCCCCTTATGGCGGGCATGATCGAGTGTCATTCGCCTCCCCTGTGTAACGTAGTCAAATTACGTTACAGTCCCACCCCCAACCCAACCCAACCCAGTCCCCCTTTTTGTTTTTAATATATAAAGCAGTGGGTCGCTTTTGCAGGATACAAAGCCGATAAAACGAGGATGGGGCAAGTCTTTTTTAGGCGTCGACGTTTTTTAACCTTATATCACATAACCTTTACATTGGTGGAAAAAAGTGGAGCAGAACGTAACGGATTACTTCTCAGGATAACTAGCGTTTACCAGAAACGACGTCAGTTGAAGAATACCACCAGCTATGAATGACCATATACGCAATGAACTATCTCTCGTATTCGCTAAGATTTCTACCTAACCTATATGCCAGTTATAGGGATCAGATCAAAAATAATCCGTTTCATTAATTTCTAGTACGGAATGGCAGTGTTTACGGTATACATGAAAAATTATTTTCTACCTCACAAATTTTTGTACACTGATCATGCATGTAAGTGAAATCACACATACACAAAAAAAATTTTTAAAACTTAAACAAACAAAACTAAGCAATTCAGTTATAAGTGATTATTAAATTCACTTCATTAATCGTTTTGCGAAATTGTTTTTCAAAAGGTACTGTAGATATAAATAACATTGTAATGGTTGTAGGAAAAAACTTGAAATCTTTCAAAACAAGTATTTTTTCATCATATATAATATCAGATGCGTAAAAATTATCTAGACTGATGAGTAATACTTGTTCTTACTGACCAAATTATCTACTGAAGAGCCAAATTTTTTAAACCTAATCGCTTAGTTATTTTGCAAAAAAAAAAAAAAAAAAAAAAAAAAAAAAATATGAAAGACTATTAAAAAATATTGTGATCAGTATTGCGTAAACACAGAAAGTGAATTTTTTTTTCTCCAAAAATTGCTTAAATTCCACGTTTGAAATAAACTCAAATATTTTAAGAGTCGTCTGGTTGCTAGCTTTCATTTTATATCAGGAACATTAGCTTAAAATAAAAATCTTACTACTCCCATTTAATGCCCTATGATTATTTTCATCAACATGTTTTGTTTTTTCTTTTTTCCAACTGTTACGGCTTAATCGTGTTTTTGGTTGTAAGAACTATAAATAAAAATTTGTAGCTTGAAGCATTCATATCTTATTAGCCTGCGATAATCCGATAGTCAGGCAGAGAAATGATAAAGTTCTAGGATTCAATCTATTGGTCGGAAGATACGAGACCCTAAAAGGACACGAATTTTTTTTTCTCAAACTGGGGATACGAGCGCATATGATATATAAATTGGCACGGTATGATTAAGTGCTAATGAATTTGCAAAAAGCGCGTAGTTTGGCACGCATAATTCTACATGCTTGCTTAAACAGCCGTATGTATACTTATGATAACTAAACAATAATTCGTTGTTCCAGGGTAGGCTATACATCTGTTTCTCTTGTTCTTTGTAACATTCTGACGCGAGTTGCAAAAAGGTTGTTATAGGTCCACCATGCACTGTCAAGTACCTCGACGTACACTTCTATTGATACGTACTAATTTTTAATTAAAACCTTAATTGTGAATCTTTCACAACTATTACAAAGTTAGGAGTTCAGTTGTTGATATGGTTCTTTCCCAGAAGTATCTATCTGGGCGTAATAGTATATAGCAACATGAAATGGGACTTGCACATAACATCTATCGTAGTTAATTCTAGATTACGATTTGAGAAGTTGTAATGCTCATACAAAGGAAATAGCGCACAAAACTTTATTGTATCCACATTTGGTTTACTGTTTCCGAATGGATTGATTGACATGTTAGAGAAAATACAGAAGAGAGCTGCTCGATTCGTGACTGCTAGTTACAGTCCTTACGAAAGTGTCACAGAATTGATACATAGATTGGGCTGGGATTGTTTGGCATACAGACGACGTCGTTTTCGTTTGAATTTATTGCAGAATATGCGAAAATCTTTAATTAACGAGTGAAATGAAATACTTTTTCCACCTACCTATTTAGTTCACAATGACAGGAGGGATAAGATTAGAGAAATAGGATGCCGTACTAATGCTTTTATGTATACTTTCTTTCCTCGTTCTGTTCGGTATTGGCATATACAGAATTAGGATTGGCTCTTAGCAACCTCTGCCACCCACAATATTTGTGATGTAGATTAGATCTATCTCGTGAAGCCTACCTGCCTTGATGAGAGAGTTTCAAACTTCCCCTCATTCCAGCTTTGTCGTGAATAATCTGGTAAAAACTATTATATGCACTTTGGGGCTGAATTTTCATAACCGTGTGTTTGCAATAGGTGGACTTAGCTGTGATAATAATTTAGGCAGCGTAGGCATTCAAGATGGTAAAACAAATAGATACATAAGATATTAAATTAAAACATTATAGTAGAGCAAAATCTGAATCCCTGCATTATAGGTAGTCTAAAGCAGGTTATAAAATTTTATTATTAAATAGATGTGGTCTGTAACTTCATTCAGTTGGTTTTTTTTATCTTACAAAGGGTCATGTGTCGAAGTTATGTCTTCCACAGAAGTTATTCGCATCGACGATGACACCCTTGTTTCCAGTTAATAGATGGATTTTTCTAAGAACAACCTGTATTTACGCTTCTGATGGAAGAGATTGGTACCTGTTTTGTGTAGCTGTAACTAAAACTTATGTTTTAGAGTGATATGAATGACCTAGCGCCTGTTTCTCTTGCTGGCTGCTCAATCCTCCTCTATTGTTGCCCGTTTTTCCTGACTAATACGTAATGGTGGCCCAGAATTTGAAGGGGAATACAAATCACCGAGTTTCAGATTTCGAATAGTTGAATACCGTGATCCTGGTAAACATTTCAGCAGCATGAGATATGAGCTACATGTTACACAGGCGTCCAGTGTGGATACATGTGGATGAGAGATCATGTAATCTACCCGTGTTTTAGAAACGGATTTGTGAGATCCGGAGCATTTATAGCAGATGTATAGATAAATGTTTACTGAATTATTCATTTGTTTTTCTAAAAATGCAATCTCTAGAAACGTAACTACAGATTTCCTACAATCTCACTGTAGATGCTGTTCGCTTAAATTGTGAAAAGAAATTATGAAAAAGAATTGCGGCAATAAACGTGGGTATTACATTTTTTTATATACTTTTTCAGCTAGAACGTGTACAAATTGTGAAGTAAAAAAGAAAAATCCAGACATTCTCGTATCATCTAATAAACGTTAATCCCTTATGTCACTCCTTGAATTCCTAAACATTTATTAACCCACAATAATTTTTTTTAAATTTTATGTTTTAATTTAGTTGGCAGTAATAACAAATAAAATACTACGGTTAAAAATTTCGAAAGTTTTTCTTCTGGTTTTACGCCGTGTTCACATCGAGGTCACTAGAGGTGGAAAAGGATAGGGAAAACGAACGGGAAGGATTTCGGCCACGGAGTTATGAAGAAATATCACCGCATTAGGCTGGAGTGGTACCTGTAAACCATGAAAACTTAAATCTGTATGACCACATAGGGATATGAACTCACGTTCCCCCGAATACCAGTCTCGAGTGGCACCATTCACCCACGATACAGGGTCCAGTGTTCTGAGTTACCATGTTAGGAGTTACGATCAGACAGACGGACAAATGTGTTAGTTCTTAAGGATTCTGTCTTTCATTCTACTGATAGGGAACTAAAACTTCGAGTTTGAAAAGGAATTAGAAAAACTGCACCAAAGGCATCGTATAGAAGTATCAGTCTCGAAAGCATTAGTATCTTCTTTAGATGTTACTGATGCAATCACAGAATTCTAGTTCTTTAACAAAAAAGTTGAAAAAACATCAAGAATAAAACGTTCTGAGACTTTCGTTCCAAGTAATTAAAATATATTAACACTCTACGACAAGGAACTGGTATATACCGGAGAGACACGTAGTTACTGAACGTATGGATGAGTTCTGTCAATAAACTGTCTGTAAAATTTATCAATTAATGACGAATTGTACGCTTCAGAGTATAGGCGATACTATATTCAGATAAGTGAAGAATTTGATTCAATGATTAACAAATTGTGCGCTGCGGAGTATAGTAAAATTTAGCTTGAACACAGTGCTTTACAAATTTCCTTTACACACACACACAAACACACACATTCTCTAATCCACAGTCATTCTTTCCAAATATTTTACCTTCACCGATATTCTACTGCTATATTTTCAAGAAATATAAGTTTCAACGATACTGCAATTTATGAGCGTGTATTTTATCAAGACATAACTAAATGGCTCAGTAAGTATTATACCATTGGGTGAGAAGTTGAAACAGTTCGGAGTTTATTCGAAGATGCCGGAAATATTGCAAGGAATTTTTTCCCCTCACAGTTTCCTGCCTCTTTACCAGCGTGGCCCATTTTAATATCGGAAGAACTTGGTAGGCGTTAAAATTTAATGAACACTTCAGAAAAGCACCGATGCGAGATGACAAACAGTTTCTACCTATCGGCAAGTTGTATAGCAGTAGACCATTACTTTTCATCTGCAGAGGGAGAGTGGTAACGCTCGGTTCTGGTGTTTTGGAGGACAATGGCTCGATTCCCAGTCCCGCTAGATTTCCAAAAACCGCCCCACGTAACCAATGGTATAATTAAAGGAAATTGTTAACGATAGTCTTCCAGTTTTAATGACTTCACTGACTACGAACGACTATGAAAAATAAGAAAGTATAATTCGGCAGTCGTTAAAGTAAGTATACTTTGTAGACATCTGTTTCCATGCGTTAGGTACTGGAGAAAACAACATTTAACTACCATACTGTTATCGATATGCGTCATAATATTGTAAAGATGTAATCATGCTTAGTGAAAGAATAAAAGCTATTTACTCTACTAATGATATTAAAGGCAAATGCATAATTTGGAATTTTTATTTTTCTGTTCTTGCGAAAGTCAGTATTTGCGTGCATTACCGAAGTATAATGAACCTATTTCGACTAAACGTAGACACAGTGATAGATTATGTCGTAAATTATAATATAGAATAGTTTTATCTTGATAAATTACATAGCCCACAAAGTTACAGAGACCAAAGTTTAAAATTTTGGATTTTTTGTGTGTTCCTACACGCATTGCGCAAAAAACAAAGGGATCAATTTCTATGAAACGCTCTTACCGTGATAGCTAATGTAATATGTTAACAAATACGCGTAAGTTACATAATTCTTATGATATATGGGCAAAAACCGTCAATTTGTTTCCACATACATGAGGTATAGCTTACAGATTTGGGTAGAATCCACCATAATGTTACTTTAAGTGATTGGGTAACATTCACTGATAGGTTTTATCTAAGTAGCTACTTCCATACGTTCAATGCTGATGATAGAGAATCTAAAACAAATTTTTCTGTGGACGAGTCACGCAAAACCTAACTTACACGGTTTGATGGTTAATACCTTCGGTTAACCTTGAGAATAATTTGCATCCACATATTCTAAAGTACAGAGTTCCCTACGATAACGTCAAAAAATTCACTACTACATGAATTTAAATAACAGGCAGGACTGTTATAGTTTATAAACGTGTTAATAAGTTCCTACTGAAATATTGATAAAATTTATTCAAGCAAAGAAAATCTATGTCTTTGTAATTACTGTTATATAGCTATGCACGGTTCTCTTGTCCTGATAATTATGAAAATGTCAATAGAAGTTAACATAGATATTTTAAAAGCGGTGTTCGAGTGTTCAGTTGGAGCAAAATTTCCTATAAAATAAAGAAAAACGTTGTTGGTTTTTTTTTTCCCTTCGTATATGTACGCATAATTGTCTTAATCTCTCATACGGATTCAAACACTGGAAATACCACTTCAATTACAACGTAACTTCTTCTCTGCTTTTTTATGGTACCTACCTAGCCAATATCACTTTGATAGTTTTTTAATGAATTAAAAAAATTAAATTCATCGTCGAAGAAATAGCAAGAACAGTAAATAGGAAATAATCATGAGACATCAGTTAATTTCAGAAGTTTATTGATTGTATTGTTTCTTATCTGACCGGAAGTACAGTATACAGTGCCTACGTTGTCAGTATGAACGTTATTTCCACTACATAGAAATTTCTGGAGAAATTTCTGGAGAAATTTGAATAATTGTTTGTAGATGTTGGTGTTATTTTAGAGTTGTGTGTTCCTTATGGTATGGAAGATTAATGAAAGAGGGAGAAACCAGGGAAGAACTATTCAGGACACCTCTTCCGAAAGACACCTTGGGGGCCACCAACTTTATCTCCTTACGCACTGAGGACAGGTTTTGAATTTGACCCAGGTTTTTAATATGCAGTAGTGTGATCATTAATTGTTCTCCACCACCTCCTGCCCTGATGTCCGTGTAGCGAATGATGAAAATACATTCAAATCAGCAGTCTTTGCATCTAACGACAGAAACCGTCACGTTATCTAATAAACCTCAGCATCGTGGGGAATCTTAGCAACTCAAAAGAGGTATTGCATTAATGTTTCCTTCTGCTTATTCAGAGTGAGGAGTTAAGAGCATCGATGGAGTTGAACAGCTGCTGATTGAGAAGGAAAGACTTTTGTTTAACAATTTTACAAATTTCTCGCTAAAGGTCGCTTATGTTATTCCTTATTTAGTCTCCAGATCTTTTATTTCTTCTTCTGTCTTCAGTTTCTAGACTGTTTCAGTTAAAATCTTCCCTCGCTTCTCCGGTAAATATTTCCTTTGGAACGTAGCATATACACCTACGTCAACTGTAGGTTTCATATATTCTAACCTGTCTTCCTGTGCATTTTACACCTTTAACATTTCAATCTTTACAATATTAATCATTCCCGCGTGTCATAAAATGGGACCATCATACCGTTTGTTGTTTGTGTGAGACGATTCCATAGATTTATTTCCTCGCACACTTTCAATCGTTGTTCCCAGGACGTGTTAACACCCTATAACACTACATTTCAAATGCTTCAGTTTTATCTCTTCGGGTATTCCCTTTTTACTATTTTAGAACGGCGTTAGACGGCACCGTCGGCTCACTTGGTACAACCCCCGGATTGTTACCGGTGCCTGAGAATGGAGTTAAGTGGTACGAGTACTGGCAGTGGAGGAAATTTTTATCATCAAGACTTGCTAGCAAGGATAGGAGAGGTTATTGTCCACACTTTCTAATGACCAATTTGTACCTGAGAATCCTAGATAAAATCCGAAACCTCGGCGGAGTGCGGATATATCAGGCGGTTATTCGTCTGATGGACGTTAACTCTGCTGGCACGTCCTCCTAGGAGTCCTTCAGAAGAATAGGCTTGAATTGGCCGGTACCGGGGTTCAACTTTTCTCTTCTTCAATCTATGATTCAATCACAACATAGCTTAACACACACATCACCGATATCCAAACAAAAAAAATTACAAAATACATAAACACTTCATCACTTTGGAAGGCAGGAGAAAATCACCTCAGTTTAAATTTTTCCGTAAAAAAAAGTATCCACAAACCTAACAGCTGAGGAGAAAAATGAGGAGAATGACTCTATCCGTTTTCAGTCATACTTCACTTCTTAACATCATTATTGATTGACATGGTGACGACAACCTTACACTATCAAAACACTTCATTAAAAATCACCCATGCCCATGGAATCCCTCAGTATATGATCGCAGTACTCCAGAATTTACACTGCGGGGTATTGAATGTGGCTTCGGAATTCGTTCATAACGATTCAATAACATCCTCATCGTTAACACTACTGTAAGTCCCATACCGATCGATACAGCGAATAACGGCTTTGGCTTTGGTCGTAGCTATGATATATCTCAGACTACAGACCTACTTTGCACCGTGACTTCCCCCTGACTGGGTGTTGGGCTGCACTGTTCTGATTATGGAGATCTTGCAGATACCTGCCGGTTGTGGGGAAACACGTCACCGCACGTGTACCGTATTGTAATTGGCGTGCACAGTGCCGCGCTATGTACACGCCCTGCACACAGAACACGAACATAAAATTTGCATTTAGGACCCTGTCGACGGCGGAATACATGAATCAGGGACAAATCCTTCGGCATTAATCAAAGCTTGCCAGAGCAGTTAGGTGCACAGTTTCTGATTTATTGCGAATCACTCCCTCCAGAAAATATTCCAGCTGTCTTGCATGTAGTAAAACAAATCACAAAAGGAATCTTTATTAACATAGCTCCGAATGTTACTCGACGTTTGGGCTGCGTTTTTTGTAGTCGTGCACATGTGACGATCAATGGTGTGAGGGCGAACTATATTTCTAGATTATTCACGCCTTGTTTTACGAAAAAAACTAAATGACTCATCTGAAAGTGATTGCAACGCATACGGAAGAAACATTTAATTTTGTAAGGAACAGTGAATGGTACAACCATGTAGATTTTGTTTTAAAAAAGTCGATGTTGATGTTTTAGAAGTGTCGATTCTGAAATATTAACACCCTGAATTCCATAATCTGCTAGACATGAAAACACTGTGTATTTATATTTCAAGCCCTTCATTTACTAAAACATGATTAACAATTATCTATTCTGTTGGCATTTCGTTGTAAGCACCACACTGTGAAGCCATAAATTGTTTAAGGAGATCGTCAGATTTTTAGAATTTAGAATTCCTTAATACTTGTTCCATGCAAAAGTCAAATGAAATATTCTTCCCATCAACTTTCAAGAAAATTGCCAATTCCTACTTAGATGTCAGCAGTTTTCAGTTAGTGTGGAGAAGAAATGTAGCGTATACAAACAGAACTCAACTTAAAAAAAAAAAAAGATAAAATATTTGTTCAGCAAAGATACCATTTCTATCTAAACTTTATGGGTCCCATTGTAACAGAAACTACATAAAAATATAAGAAAATTGGATATCTTACTTATGCTACTTATTGTTCCAAAAACTGATCTTTTATAATCGTATATATTTATTCACAACTTTTATTCTTAAAAGGTATTATCATTGAAAGCATTCATAAATGAATAACTTTCTGAAACAGCAGAAGCAATGGGTTACCAAAAAAAAAAACCCGGGGAAAAATTTCGAAGAATTTTGCGAAATTATTGTTTTTCAGTAACCCACTGACTATCATTAGCTTTCGACAAAATTAGAACTTCATTCAGAGCTTTTAAAATTTATTTTTGCTTTAAAAAGTGGCAAAATAAAATTTGCTTATTAATAGTCGGTTGATACTCAAAACTATTTCGATACGCCTGACTGGTTACCCCTATATAAGAGATCATTGGAGATCGAAAAGTCCCATGTTAGAATCCCTGTCACCGCAGAGATTTTGAAAGGGACTAAATCCGACCATCATCTCTGGCACAACTTGTTGTGTAATGTAAAGTTTGCACGAAGGCTTACGTGGTTCGGATTCCACGTTAAATTGTAGATCCCCTATATCCGGCAGGATTACCGGATTAGGCTAAGGCGTCTACGATAGAGGCAAAAATCGCAGCCAGTTAAAATCCAGTCACAGTGTCATTACGACCACACTAGCCTTTTACCTGCATGTAAAAGTTTTTTACTGTTAGTAAAGTTGAATATCAACTGTCAGAAATAAGTACAACACAAGAAGAAAGCTATATTACAAGTGGATATCCAGTTTAAAAATTTAATCACACTACTATATTAAGTCTTGTTTAGATCAGCCAGCGTTCTTATGCAAGATTAAAAGCAGGTGATTGTTCACATATCATATTCAGTACGTGGTAATTCCGTTTTTTTTCTTTTTTTTTTTTTAACTGCTTTACGTCTCTTAACAGCGAGGTCTTTAGAGACGGGAAAGGATGGGGGGTAAGGGTGGGGGCAAGGAATGGGAAGGAATTCGGCCATGGCCTTTTGAAGGAAGCATCCCGGCATTTGCCTGGAGTGATTTGGGAAACCATTGAAAACCCAAATCTGGATGCCCGGACGGGGATTCGAACCGCCGTCCTCCCGAATGCGAGGCGAGAACGCTAACCATTACACCACCCCGCTCGGTGGAAATTCCGTGAGTACGCTAGACACGACTACTCCTATTTCCTTTCCTAGCTCTTATATCAAACTGATTTTCTGTTAAGTGTATGGTATCTGCAGAGAAATCTGTGTTAAGGTGATTAGAGAATAAATTTCTCTAAATAAACGCATGTGTAGAATGTTGTAATATAATAAAGCTCTACCACAGCACGTCGGGCAATTCTCAAACATACAGGGCACATAATGTTTAAAGCAGAGATAGCATTTACTAGTGGGCCTGTGTCGAAATGCTGTTCTTCGGAGAAAGTGTGCACTTATTATGAAATTGTTTTTATTCTGCGTTATTTTTGCGAATAAAATAGGAAGAAGCTTTAAAATTTATTAGACTTTGGTGATTCTGAGAAAAAGATACGATTTGGTTCGTTTTTGTTAATAATTTTGAAAGTTTTCATGGTTTTGCACTGACCTTAAATATTTCCAGGATAAAAAGTAGCCTCTGTCATTCCCTGGAAATCAGCAACTCGCCCGCGCATATAAATTACTTGTTATTAGTTGAAAAAAGTGTCGAATTCCAGAAAATTATTCAGGAATACTCTAGAATATTTTAGTAAATTCAAGAACTTTCTAGATAATTTCAAAACATATTAGAACCCAGAGCTACTGATATTCAACCAACATATCTCCAACCCCCACCACATGAAATGAGTATAGTGCACGATGGGAAAACTGAGGATACTACCACAAAAAAAAAAAAAAAAAAAAAAAAAAAACATCAGAGGAATGTGCTAGGTAGTTGTGGCTGTATTTGATATTTGTTGAACGTGTTTAGTGTAGTAATTTAATAACGTAGTGTATTAACTGAAATATTGAATACAGTAGCTGTGGAAACCACATCATGTCACCCGTGCCTTTTCGACGCATCCAGGAAAAAACTCTTGGTTTGAAACGTCGAAGTATAAAAAAAAAACAATGGAATGTGAAATTCCAAATTAACAATTCAATAGAAGCAGAAAACTTAATCTTTTTGATGGTCACTCATTTATCGATTTTGATTACGTACAAAGCGATAAAAATGGATTGTAATGAAAAATCACCTTCTGGAAATAATATATAAGATGGATGTGTTTCATTCCATTGTATATTAATGAAATGCTGTTGGGCTTCCAACTATATCAACCTTGGATTCATATATAATATTGTTATATTGAAACGTCAGATAGCAATGAGTTTTGTATAGTTGTAACTCTCATTCAAAGGAGATAGTGTACAAAATTTTCATGCATGTGTATTTGGAATACTGTTGTACCGTTTTAGATCCATATCGCAAGGGATTGACTGGTATAATACAGAAAGTACATATAGGAGCCACTCTATTTCTAACTGCTTGTCACAATCCCAACGAAAGTGTCACCAAATTAATACTCAGATTTGGTTGGTGGGTTTCGTTTGAATTTATTAGCAAACATACATTTTCAGTTACGAGTGCGATAAAATACTTCGTTCACCAACTTATTCGCGTCACAATGAAAATGTAGATAAGATTAGAGAAACAAGTTTTTTAATTTATTTTTATTTCTTACTTATTGCTTTACGCCTCGTCGACGGCTAAGGTCATTAG
Source organism: Vandiemenella viatica (assembly GCA_031002005.1). Lineage (NCBI taxonomy): Eukaryota > Metazoa > Arthropoda > Insecta > Orthoptera > Morabidae > Vandiemenella > Vandiemenella viatica. The sequence continues at coordinate 73,401,116 of CM061919.1, forward strand.
AGGCGGGATCGGACTGGGTACAAGGAAAGGGAAGGAATTCTGCCATGGCCTTTTTGAAGGAAGCATCCCGGAATTCGCCTGCAGTTATTTAGGGAAACCATGGAAAACCTAACTCTGGAGGCCCGAACGGGGATTCGAACCCGCGTCCTCCCGAATGCGAGGCCAGAAAGTTAATCGTTCGCCCACCACGGTCGGTGAGAAACAAGGCGCATTACTTATTCTTACATGAAGTCTTCATTCCATGGTATTATTCGGGCTTGGAATCTCCAGAGTAGAGATTAGTATTGGTGCAAATCACCCTCTGCTAGACATGATTTTTTTTTTTTTTTACATTTCATTCCTCCCAGCAGAAGGCTGGGAGGCGGGCTGCTGGAGAGTCATAGGGGACTCTTTTCAGCCAATCTACTACTACGGGGAGGGAAGGGGGATGGAAGGTCGGCCGTGGCCTTGTAGGGAACCATCCCAGCATTCGCCTAAGTGTCTGAGGGAAACCACGGAAAACCTCAGACAGGATGGCCGAACCGAGTTTAACCCCGGTCCTCCCGAATGATAGGTAGGAGGCCAATATTGGCCTCCTCCCATCTCGGTGACATGATTTTTGTGAATTGCAGAGTAAATATGTAGAAATAGGTACACCAAAAAATATGCCATTTGCCTCACAAGTTCTGGCAATTTTTTCACAGTTTTATGCTTTGAATTGTGATAAAGGAACGAAGTTAATTAGACGCTGCAGTGGTTGTTTCAGCCTTCCTCTGGGAAGTATCAACGTAGATTTTTTTAGCAAGGCTTCTAGAAAATCACTACGTACAGCCGTAAAGAACAGGCTACAGTAATTAATCCACAGCTGCTCCGCTGTGTAGCTGTGGTATTAAATATCCCAAAAATCCGGTTTTGCGTGCGAGTGTTGGTTTTTTTTGTGGGCGCAGTCTTGCCGTCGTGTTATGCTGTGCAGACGGCCGGTACGTGGCAGAGCAAGGAGACGCCGTGGTGCAGGTAGCGTGTGCCGCTAATTGCCACCCGATATTACAGCTGGCCACAGCCGAATTAATCACGCGTCTGACCACCAGAGGGCCCATCTCACCTGTAGGGGCGGGAACACCCTGGAATACCCGCCGCCGCAAACCCGGCCGCGTCCAATATTCCGACCGCCTCGTAGCTCTTCATGTAGGTCTACCTAAATGTTTTAAAACGCATTTAACAGTCCTTCTTACGTTACCTAACGGCATTTATCTTATAAATTATTTCAAGTAACATAAAGTCACATTAATGAATAACCTATCAGTAGATAGGATTTTTTGCAAACAACGCGCTTGCTTAAAATTTAGGTTAATTTGGTCAAAGGTGGCCGGAACACAGTTTGCATCATTACAGCGCCTGCTTGGGTGAGACGCAACAAGCCATGCACCACAGTTGCTAATGTAGCCGCAGCTTCAGGGGATAGCTGTAGCAAAGTTTCCTTAATACCTACACCAAAAATATCTTCGCATCAATTAACGAAAATGAAACAAAAAAATTGAAGATAATAATTTCCTTCTGACTTTAAGCATTATATACAAAGACGTATTCAGAATTGCAAATACGTTCACAATAGTAGATACTTCTTGCTACATATGGATGACATCTAATTCGACAAAATAATGAATTATTTTTAGATGGCTGGTGGAGGAGACGAGAGGGGACGAAGGGTATAGTTTAATGTGTGACAGTTTCACCCATGTGTACTGGTATTTATCGAGTGTTTATATATGTTTATGTTTGTTCCAACATTACCAGCGAGCGGCTGTGTCGGTTTTGATGAAACTTGGTACACATGTTTCTCATTCGTCGACTGAAAAAACTGTGTGTCACTGTAAAATAAAATAACACCTGTTTGAAATTGTCTGAACGCAGAATTGTTTATGTTCTTATCAAATAATTTCAAAATGCGTTTATTAAATTTATAAAACTGTTGCTGGACATGTTGACACGCATCTGATGAGTGGAATGTAGCACTAATGTATCCTATATTCATTCAAAAAAGGAGATCTGAAAATAATAGACGCATAAGTCTGTTGTGTACAGCATATAAACTATATGCAAAAATACTTAAAAAGCGGGTAGCTGTAATAGTAAAAGGTCATATGAATGATACACAGAATTGATTCAGAAAGGGAAGATTATGTACAGACTGTATTTTAACATTGACCCAACTGGTAGAAAAACATCGAGAATTCTTTATACTGACACATATTCATTGATTCTGACAAAAAGAATTTGCAACGATGCATAGAAAGAAATTGTTTCAGATTATGTTAGACATAGCTACACTCAGCACATCCTAAGAGTAGTACAAAGTTTGTAATGCAACACATACATCAAAAGCTCACAAGATGGCGATCAGACTCGAACAATACGAGGAGTGAGATAAACCTGCTTTTTAATATTTATATTGACGATGCCATTGGAAAGTGGCTGAAGTAGATGCCTAATCATTTTAAAATTAATGAAACTATATTAGATACAATGCTTTTAGCTGACGACTGAGTGATTTTTAGCTGAGCTAGAAAATAACTTACAATGAGGATTATACTTAATGATGAAAATATCAAATGATTACGATTTGAAACTTTCACGAGAAAAAAAGAAAGTGATAGCATTTTAGGGAGGTGAATCAATACGGGCTAAGTTTGTTAACAATGACAAAACAAGTTGACAAGGTTTTATATTTAGGATATACATACACTTTAAAAGAGATGACCATATCAGTACCAAATTTCAATAGCTGCGTGGAGTACTCAAAAGAAATTTTAAGGTCACTAGGAAGACAAAATGATTAAATTTTACAGAATTATGGCTGTATCATTATTGATGCGTCGAGGAGATTGACTAAACAACAAACAAAACGGGTAGAAGCAGCAGAGAGAGATTTTTGAAAGCAGTGTCTGGGTATACTTTACTAGATAAGAAAAGAAGTAAAGAAATTTTTTTTTTGCTGTCGTCAGTCTTTAGACTGGTTTGATGCAATCCTCCATCCCTTCCTATCCTGTGCTAACCTCTTCATTTCTACATACCCCTTACAATCCACGTCCTCAATTATCTGCTTCATATATTCTAGTCTCTGTCTACCTCTGCAGTTGTTACCTTCAACTGTTCCCTCTACTAACAAATTGACCAATCCAGCATGTCTCAAAATATGACCTACCAGCCTGTCTCTTCTTCCTGTAAGCTTCTTCCATAAACTTCTTTTCTCACCCATCATTTCTAAAACTCGTTCATTTCTTACTTTGTCTGTCCACCTAATTTTCAGCATTCTTCTGTAGCACCACATTTCAAATGCTTCAAGTTTCTTTCTTTCCGGTATTCCTAAAGTCCATGTTTCGCTACCGTAAAGTGCTGTGCTCCACACATAGAGTTTTAAGAAGTTCTTTCTAATTCCTAGATCAATATTTGAAACTAAAAGGTTTCTCTTTTTCATGAAGGCTCTTTTTTCTAGTGCTATTCTGCTTTTAACATCATTCCTGCTTCGGCCATCGGTTGTAATTTTGCTTCCCAAGTAACAGAACTCACTCACTTCTCCTATTGCATCAGATCCTATTTTTATATTTAATCTGCTAGTATTGGTGTCATTTCTGCTACATTTCATCACTTTTGTTTTACCTTGATTTATATTCAGTCCAAAATCTTCCTTCAGTATTTTGTTCATGCCATTCAATAACTTCTCAATATCCTCAGCTCTCTCTGCTAATAAGACAATGTCATCAGCAAATCGTAACATACTGATTTTTTCTCCCTGAAAACTTATGCCACATGGAAATTTTTCTTTGACTTTCTTCATTGCTTCTTCTACATACAAGTTGAATATTAACGGGGATAGACTACAACCTTGTCTCACACCCTTTTTAACTGATGCATGTCTCTCGTGATTCTCTACTTTTATCACAGCCACTTGATTCTTATATAGTTTATAGAGGATTCTTCTATCTCGATACTTTAGACCTGACTTCTTTAAAATTTTGAACATCTTGTCCCACCTAACATTATCAAAAGCTTTTTCTAAATCAACAAATGCCATAAAAGTATCTTTGTTTTTCTTGATCCGCCCTTCAAGTATTAATCTTAAAGACAGAATTGCTTTAAGATTAATACTTGAAGGGCGAAAGAATTGAAATTTTCTAATTTGAATGAGGAAATAATTAGATATAGGAAGAAATGGATGGAGCATTTAAGGCGCATGGAGAACACCAGACCATCAAAGGCTCTGCTAAATTACAAGCCAAAACATGGAAGACGAAGAATTGTTCAACCTAAGAAGAGGCGGACACAACAAATCGTGCCAAGGCAGAACGAACTATCGATGGCCTAAACCTTGAAGATGATAACGATGATTACATATGCATCGATTGACTTAAATCTGATTCCGATGTTTCAACTTGTCATACTGAAAATGTAGTGTAACTAACATTTAGAATGATAACACTATGTTACTTACTTAAAATTTCTCATTTCCCTGTCTATCGAAAGATTTGATAAGAACAAGACTCGGCAATGCCGAATATTCTGCTATTGTAAGTGCTTCTCGTGAAATAGTTCCCACACAAATTACAATATTGATTCATTTATGGACGATTCTCACAAAATAACAAAGAATATTTCTAGTAGTGAAGTCTACTTTCCGCTGTTACTAAAATCAGATCATAATTTGGGTGCGCCTATTGTTTTTATTGTATAAGTTTTACAACTGTTCCTGAGTGATACCCCCATTTTTTAAATACTAACTAGAAGGTTAGTCTATAAATGTTACATCATGAAATAAGGCATTCGTTGTAATAAAAATGACTTCAGCTGCCGTCCTGCCATTGCTAGCCCAGTAAGGCCATGCCGTGCTGTAGTTACTTCCCGCTTCAAATAATGCAGCGTTGTAATGAATTCGTCCGACGGCCCATCTGAGCTATGTGGGGCCAAGCCGCCTCCCGAGACCCAGAAAGCGGAGCGATAAAAGATTCATCGGGCGCGGGCGGCGTCAGGTTTCACTCAGCGTAGCGAAAGGGCCGGACGGATGGAACAAAGGCAGCCGTGTCCGCGCTTAATGTCTGCTAAATAATTGAGCGGAGGCAGCGTCCAGTGGCGGGCTGAACCAGTCGGCTGCTCAAACCACTCCCGGAAGGATCTATTACAAACTGTTTCCTCAGCGGAGTCGAACCACTGGCCGATATAACTATTTATTAACTGCGACAAAAAATACGACAAAATCGGACGGTTGATACTTCATTTAGGGATGTAACGGATCTCCGAATCAGCATCCGCAAGTGCGGAACTTTCGCGTGAAATCCTACATCCGCTTTCGCATATTTATTGTGGATGTATTGTTTAGGTTACAATATATATTATTCTTTCCTCAGATTCTGTCCATCGTCACTTAGTTAACAACAACGTGGTTGTAAATTAAAGCGACCTATTCACCGTCGAATTTACAGAGCATCCATGTAGAACTACAATAGGATCCGTTCACCCACTCAAGCTAGTAGAAGGGATCCAAAAAAATGTTCCAGGCAATCCTTTCCACTCGTGCTTTCTCGCGGCACATCATGTGTCCTTGTTGCACACTCGGAGGATGTTTCCTCCAATCATTACCCAACGCCATAGCTTGTTGGACAGCAAGGACCTGTGTTGGTTGTTTAGGAGTCACAACATCCAACACGTCCTGCATGTAATCCTCTAACCACTATCACGGCCCATCAAGAGTTCTTTATTGAAAATCGGATGAACGTAGGTCCTACAAGTTGTACTGTGAATGGGCCCCTTGAGCGGTGGAAAGATGGGTGGCAGGCACGGAGATGTGCGGTGGCGTAGCATTGTGCTGGGCGCTTGAATTAGTCGAGCCGCAAACTCCGCAAAGTTTACACGACAAATATTGATTTTTTTAGACACATGCCTAAATAAGTAAATAATTTAATTCACCTGTGTTTTGTTGTTGAAAGATGAGGAAAAAAATAAATCAACGTGGAAGTATTATATGGAAATGGAGGTTACTTCTGAAAAAATATAGAATTTACTATGAAAAATATACTTATCTTGATTTTAAGTTTATTTTTGGTAAAATATTATAATCTAAATAATTATAAATTCGTTTCTCCACTTCCGCTTCCGAAAAACATCCGCTACCACGGATGTCAAGCATTGAACATCCTCATCCGCACCAGCAAAGATGACTTCCCTTACAACCCTACATCATTTGGTAGAGATAACGACTTCCAAATGAAAATCCAGGATCATCAACGGTGCCTCTGCTATGTCGAGTCATAATCTAAACGAAGGACCATAGATTTATGGAAGCACTATGGCGGATATTTGTAGTTTAGCACGAGGTCTTTACAGAAAACCGTTCCCCTTCTTTTGGTACCGTTCTAGTATCCAAGTGTTATCATAAGGAATGTTTACCCCTCCATGGCAACGACCCGGGAAGATCCAACTGGAGTGGCTTCCATTGCCTTTTCGGGTGAGAAAGTGGACGTAGGTGTTATTGTAAGCGTGTATAACTGGGGTGATGTGTATGTTCAGCATAGAGAGTTGTTTATGTATTGGATGAGAGATGACAGAAGAGTGAGGACGAAATCCGGTGACAGCCAATTGTTACTGCGGGCCGCCAGGCTTTTCGTCCCCATTGGACTGACGAATCACGATTACCCATGTCGTATACCCCCAATCCATATGTACTGCGGAGAAGTTTGGGATTTAGCGCAGGACTTTGATGCACTATCTGTTGATTAAGAATTGGATACCAGCACCTCTCCTACCCTGCTGACCAAGTCCTGATGATGAAAATTTCCTCCACCAGCATGACTTCAACCAGCTAACGCCGTGTAATCATCAGACACCATCATGGTGCCGCAGCCAACAAAACGAATTGAGCGGGCTGTGCAGCAAATAAAGTTAATTTTTGAAGTGAGAATTTTTACTGTTATACCCATTGGACAGAGCAGTCTTTTGCAGTCTTGACAAATTAACAAGGTTGACTGAGCAGCACGATGGACAAATTGTTTTGAAACTGCGTGCATGTTCAATTTTTCGGTCAAAATATAATCGTAGGACTCTACTAATATTCCAAACTCTTCTCTATGTTCTCTGACGCAGCAGACCTATGATTTTTTTCCTTTGTCAGTGTCATCTTTAAATGACTGACGATCACTTTTGAATCGGATTTGTAAGACTGCGAAACATTTAGAGTATCAACACGTAGTTGAAACAACTGTAAGGTTCCTTCAAAAGTTGAAAAGTTTCTCTGGAGATAAAGCATAGGCGTATAGAAAATAACAGTTGACACTGAAGGAAGGAATCCTAGATAGTGAAGGTAAATTAAAATAACTATACCACATACAAAAGAAATTATATTACAACAGAAACAAATTATGACTGTTCAGTAGATCTAGTTCTAACCAAATCGGTACTCGAAGTAACGTATTATTTTTACTTGAATAGAATGTGAATTTCGTAATACATAGTGTTCGTGAAAGTATTTGATCCGATCTCTTACAGTTGGTGACAAACGAAAGTCATGTCGTGGCGCATGAATGAATCTTCTCTCATGTCATCACTTTTCTTGATTGCCATTTACACTTCTAGAGGAACTATTAGTCAATATCTGTGTCACTCAGCCATGTAATAGAGACATATTATTGGTTACAGCTTTCTGCATACGTCTCACCAAGCGTGGTGGGTGACAGGTAATACTCTGGACTCCCATTCGGATAACCCGGGTTCGAATTACGGTCCGGCCTTCCAGATTTGAGTTTTCCGTGGTTTCTTCAAATCACTCCACAGAAATGCAGGGATGGTTCCTTTAAAAGTTCATGGCCGAATTCCTTCCCGTTCCATCTCCATCAAATTAACTCGATATGGACGAAGCGTAAAGCCATAAAATTACAGAACTGTAAGAATACATCTTATTAGTTGAATTCTGAACATCGGGTGGGAGTTTTCTCCATGTCTGGATGTAACACACGAAAATACTACTCTAGTCACGTTTCGGGGGTGAGCGATAACGCTTGCTCTTCAATTTCGAGGACGTTCTTTCGAATACCCGTCCGGTAATCCTGATTTCAGTTTTCGATGGTTTCCCAAAACCACCACAGGCTAGGGTTGCCAGATGGCCGGGAAATCCGGAAAGGTCCCGGAATTTTATGTCTTGTCCCGTGTCCCGGAATGAAGCGTTACTGTCCTGGAATTCACGTATACCAGTTTTTTTTTTCTCAAACTTAAGATACCACGGTAGCCCTGTCGGCTCGCAGCGGGAGGTAGAGGACCAGAGACATTGTATATAGCCTGTTCAACTATGACGTAGTGATTTTCAACCAAAGTTGAATTAATAATCTTAAAAGAGGTACTATACAGGGTGGTCAGAAATTCACTCATCGGCGGGTAAGGGCAGTGTTCGGGACGTTGCACTAACGAAATAAATACAAAAAAATTCTAGTAAAAGTCGTACCGTTTTTGAGTTATACGCAGCTAAAGTTTGCCAATATCAGCGCTGCGCGGGCGAATTCAAACAGCCTTCCACAGGCGGTGATGCCAAGCGTACTCGAGGCACGGAACCGCCAAAGAAAACGAAAAGAAAAACTCTCTTCGGACGTGGGGATCGAACCCGCAACCGTCAGATTGAGAGTTTGCCGTCTTACCGACTACGCTGCCAAGGCAATAGAATTTCCTTGTTTTTAGAAGCTTCTAATTTAGCATTTCATGAAAACGTCCTTCTGTTGTACTTAGAAGACGTTCCTTTAGCAATTCGTAATGACATGTGGTTTCAACATGACGTCGCGGATAACCGATCAATTCCGATTACGAACAAATAGTCCGCCCTAGTGGCTTCTAAAAACAAAGAAATTCTAGTGCCTCTTCAGCGTAGTCGGTAAGACGGCAAACCCTCAATCTGAAGGTTGTGTGTTCGATCCCCACTTCCGAAGAGAGTTTTTCTTTTCGTTTTCTTTGGCGGTCCCATGCCTCGAGTACGCTTGGCAACACCGCCTGTGGAAGGCTGTTTGAATTCACCCGCGCAGTGCTCTTATTGGCCAACTTTAGCTGCGTATAACTCAAAAACGGTACGACTTTTACTAGATTTTTTTGTATTTATTTCGTTAGTGCAACGTCCCGAACACTGCCCTTACCCGCCGATGAGTGAATTTCTGACCACCCTGTATATAAATATACATAGGTTATGTAGCATAGTTTTTACCTAAAATACAACTTTTTTAATTAATTTTAATATTTGTTCACCCCATAAACATACCAATAAAATACCTTTTAAACCCCAGAAATGTCCCGGAAATTATAATCCTGTATCTGGAAACCCTACCCCGGGCACATGCTGGTATGGTGTTTTGAAGAGATCATTACCGAATTCCTTCCTCTTCCTTACTTCCAATCCTGTTCCGTCTATAATGAACTCGATGTCAACAAGGCTTAAAACCACGAGAAAAAGAGATGTTGCTATAATATCAAAATTCTCTCTGTAGTTCAGAAAAGCAGTCCAAGATACCTGACGAAAGTTCTTCTATTATTTTAGGACAGAGATACCTTCCTGCGTACAGTCACTGAAACCGTACAGTGTCGGAAAATCACACGTCATCATTATAACAACATAAAGGAAAAATGGTTGCTGTTTCGTTTCTGTGATGTAACGAAGGACCCCAGTCCGTTATTGCAGTAGAAATAATCACTACGAAATACGGGAAGAACACCACCGGTGTCGAATAAATTCTGCTCGACGCCCCAGTTTTATTTTCAGGTGGTGGTGAGAGCTGCACCAAAAACAGTGCTGCCGACATCCATCACGGAGTGCATTTGTTAAGGACGACGTGAGCCGCCCCGGCAAGAAGCGCTGTTACGGCTCCGCTGATCCATATTTGATGTAACCAGACTGCGAACCTCGTGGACGGGCCTTAACGTAACCGGGGAAAGGAGAGGATCCAACCGTTACTCACGATAACGTAGGTGGCGTCCGTCACGTGACCACCGTAGAACCTGCAGCTAACACGGGGAGGCGAGGAGTTAAAATAAAAAATACATACCTTCCAAATGTATAGATTACGAGTTACATAACAAAAAATTAAAAATTCTCGAATTACTCCAATTATTGAGTTCCCCTAGAGGAATTTTGATAGTTTACTAGACGATGTTTTAAGTATATATATATATATGTGTGTGTGTGTGTGTGTGTGTGTGTGAGTGTGTGTGTGTGATAGAGAGAGAGAGAGAGAGGGAGTGTGTAATGGAGGGAGCGTTTTCTCTCTCTTTATTTGCTTGTTTGTTTCAACGAGAAATTATTGTAACTCCTTACAAGACAGCAGCGACCCAGGAAACGAATAAAATTTCACATCAATTTAATAGTTAAACAAATTAATAAAAACACTTTTCGGGCTTCCAGCCACGTAAAAATGTCACAATTATAGAACGTTTCAAATACGTCTATCTCTGCCCTCATTTTCAACCAGCTTAATGTCGCCTGGAACCCGGCTGTCAAAAAGTTAAACAACAGCGCATTGGTAGAGAGCAAAAGAGTGAATGACGTCATAGTGCTGGGTAAACTTTTGTCTTCCACCGTTTCCGCGGCACCGGTTAAACAAACAGTTATTCAGTCATATCTTTTGTTTGAAATGAGAGCAGACACAGATGCCTTCGAAACTACCAATAATAGTGACATTTTTACTCGGCCGGAATCCCGAGAAGAGTTAATTGATTTAGAACCCCGTGAAAAGTTTCGTTTTTACAACAGTGAAGTGGTTTATTTCCATTACATTAGTGTATTTCTGTTTCATTAGTTTATTTCTGTTTTATTAGATTTTGTCTTTCCACCTTTAAAACCCATAATTTTGGTCGTTTTTTCTAGTAGTTCCTTTCCTAAAATTGAAGAACAGACTAATGCCAATTCTGTTACCTTTGCGGCCACCTTAAAGTAAGAGAGAGAGGTTTCAATTGGCCACGTTAATAACCTATCGTGCATAAGCTAATCAGGAAATGATAACACTTAAATGACCTACCACTTAACGTGTTATCCGCATGACGATGTGTAGCAACGGGAAAGGAAAATGAGACTTTGGAAACATAAACGACGGACTGACAATGTTTCTATACCTAAACTGAAACGATCGTTTTTTATGGCTTTATGCGGCAAAGGATTGGGGCTAAGAACGGGAATGTTGGAACTGTCTAATCACGGCATTTTGAAGGCAACTTCCCGGAATTCAGCTGAGATTTCAGTAAAATATGTAAAAACTAAATCTGGATGGTGGGACGGAGATTCGAACCTGCATCATCCCGAATGTCGGGAATTAGCTTTAACCCTCACCCACGAGGCACGGTGGATGAGGGACGAGAATTAAAACCAAGGACATTTCGATTTACAGTAAAATATCTTATCACTGAGTCACGAAACCTCTTTTGCAAGAAATTTTACAGCTATACATGATATAACTACTGATGCATACATTAACCACAATCTAAGGAATAAGAGTTAAAGTGATTAGTTATCATGATTGTGATTAATTCCGATAAAGCTTGTGCCATGATGGTAATTCAATTGCAGGCCCGATTCTTTCGCTGTTTGAGTTAAATTATTCATCACATTCGTCGATAATTTTTCCGTTTCCTGATTACAATATTCATATTTGAAAAATTCCTTAACGCCTTTAGACTTCAAACAAAGATCTAGATTTTAGTTCATGGTCATCTCTTCCCTTCGAAATCATACGACTAATACTTTGCCGAATTTCAATCCAGTCACCATCACGAATAATCTACTTGTGGCTTTACTCCTCGTTGACGTAGATGTGATTAGAGGTGGGAAAGGCTGGGGGCGTTGAACGAGAAGGAATTTGGCACAGTTCTTTTGAAGAAATTATGCCAGAATTCGCCTGGAGTGATTTGAAAAACCCAAATCTGGATGGTCGGACGGGGATTCGAACCCGCGTGCTCCCATATGCGAAGCCAGAGCTCACACTCCACGCTCGGTGCCTCCCTTACCCTCAGTTCCTACGCCGTAATGTGGATCCTAAACTATAGCTCCATACTCAAACAAGGATCTTATCATGTTTTGATAACCAGTTTACTGGAAGATAAACTATAGCTTACACGATACGGCTGGGGATGATTGTCACATTTCCATGATTTTTTAGATTTATAAGCTTCCCATATATATACTTGGTTAAATTATGTAATTTATGAGATTAATTAAAGTATCAAGTTAGTAACTAGTTTCAGTGACTTATTTGATAACTGATTCAGTTACAATAACACTTTCGTGATGACGCAGATTTGATTCCCGGTCCTGCTATTCTGATTTCCTTTTTCCGTGATCCTCTTCTAATTCAAGTGATCTCGAATTCCATTAGCTAACACCCTCTCCGTCTCTCTTCTCCCTCTTCATATTGATTTGAAGTTTGTTCTTTATCATTTTTCATAATAGGTGCCGTCACTCGCGTGCGGACATTTAAATCTAACGCTATAAATATTCTTTTAAATTGTATGCAGTTATCCTCCCCTCCTCCCACCCCCAGCTATCCCGTCTTTATTGGAAAACCTCAACTATGGTAAAAATACATCAAAGGAAACGCGTTCTGTCAGAACCTACGGTGACCCGAAAGTGTAAACGCGAGGAACGTTTGGACTGTTTGATATTGTTTCAAAAGGAATATTTTGCGTCGGTTCTTAATATAGGATGAGCTACCAGCCTGTCATCTACTAAAATTCGAAACAATGGTTTGAAAGAGGTTGCTGTTAACCAAAGGAAGTTGAAATTGCTCCTTCAGCATGAAAATGTATGGCCTCAGTCTTTTGTAATTATCGTTCCATAATCTTCATACACACTCACCTTGCTCCTAACAAGGGACACCTTGACCTCAAACGCTCGGAATCGCATGAAAACATGTTTAGAATAACAAACAAAACAGGGGGTGTGTCATTTGCATGCAGAATTCCGCATTTGTCTGTTAGCGCCATTAAAGAGGCTATTGTTGTATGATTCCTGGTCAGGTCATGCAGATCCTACCATTATAGATGCAACTTTTCCAAACAAAGATGTTAATTAGCTGAAGATATTTCCACCGAAAACAACAAAATGTTGCCAGCCCCTTGATGTTTACTTCTTTCGGCAATATAAGCTTTATATCAGAATGATTACTGATTTTGTAAGACTATAATGTGCCAAACCACAAATGAAGATACATGATCGTTATTTCATCATGAAACGTCACTCTGCAATTTACAAACACTTTGCTGCATATTCGTATAAGCCTATGTTGCAATATGCTAGGCGAAAGCCAGGTTATGACATCAACATACCAACATCAACATTCGAAAATGTAATTAGTGTGACTTTTGATATTGGACTGCTTGAATGCGAAAGTGATTTGTAATGTGATAACGTGGCTTTAGTGAGGTGTGCACATTGTTCTCTTCCACTTTGTTTTAACGACTTCATCGAAATCCCGCATCTGCGCTTTAAGGACTAATATGAGCACTCTCAGGTGTGTGGTACTGCTGTATATGCGTGTTTTGCGCTATATTAAGTACTTTAAGAAGATAGTTTTAGCACTTTTGATTGAAAACGTAATGTTACACAGACCTCATTGAATTACGCATAATTTCCTTCATACGGTACTGATATCTTGTTACCTTGTTTCTCTCTATTAAAATGTTACTTGAGGTAGAACGCAACGCTTTGATTGGAACTGATACACAATAATGGAATCACACTGGATGTATGTGGTACAGTGATTCATGGTTCAAATCCCGGGTTCCGCGAACCGGCTGCCGTAATTGCCCCCTCCCCCCCCCAAATAAAACTTATGTTACAAGCATAGCAGACGGAAGGTAATCATTAGCCCCCTCTCCCCAATATAATAAGATCACCGATACGTTACTGAATAATGCGTGGTGATTGAACGCTTAAAAGACGATGAGTTAATCATTTGTGGTTCAAAGTGCCCAGAAAAAAACTTCAAACACTTTTTAGAAAACAGGAAAGTCACAAATGGAATATATTATCCAGATTTTCTGAATTCTTTAATATTGTGTATTTTATTTTATTTGCTATTTAGAAAATGTCAATATTACCAGCTCATAACTTATAAAATGGAACAATGTAATATAGCACATTACTTTACACAAGTGGTCACTGAAGTATACATATGATCGTGAGCACTATAATTCAAATTGAACCTCCGCGGGAGCAATGATATATAAGATTAAAAATACACACATTAACGAGTTTAGAGTCACCAAAACAAATTAATGGATTTGGGCCTTGTAAGCCATACAGCCAAGTTTTTTTTACATTTTATAACAATTTACATTTCAATTCCTTTACAGTTATATATACACAATTTAAATTTAAATTCTTTTACAGTTCTATATACATAGTTTACATTCCTTTACAGTTATATATGCAAAAGTTTACATTTTATGGCCTTTTACATTTCATTTTTTATTTTTTTATATATATATATATTAGCATAAAACCACTATAACGCCACCAGTTGCTTAAAAGTTTTTATTCTTTAAAACTTTACTGCAGTTTCGACAAATACATGTTTGTCTTCTTCAGAACTATGACACGTTAAAATTACATAGGCAGAAGCATTATCACAAATCAGTCAGTTTCGTGCGAAGTTGCACATCGTCACGGTTCTTCCTTCCGTCTACTAGACACCATCTTGCACTTAACTGAAACCAGTGGAAATGTTTATTGATATCTTAGATACAGCATTGAAGCGGGCGCAACCCATATTAGATTAAGAATTAAATGAAAAACGTCCACAGATAAAACAAGATCTTTTTAATCACAATTCAACAGATCACACTTAACAATTGCAGCCGAAAATTATTGAATTTATGTTATAAATTTTCTGCATTTTTGGTTCCTTCGGTCTGTTCTTTATACTATACATTAAAAAAGGGTCCTACAGGAAAGAGATTTTGATCAGACAGTGAGATTACAATCGAAACAATCCTCTGTTAATCAACTCATGGTATTTGGTCAGGATCGAAAAATCCTAGCATTGTAGTTTTAAATGCATAGATCTCAAAAGAAACTATGCTGAAATTTTTTATTGATGTATAATTTATTTCATCATGGTCTTAATTAATCACCCTCACTAAATCGACTCAAATTTAAGTAGGATTTTCAACTTCTAAGAACAAACAATGTTGGACGAGAATGTTTCACATTACCAGTATTCTAAGAATGTCTGCTGAACCAGAGACGGAACATGTTCGGTTACGTTGTGGTCACGGAGAATTCAATTATTAGTAGGACACAAAACGGATCATATGCGTTACTCGGCACCCCAAAAGCGAATGTCAAGGAAATATATTGCTAACGTTTTAGCGTAACTACCATGCTATGTTTTGACTCCGGGACACTAATGTCTGTATCTGAGATACGTTGACCACACTCAATCACTGTCTATCACTGACTACACGTTGAGCAGATAGGAATAAGCCAGTGTTTCTCTATATTGATTAATAGGTACTGCTGTAAAAAAATATCAATAGTTTTACATTTATTTGGAATTATTATGTTTATATCATTTTCTTCTAAACACACACATACAAAATGTATTTTGAATACATCGTGCAGTAATAGTTTAGAGAAAAATTTATATACGTACTGGCTATCCTTTATCCTTTTAGTTGAAGGCTTGTTTAGGAGTCAACAGAAACAAATATAATTATGCTCCTAACAAGCAGAAAAGTGTGCTTCTGCCACGGTGTCAAAAAATGTAGCTTGATTTGTAATGAAAGCCCTGGTGGTTGCTGGAGAAAAGGACGGAGCACCAAGTGATAGAAAGTCCAGTTACTCGTTTCGAATTCAACTTCAAGACTTGTTTATTCAATATGGTTTGTTAATGTTTTGGAAATGTGTTATATACGAATGGAAAATATTTCACGAAAAATTACATCTTATCATGGTTTCTTTCATCAGAATAGCATCTGTAACGGGTACAATCGATAACTATGGGCATTACTGGATAACATTTCATTATCCTCACAATTTTTGTACAGGGCTAGTCCAAATGATTGCAGTGATTTCAGAAAATTGACTACAGATTTATTATTTGACATATACTAACAAGATTTCACAGATATATAAACAAACTGTGAACGTTTTTTTGAGTGTCAATAGATGCTCAATATGTGCACCTTTAGTGACTGCACATATTAAGTCTATAATCGAGTTCTTCCCGTACCCGATGCAGCATGTCTCTGTCAATGAGAGCAAATGCATTGGTGATGCGAATCTGCAGGTCTGGCAGATCGGCTGGTACTGGTGGCACGAACACTGTGTCTTTTACGAAACCTCAAACAAAGAAGTCGCAGGGGGATAGGTCAGGGGAACGAGGAGGCCATGACATCAGCTGACGAATGAAACTTTATGGGCCTTCTTTCTTTAATAAGATGACGATCACAGGGAAAATCTATCTGCAAATCTTGCAGAATTGGCTAATGCCACTTCTGGAAGCTGACAGTGAAGATTTAATTTTGCAGAAAGACGGTGCTCCCCTGTCCTAACCCCCTGCGACTTCTTTGTTTGGGGTTTCGTAAAAGACACAGTGTTCGTGCCACCAGTACCAGTTGATCTGCCAGACCTGCGGGTTTGCATCACCAATGCATTTGCTCTCATTGATAGAGAAATGCTGCATTGGGTATGGGGAGAACTCGATTATAGACTTGATGTGTGCAGAGCCAATAAAGGTGCACGTACTGAGCATCGGTAGATACCAAAAAAAAATCAAAAAAAAATCACTGTTTGTTTATATATTTGTGTAATCTTGTAAGTATATGTCAAATAATACATCGGTAGTAATTTTTTGAAATCACTGCAATCATTTTTTGTATTTGGATGTTTTCTGGTGTTTTTGCTGGTGGGGTATAAACAACGCGTGCTATAACCAATGCATAGTAAAATATTTGTAACATTGTTATAGCGCGTGCAGAAAAATAAGCGTATTCAGAGGGGTGGTGTAGGTTCTGAAGCCGCGTGGTGGGTGGTGACCCACAGGTAGCAGTCCAATTTTTCGCTTGAGCGATTTTAATTAAGCGTTTGCAACCCCTTTTGTTTTCCATGACACGCAGCTTGTGAAACAAAGATTAGAATCTCCAGAGTAACGAGAAACTCTTTAGTTCAGGGTGTACGAGACCAGTTTAAAGACGCAGTTTGTGTTACATTAACACAGTTTGGTAATTGTTTGTATCACCAGTATTTAAATATAATTTTAGTTTTAGGCGGTGAGAAAATCTTCATCAATTACGACTTGAAAGTTCGAATCAGCAGATGGTGTACAAAATCCAGAATTGAATGACGAATCTCTCCGCATGATGTATGGAATAAAGGAATCAGACTGTATTAATTTTTATTTTTTTAGCTTCTGATGGGTACGTAAGCCTATACGCAGGCTCGGTTGAAGAGATGTGGCTTCGGTTCATGCATATAATCAGGGAAGGTATGGACTTACATATACCGAAAAGGACAATCAGGGATGGGAACGATCCCCCGTGGTATACCCGTGAAATTAAACGGTTACTTAAAAAACAAAGGAAGATGCATGCACGCTCAAGGACGACGATGTATAGAAGTGATTTAGAAAAGTTAGCTGAGACAAGAGAACATGTTAAAAATGCGATGCGCGAGGCTTTTAACGACTTTAGATGCAACTCACTTTCTAAGAGTCTCAACGAAAAATCCAAAGAAATTTTGGTCGTATATAAAAAAAGTTAGTGGTAGTGACAAAAATATGTCAGTTCTACTACAAGACGGCCGGGAAGTTGATGACAGCCGCGAAAAGGCTACCGTATTTAACACCGAATTTAAAAATTCTTTCACTGACGAAAACATGGAAAACATTCCCGCTTTTGCAAGGCGTGTAGAATTTGAGATGGATCCAGTTCAAATTGATAGCGTAGGTATCATAAAGCAATTAAAGCTCCTGAAGTGGGGGAAGGCGCCGGGTCCTGATGGTATTCCACTAAGATTATTTTCGGAATACGCGGAAGAAATAGAACCATTTCTATCAGATATATTTCGTAAATCTTTAGAAGAAAGAAAAGTACCTGCTGACTGAAAAATAGCGCAGGTGATTCCCGTTTTCAAGAAAGGTGATCGGAGAGATCCTAGGAATTATCGACCCATATCTCTAACATCTGTCTGCAGTAGAATTCTGGAGCATGTCATATGCTCTAACGTTATGAAGTTTCTGGATGAAAACGAGTTACTTATAGCAAACCAACACGGATTTCGTAAGAACCGTTCGTGTAAAACGCAACTGGCTTTATTTTCGCATGACGTAATGAAGGTTATCGATGCAGGACTTATAGAAGTCAGAGTTTCGATTTTCGTGTATTCCACATCTTCCATGGGTAGATCTACAGTTTAACAGGGAATTCGAACATAGGTACATCCTGGAGAAGCTCTCACAATCAAGCAGAGCTCTAAAATATTCCTGGTCCCATCAGAATTTGAATCTGGAACCCCGAACTTTGAGAGCGTCTTCACCTCTCAGCTACAGATGGCTTATGACAATGTGTGACTTGTCCATCGGATAAAACCTTCAATATTTTCTGCTCCTGTAATGTCCTTCAAAAAAGTAGGTCTTATTAGGAAGCTATCAATTTCATTTTCCATTTACTAACCTTTCATCCACAAACCAAGCAACTTACACACCAATACAATAAAAGTTACGACCGCTAACAACATGTGCAAGGCAAGAGGAAACAACCATATTTAATCATCTGTAGGGTATGACTATACAATGCTACGTCACTCTGAAGGTGCCACTTGCACCCAGACATCGCTTATGGCGCGCAATGGAAATCCTGAATAAATGTCTCCGCTATGCAGCGAGTAGCTTCTATGCTCTGGTGTTTACATGCTGAGCTGAGAAGCTCAGGCATCTCATGAGTGAAGAAAGCCGGATTGCCCTATTGCGTGGTGTCGAGCTGTTTGAACTAATGCCGACTTCCATTAACAGTCCCGTCCATACATGTGCTCGACAGCTATCTCTAATTTTACGCGTGGCCCGTGTAATTACCGTGTCCATTAGCAGGTTACCGCGGCGACACCTACGCAGACATCAGAGAGAGTGGCTGAGCTTCCCGCACAGTAGTTTGTGTATTATGACTGAGCGCTTCTGGCAACACCACTGCTCGACTATCTACACGCGTAAGTCCATTACCTCCACACTGCGTTATTAGCTCTACAGATCAGGCTACCCGCAAAATTTCGGCAGCAGCACGCCTAGCCACGGAAAGTAAATACTGTGAATATGAGCCATAGAAACGGTCATAGTTCATAAGCTATACCTGTTTATGAGCGGACATGGATATGTTTACCCATGGGTAATTTAAATTTATTAAGTTCCAGTATTTTCTCTGATCCAGTGACTACGAATATAATTAATGAAAAAGTTAAATATTAAAACAGTAAACTTCATTTGTTACACCTGCAGTTAATAACTGTTCGCTGTATGATGTTCCTTGGAACATCAAAGAATGTGGTAGGTATTTAGTTCTAGTAGATTAGATGAAACAAAAACCCGTCAGTGTGACTCAGTACGCCGAAGCGCTACTCATCGGATCCGGGAGATACAACGGAGCAGGCACGAGCCCAGCGTACCGCCCGTCCTGACTGCAGTTTTTAGGCGATTTTTCGCAGCCTCATAAACTACATATTTCGCAAACATCAACAAAAAATACACTTATTACACACATAAACAAGTTATATATATCGCAGACAGATGGTAACACTTCATTTCTTCACTTGGCAGTAGCGGAGCGTCCATAAACGACGTAACTGCATTTTGGCCTGCTGTGAACCCACCCTCCCCCACGTAGCCCGACGTGGCTTCCCGCGTAGCACGTAGCGTTTTTGCTTATTGATTACAGAAAACATTTAGTACTGTTTTATCTTGTCAGACTATCGTAAATTACATACGGAGATAATTAAATGGCGGAAATAAATATTCACACGCTGCTGTGTGTTTTGTTGCTTATTTTAACTGTGACAAATAAAATGAATGAAAAGTTACGTTGCATGGCTTGGAACCCCCTTACGTAACCCAACGTAGCTTTTCAACAAACTCCTCCTCCCCTCTAGACCGAGCCACGTAGTTTTTGGGCGCTCCTAGGTATAAATTACTTGGCGTCAGAAAGGGTATGCGGCCGTAAAATCAAGCTCCGAATTTGACCATGCCTTGATGAGTAAAACTCATCGAAGGCAGCTGACCGCAAAGTTGTGAAAAAATGGAGGCGTTGGTGGTTTCTAGTCAATGGAAGCTTACGCAACAGCATGCGAGCCGCCAGTCCAGCCCTCAGGAGACGGCGCAGAGCCGTCAATGCATACATTTCCATTGCTATTGTAGTGTTCTATCGTCCATCAGATACTGCGGACGAAGCTGTTCTGTCGGTTTGGCAATACGGAAAAGATGGACGATATCCTGCGTTTTGGTCACATTGGGTGGTCCACTACCTGCCGTCGCTGTATACGACCACTGTTCAACATACGCATCACTATTATAGCAGGATGCCCTTTACCAGGTGAAATGTCACTGTACGACAAATCCGTTTTCCGGAGACCAATCATTCTCACACGTGCGAACTCATTCCTGTGCTGATATTACTGATATTGATCCATTTGACGTCTACTAGGTATACCGGCACTTACTTGCACGTTTCCTCTTCGTTTTATGGTTGTGTATCGACAGAGCGTGGAGTAAGACTACCCTGTCCGGGCCCTGCTGGGACTACGTGCACGCCATCTCTCTTCAATTATAATAACTCTGATTTTGAAGTGATTATGACTTTACGTTCTGAATCTTGAAATTTTCACAGACAGTAGGGTCATACGTATGTGCATAGTCGGGATTTGGTATAAGGTAAGTATTCTAACTAATGATGACACTTCCCGCTCAATACGCTCCGTATTCCCATTACAACCTCAGGAAATGGACGATGTCCTCAGTGTTATGCCTCAGGTATTAACATATGGTTTTCAGAAAGAATTTCAAAACTTTTCTTAAGAAAATTCACCCTACAGAAAGTGGCTAGGGATTTGCCAGTTGTAATAGAGAATAATTGACCAGTTCCATTTCAAATCATGCTGGAAGTGTCAGTTAACCGATTTTTTGAAAAAATACAGTAGATAATCATACTAGAGCTATGAAATACCCAAAAATGATCTTGTAAAAAAAATGTTTGGTGGAGTTATGGCCCTCTGAAATTGGGCTAAATATTCATACATTTTGAAAATCGTTCAATTCTTAAATGTGTTTAGTTGCATATAACTAAAGAATTATAAGCGATAGAAAGTTGAAATTGCTTTTTTTTTTAAGCTATGGAAATTGAATTTAATATACCATTAAATAATTAAGCACAAATTAATTTAAAAAATATATATTTTATGTGAAAAATTATGTTTTTTTGAGATTTTTTTTCACGTACAAAAACAAGCAGGATCACTTTGTTGACAATGCCTCTTAAGGTAGGACTACTCATAAATTTATTTCTAGTCGACAATGAATATGGTTCATACAGCAGCTCGTTAAACTATCTCAAAATTCCATATTCTTGAGTAGACATTACCCAAAAAGTCAATTCTTTTAAAATCTGAAAATCGGGCTAAATAATGTGCTACTAGCATTTTGATGAGTGATGGAGGCAGATTGGTAGAATTTTGTATTATATAGTTACTACATTTTTTTAATGGAAAAATATTCTGTTTGTAAAGGTTGTCACAGATTTAAATCATTAAAAAAATGCTCTTTTGAACAACCACAGTAACTTAAATATGGAAGAGTTGCTCAATGTGTTTCAATTCATTTTCTTCAAACTCCTGGAGTCGTACAGATAGTCAACATCAAGTGGGATATTTTACCTTTAACAAAAGATTTTTATGGGCACCGTGAATTTATCTTTCTTCTCCGATTCTTCTGGCCACTGGAATCTTTTTCATTGTCCATGAGGCTGCATAAATAACACTGTGATATCATCAGCTGCTCAAGAAATACTTATATTACATCCAATCCACCAGTCATCGTTTATAATGCATCCTACAAACTCACCTACGTAGAAATCACTAACAAAAAATATTTGTACTTTCAAAATCTGCATTAGTAATTGAATTTTCTGAATATAGTGCTCAAACTGTTATTGCCATATAAACGTCATTAAACCAGCCAATAATGCACTGATCGTATACCAGTTACAGGTTTTATATTAGCCCATTCTTTTTCTTTACAGGATCGAAAAGCTTGAACATTTTTAAGTACTGATAGTGTGACAGTTTCTAATATATTGCTGACTGTACCAACAAATAAAGCTACCTTTCTAATAGCCAGTACTGGTTCTATCTGAAGGTTGAACTTAGTGACATACCTTCACGACCAGATACACTATTCACATATCCGGTTATTGTGTTAATCCGATTTGTTTAAATATTTTGATTAGTTTTAGAAAACTCATTAAATTGGTATTTGTTTTTGAAGCGGCTTTCGGCACCATCTGAAATATATATCATTTCTTTGAAAATTATCACTGGGCAGATACTTGATATTTCATTTTTATTAGTTCAAGAGCACAAAAAACATGTGTAGCATTGTGTTTAATGTCATCCAAAACAACAACAAAACTTTCCTTTCATAGACAATACAAGTAAACAGTGATTTTTGTTCATTTTGCCAGTGATATCATCGGAATATCATCTGGCAAAATAACATCAGTGTATGATATATTGCTTAGTATAAATATTATTAAATTATTATTATGTTATTATATACTATTAAATAATATTTTTAGAAGTTTGTAGATCTTCCTTATTATGGTCAGTAGATAAATAATATATGGCTGTAGCGAAAATAGTACTGTAAAGTTGAAGATTGCTTCTTTTCAGCTATTTAAGATTAAGGAATCTTATTGTACTTATTAACTTTGATAATCTTTACGTTATAAAATATGGAAAATGCTTTTAATGACATATTATAGTTAATATGACAAACAGTGGCTGTTCAAAAGCTGTATATTCTTTTAAAAAATGCTAAACATTTTCCATTTTAAAAAATTGTCATACCTATAATAAGTAAAAATCTACCAATCTGTCACCATGAATCAACAACATGCTATTGGGACATTATTTGACAATAGTTTCAGATTAAAAAAAAATGACTATCAAAAAAGTGAAAAGTTTAAGTTCTGTGATATTTTAACTAGCTGCTGTATAAACCAGATTCATCATAGGCTAGATATAAATTTATGAGTAGTCCTACCATATGAGGAGTATAAATTGGTATAATTAACAAAGTGATCTAACGTGTTTTTGTATGTGAAAAAATTCTTACATTTATAAAAAATCATAATTTTATCCATTAAATATGTAATTTTTAGCTTATTTTTAATTAATTTGTGCTTAATTATTTAATGGTATGTTAAATTCCATTTCCATAGCATCAAAACAAAGCCAATTTCAACTCTCTACCTCTTATAGTTTTTAGTTATCTTATATCTTTAATCGCACAATTCTTGTATATATATATATATGTGTGTGTGTGTGTGTGTGTGTGTGTGTGTGTGTGTGTGGTATCTCCGAAACGGCTCTACCGATTTGGATGAAACTTCGTATTTAAATAACGTTTTGCATTTTAAGTTTATCTAAATGGGTGTCTTCGCTGTAAAAACGTGAATTTACAAAAAACCAACAATTTTTGTGTTTGGTATCTCTGAAACGGCTCTAACGCCATATCGTAGACGTTTCAGGTACCAGAAGGCCTATCGACAGTTTCTCTTTGGTTTCGACAAGGAACTCTTATATATTTAAATGAAGAATTCATGTATACTAACTGACCCATGCAAATATTTCGCACGGCATCGTGATTATTCAGCGAATAGTAACATAATAATGAAGAAATAAGTATAAATGCAACCATTTATTAATAAAAGGTATTTTATTTTGAAGAGTAGTAATAAATATCACTTTTATCGTAGCAAGTCGTTATCGTTGAATACTACATGTTTAATTGTAAAACATTTAAAAAGTAAATATTTAAAAAAATATTGGATTTGTCAGAAGTAATTTTTCGAAACTTCTTTACTTTACAAAACTTCTTTGAATACAGTATTAGCAGTTATAATGTAATCATCGTTGACTTTTTGGTAGTATGCGTCTTTAACACACACACACACAAAATATTAATTACAGACTCGTGATAAATACAATCCTGCCTTTTGAAGCGTCTGACCTTGCGCTTTAATAATGTTCGTAGCGAATATTACTTCTATTGGGAATTGTTTTCGTATCATTTGGAAAGGCACAGTTGGTGGTGTGAGCTTAAAGCGAGGTATGAGCATATTTTTAACGGAATTAATTAATTTAGCACTAATGATGTGTTCGTCTAAGAGTATTACCACTAATCCTGTTCCATTAATTAATCCCTGATTAGCATTAATATTTCTATTTAACATAATAATAGCAACTTTCTTTAAAAGCAATTTATGAGGTGCTAAACCAGACGATCTCGAAAATGGCTCTAGTGATTTGGATGAAATTTCACCAGTAAGCCTACTGATGTAGGAACTGAACTCTTAAATATGCCTAGGAAGCCTTTAAGGATAGCGTTTAAATTTAATCAAACTTTAGTCTAAATCTTGCATATTGAACAGAAATATGTCGAGCAAAGATCGGTCACCAAGGTACTATGAAATTAAACACATTAAGTATTGCACGATTTTCAAAATGTATGGATTTTTTAAATTGTTTGGGTATTTTAAAACTCCATAATTATTTACCGTAATTTTTTCGAAAAAATCACGGTTGGTCGGTGTCGTGACAATCGCGCACAGTGACAATCGCGCACAGCGACAATCGCGCACAGTTTAAAGGTCAGGCCACACTCTCCTCTCTGCTGTGTACTTTATTATTTACGGAACGCAGTATTGACAAATCATCATCACACTAAATCCTTGCCAGAGGTGAACGTCAATTTTAAGGCCTGAAATAATTACATACAACGGAGCCCGGGACTTGGACCGAGGACCTTCAGTACCCAAATCGTGCGCCGTAGCACTTTGTCACCACACCGAATATACAGGAAATGGAAAATAATCATTCAAACACAATAAAAGAAACGTACTCTTTTCCTCTACAATTTATTTTTGCTATCGTAAAACACAAATGTAATCTTAGATTTGTCTGCTTACGGGGTGCATTTCAAGAAAATCTGACGAACCTGGAAGTGAGGTTGAAGAGAAGACACTTTTGTAAGTCAATCAATAACATCAAAATAAAATTTGGTCGTAAAGGACTAGAAATTTCCGCAATCTACCTTGTGATATACTCCTCTGGCGGTACAAGTTTCTCTTGACAGTTGACTTGGCTGGCATTTCAGTTACAAAATCGTAGCTTTTTATTATGGAGATCTCCTAGTTCCACAGAGCAAATTTTTGGAATTGAACTATCTTCCGCTCGAGCTCTCTTCTTTACCTCGTGAAGTTTCTGATGTACTTCAACGCGTGCGTCGTCATGGGGTCCACATATATGCTCTGTAACATTCAGTATGGCAGCATCCTTACTCTTCAATATTCCAGGACATTGTTTTGATCTTTCTTTGAGACAGCACCACGTGATCGTTCCATCTTCTTTCTTTCTAAACTCTCGATAGCTGTACCCGTCATAATGCGCACACGGCTCTCCATGTGTAGTTGAAGTAACTTCCATGATTACAACTGTGATACTCAAGGCAGCAGTGAATGCGAACAGTGGTGTGCGGACCGGTTAGGAGGGGATGGGGGTTGGAATTCCCAGAATCCAGCATGCTGTTGTAGCGGTGACTAATTGGCAGCTAAAAGCAGGTAGCAACAGACGACCCGGTTGTGCGCGATTGTCGCTGTGCGCGATTATCATATATTCGGTTGGTCAACAGACTCATTTGAGCAGAACCTGTTAGATTTGAGATGTAATGAGCCAACTGATTTTTGAGCTGTGGACAGAAATCCAAACAAAAGCTGAAATCTCGGTCTCCCACTAAACAGTGATAGAGACCAGGTGGATGTAGACCGGCATACATAGTCCGTTACTAGGTCGGCAGTCAATGGGTAGTGGTAGTGGCTCGGTAATAATTTGCTTGTTTGGAGAAACCGACCAAGAGGTAACGGGAAGATGGGAACGGCATTTAGCAGGTTTTCAAAGCTTTGTGAGTGCCCGGAAGTTTCTTTCATAAAGTTACTGGCCCTTTCCTCGGCGTTCCTTGGCCACCATCCGCTTCCACAAGTTGTCAAGTCTCGATAAAGAATTTTTTTAGTTTAGCTGAAGAAAGGATTCATATTGTATCGTGTGTAGTGTTTCGAGTTATGATCGTATCTCTGTACAGGAGGAAACGGATTGAAATTCTGAATCAATCGCCTTGAAGCAGGGCCATGCATTGTTTATGCAGGCCCTCTCGTGAGACGGGGATCTGCCCCGCGGGGCTCGGTCCGCGCATACCGACACCCGGGGGACTTTCCCTCTCTTCAGCTGCAGGATGGACCGATTGAACGGCCGCTACGGCTCCCAGTGGACACCCGGGAAGGTCAATCCACTTGACAGCGCCGCGCACTGCGTTCACCCGCTGCAGCTGTCTCGTTCTGCGACAAATTTATAGAGCTCTCACTAAAATCCACTATCGAATTCCGAAAAAATTCTTCGATAACTGTGTTTTAAATAAAATAAAGCTGTCCACGCGAGCGTTGTGGCTAGGGCGCTAGTGAATGCAATTGAGTTAAGTGCCAATATGTGCCATTAAAACAAAATACGATAAGAAGTGGAAAATAGAACATTCGAAAACAGTTATGTGAATGAAAGAGATTTGTTCCAGAACAAAGAATAACAGAGATGACAAGGTTCCATGATCGCTTACAGAGCTCAAGAGGAAAAATAATTACCTTATGAGAAGACACGATAAGCATGTTGAATAAGGTTAACTGGTCTCCAGATAGAGGCTCTTAGAAACATAGAAATACCATAGAGGATGTGATGCCACGAAACTAAACGTAGGAACTTAAGATGTAGTGTTTAACTAGAATAAGAATATGATTTAAGAATTTTAATTACATAGAGAGAGTGGGGCAATTCGATCGTTATGGCGCAAAGTGCAGACCAAAATTACATTTAGTCCAGAGGGGGGGTGGGGGGGGGGGGTAGTGGAAGATTATTCGCTCAGCGCGGGTTCGTGATGTAAGTCAATTTTATGTTTCGTTTCTCTCTGTGTGTATCTGCCATACATCACTCTCGCTCACAGTTTGTAAGGTGAAGTTAACTATGTATATAAAGAAGTAAATATATTAGTGTCTTATCAAGATGATGATTTAAAATTGAATATATGTGTCTGAACAGAGAACTGGTAGTGTATCAAAGTGTTCATGTTATCAGAATATAAATTCAAATTATTGTGGTAGATCTACCTAAGTTTTATTTCGTTTTGTAACTGTTTCGCCCTTTCACCTTGTGATCTGATTAAAATATGAGTGCAGTCAATCTCCGGCAACAAAGTCAGATGATAAATCAATAATCAATTAGCCGAGAATAATTAAAAGGAAGGGTGAGAGCGTTACAAGGAGGAAGTGACCTTCATCGCAAAGGAGTGACAAGAAGGTTATTTTTGTGAGTGAGAAGTAACAGGATAAAAAAGTGATAAAAAGATTACAGATAGTTATCGCTAGTGAAACAATAAGATAAAGAATTTCGCAAATCTCGTTTTTTTTTAATTTTTAGAAAATTCAAAATATATAGCATTGTTTGGTTCAATGCGAAGGACTAATTCTGTTGCATTTACCGACAATAGACGTTTTCCTAGCGCCATCTCCTAGTCCGTGTCTATAAGAATCGGGTAATCTGTCTTTAATCCCGACAGATAACCTTAGAATTGGAACATGGCAGCTTCCGGTTTCCGTGCTTTAAGGAACTAAATATCACATGTAAGGTAAGTCAGACGTCGATCGCTTGACTCTAAAATTGATGACTGATATATTTTCAGGTTTAATAGCAGACTAAGCTCGACGTTTCTGCTCGCGCTGCTAATATTATCGTTCAAATACAATCAGATTTATTCTAGATACTTTGTAATGCAATATACTTTGAATTTAGAGCATTTTAATTAAAATTGTATTAGTATATGGCGAAGTAGCATCCAAATAAAAACATTTAGTTATTTTGCTCACAATTTACAAAATATATTAGAGGTAACTGTTTAAAATTTTTGTAAATTAAACATAGGTGATACTGCGATAATGAGACAGGCCTGGAAACAAAATTGACATAAATTTGGTAACTAAGACCGACACTCATGTCTTTATTTTCCAGTGAAAAAAAACTATATATAGTCCTCTGTTTGATGAGCCCTAGTCATTGATACCCCATTCTGAGATAAATGAAAATTCTACCAAGCCCCTTTATTTCTGTGTTTCCCGGAAATTTAAACATTAAATAGCACGTTCGTGTTTTGGCATCACCATTACATAGAGGTTGCGTTGGTTTGGGTCAATGGAACACATGTCATATAGAAATTTTAAATCGGAATTTCAAGTCTGAAGCTTATTCTATCTACGAGTAAGAGGTCTGTGACACACAGACAGCGGAGTGTCCGCAATAGAGCAAAAATTAACTATGCAAAAGTGGAAATAATATAACAGCCAAAAGTCAACACTATATCATTGTGAAGGACAATTATAGTCGATCAAAACCAAAACTGTTCGCTGCCTTTAAAAAATTGTTCATTTAATAAACAATTGTACTCATACAGTGCGTAATTTTATAAATAATTATCTGAATGGTTGATGATAAAACGGTTTTCACGAGAGATAATAAAATTAGGTCTCGAATATTTTCTTATTTTTAAGAATGTAATTCTCTCTCCCTCTTTCGACTCCTCTATATCATTAGAGCCGGAAAAGAACCGGGAGCAAGCAACGGGTAGTAATACGACAATGGCCTTTTGGAGGAAGTATCCCGGCATTCGCCCGGAGTCGTGAAACCAAGAAAAGTCGAAATCTGGATGGACGGAGAGGAATTTGAACCCACGTGCTCTAGAATGCCAGGCCCTTCCGTTACCATCCACCCAACAGGCTCGAAATACGTTCTCAATTAATTTTGCTCGTTAACACCCCTACGAATATGTTTTTCTTTCATAGAAAAAGCGAAAGAAGTTTCACTTATAATGTGCAGATACTTCATAATACGACACTGGATCGTCAGAGCGGGTTTCATATTCTCGTCCTCCAGAACTCCAAGCCAATACTTTATCACTCAACCATGTTGTTCGATAGTTTTATAATTATCGGTTTCTTTCGTTGTACTTTCGTTTTTTTTTGTTTTTTTTTTTTTTGTTTACTTATGGCATCACCCCATGTCGACGTCGAGGTCATTAGAGGCGAGATTAAAAAGGGAACAAGGGACGGGAAAGAATTCGGCCATGGCCTTCTTGAAGGAAGCATCCCGCGGAATTCGCCTGGAGTGATTTGGGGAAACCATGGAAAACCCAAATCAGGATGCCCGGACGAGCATTCAAACCGGCGTCCTCCCAAATGCGAGGCAAGAGCGTTAACCGCTCACCCATTACGCTCGATGTTATACTTTCAGTGCACGCAAGAAACGATTTTATTTTTTCTGATCGATTGTTGCTAAGTTGTCGGCGTAGGATCTCACAGATCTTGGTTAGGAGCGGGCCACCTCAGTTGCTCCCTGGATGTGGGCCACCTCGGGTCTGACCCCGCCGAGCTGCCACTTGTTCACCGCCTGACGCGGAAAACACATAAATAAGCCGACAGATTTACGAGCGCCGTCTCGCTGGATGGTGTCTGGTTGGTATCGACTCGGCTGAGACGCAGTGGGCCGACTCACCGCGGGACAGCCTGAACGGAATGAGGATGGATGGACCAGCCAAAGAGAGATACCAAAATATCTCCTGCTCAGCTGTTTCATTTCGCTCCCAAAAAACCAAGAGACTAGAAATAGAACAGTCAGAAGCTTCATAGTTAAATGCTTACTCTGAACTATATCTTGTTACGGCTCTATTTAATTCCTCAGTACGAATATAACAATCAAAAATATCACGGGGGTAAAATGAGTGAATGTACCATACTGAACACTTGGAGAGCAACTAGATTTGTTTGCGGAAATTACCGCAGGAAAGAGTCAATAACACGATACTGGAGAACGGAAGGCTATGGATTAATTAAGTATGGGGTCATAGTTATACTGTTTCAAAGATATAATTTCTTAATGTTGGAAAGTGACTTGTCTTAAAATAATTTAAATCTGTTAAATGCATAGTTCGGTTGATTTTCTACAGTAACCAATCTAAGTGACAACTGTATTTCAGTTAGTTATAATAATTCGCTGGGTATGTGGTGAAATCAACAGGGTAAAACAGTTTAAATATCTAGGGAAAATCATAGAACCAACAGGACTAGAAGGGAAAGCACATGAAGCAAGAGTACAGAAGATGAAGAAAGCAATGGCGTTAGTACTAAATGTTTACAACAAAAAATGTATTTCAGATAACACCAAGATAAGACATTATAACACGGTAATTAAGACAGCAAGTGAAACAGCAATGAACACAAAAAAATAAAATAAACAGAACAAATCAAGAAAGAAAAATTATCAGAAAAATCCTGGGACCCAGAGTGAATGAAGTTGGACAGTACAGACTTCAAACTACAAAAACTACAGAGAAAATATCAAACAGAGAATCAGACATGAAGAATGGAAGGCTGAAATTTTATGGAAATCTGAGTAGACTTCCGAAGGAAAGAATTTAAAGACAAATTTTAGAATACACACAAACAATAAAAACAACAACCACATGGATGAAGGAGGTGGAGAAAGAACTGAAGTCTTCAGGTATTACTAAGGGAGACGTCACAGATCGAGAGATTTTTAGTAAGAAGGTGAACTCATGGGAAGTTATTTCAGAGACGAAAAAGGGAAAATCAAAACACATCTAGACTGCCGAAGAAAAGAAAATCGCCAGTGAAAGAATGAAAAAATATTGGTCCGACAAGAACAACATCACAAAGATGAACTGAACGCATCCAGTCAGGATTGCTTATCGTTCTCCATTATGGGGACATACGACAATAATTATAATAATAATAATACCGTGGGAAAGGTTTTTCTACTGCTGGAGGCTAGGAAAATGCTTGTTAGATTACCATCTCAACTAGTATTCTATTCTTGCAACAATCATCCGATTCTTGCGTTTGGGACATGTTTTTCCTATATCTTCTCTAGTATATAAGTAAAAAATTAGTTGCGTATGGTATTGTTGACCGGGAAACCTCCTAATGGTTCGGCTACCGGGTGACGGAGTTTTCAATTAGCCACTTCTTGTTGTGGCTACCATAACCTAGCCCGGTAATCTTACTGGGTGTAGAGGACCTAAAGTTTAAGGTGCAATTCGAACCACGGAAGAGTTCTGGCGTACTTCAAATACACAAATCAAGCTTTGGCAAAGGTGAAGGTCGGACGAAGAACCTCTGAAAATCCCAGCCGAGGGTAGGATTCGAAACAGTCAGACGCTTTAACCATTGAGCTCCTGGACCTCTCGTTTAGGTTGTGAAGTTCTCTATTTTATCTGCGTTCAGTCACTATAAATGTCACCAATTGTAATATGCTTCCTGTACAGAATGCTTCTGAAAATTCCACTGTTAAGTAATATTCCTTTCGTACGTTAAACGAACTCTTCACCGAAGATTGACTGCATTCTTAAAATACATACTGTAAATCACTAGCTGATGTTCCGGCATACATTACGTTCATTATCTAAGGATTTGTTTTCACTTCAACACAATTAAACGCAGCCTTTTAATTTTCTAATCAATATAGCAATCTTATTAAAGCTCCCCATATTACAAACAGTAAATGTTCATTAAAATTGTTCGCAAATGTATTCGACTTTATTGGATAGTTTTAATTTTCTAATCAATATAGCAATCTTACTAAAGCTCCCCATATTACAAACAGTAAATGTTTATTAAAATTGTTCGTAAATGTATTCGACTTTATTGGGTAGTCTTCAATCGTAAATCAGGAGCGGGAAAATAGATGTTCCCTTTCAATTTGTGGGAGTTTATGTAGATAATTGAGTAGCGTCATAGCCGGAATGAGAGACATTAGCAATTAACTTTCGTTAAAATAGTCGGTATTACTGAAGTTATCCTTTAGTCTCTGCCTTATCGACAAACGTGTAGGGATTCTGAGGTTAAGGATTTACTTTCCCTCCTTAAGCGTCCTTTTTTTCCGCAGTGGTATATTTCATAATAGACCAACCAAGGCCCCACAATGGTGATCTCAAAAGAGTTTACTGACATTCGAGCGTAACCTCACTAAATTACTAGTGGCTGCAGTTCCCTGGCTCTCTCTTAAATTTAGTATAAGATGCTTCGGTTCTTTCCCTGTTTGCTAAATACGCTTTTTATCACTTTCGCTACATGAGTAATCAATTTAATTTCCAGGTAATTACTTAATTCGTAACTATTCTCACTATTAGAACGTTCTTGTTTCGCGGAAGCCTTCAGTATAAACTTTTCACTATATCAATAAAACTGCAGTTCCGTTAGATAATACTTTTTCTCAACCACTATCTTCTTATCTGCCACTGAATAGTACCCTTTACCACTATTTGCAGCCATCAATTAACGCGTGCCTTTAAAGCCCACTTCATAGTACATACAGTTTTCGCTTTTAAATTATTTCAAATCATAACTGGCTTTATAATCATTACTATCTCCTGTGCAAGGCATTTAATTATTTTGTTCACTACTAAACATATGTTAAACAATCCATTCCAAACCCTCTGCAACCCGAACATACACGAACACGGATATCATTTACAAGTAAAGAACTTTCTGATTTTTCTGAAATTGAAATAATAAAAAAATATTTAATTTCCCAAAATACTGCATACCTTCCATGATTGACAATCAGGTAAAGTAGTTAATCTAGCGGGGAAACGAGAGTCGATTTCTCTTCGTGGGACGTAGCTTCGCTAAATCCATCCACGTCATTATCCGCTAAACTCTGTTGTGTGACCTCGTTCAGACATATCTGCGTCGAATGTAAAATTTATCGTCGCCGATTCATCACTTTAATTTGATTATTTAAAATCCATCGTGATTTGCATACGCTCAACCCTCTCATCATTTTGCCGTGATAAGCCCACGCCGTTATTGTCGACCAGTTTATGATTAAAATCGCTGCTTGAATTTATCGTTAATTGTTTATTTCGACTGTCGCAGGGTTCTTCAAACTCGTACATTGTTTTATTTCTAAATAAAATGTACTGCGTTTATTATTTTTTGTATTTTTTTTTATTGGAACACACGCTGTGCTCAGGGTACATTTAAAACTGAAACAAAATTCAGTGGAAGCGAGTTACTGCCATTGACCATTAACAGTTACATAAAAACTTCTTAAATTTTGTTGAATTACTCACAAGTGGAAAGGGGATTCTACAACAACGAATTCATTAATTTGTATAATCTCTTAATTTAACTACTTACATAACATAAGGGAATTTGTGTGCTAACATCGATTACATATTCAAGTTGTATCAGACACGCTAATTACAGCCAAGTTAGAAGCATCATTGAAATCAATTTTCTACGTATTACAAAGAATTTATGCTTATAATTAAACACGGTTGTACTAAATTCACTCACAATAAGTGTAGAGAATGCGCTAATGACTTCGACCATGATAACTTTTAAGTATCGTGTCGGGCTTGGGTAATATCTAGTTTTTAACCATGTAAAGATTTTTTATCGTTTTTCTTTTGGGGGGGGGGGGAGTTTACGCCTCGTCAACGTCGAGGCCTTTAGAGGCGGGAATGGAATGGGAATGGTTTCAGCTATGGCTTTTTTGAAGGAACCATCCCGGAAGCCACATAACGAAATAATCGGTTGTGATATAATTACCACCAGTCAAGAATTTTACAGATAAAATCGTCAAGAGAAACTGATTTTTAGTAGACTAAAGCAGAAGGAAAACTAGAAATAACACAGTCGACACTGATTTTTTTATACTTGTCGTAACTATAAAGAGAAAGTAAACTATTCAATTAACATTTAGCTCTTGTTCTTTATTTTCCCAACCAATGAATGTGTCGGATATTTATTCAGGAATTTCACTCAGATTCGAATATTTGTATCTCCTAATCACTCCTGACTATTTCGAACAGAAACATGTTTCACTACTCATGATAGATTTTTGTGAATACGGTAGTTTAGAGAAAAGTGTAAAATTTAGGATAATCCGTGCTTGTGTTTTCTATCTTACCAAGGAAATCTGAAAAGTCTCGGCTTTCATCAGAGGTTTCACAATGCCAAAAACGTCTTTAGTAATTTATCATTATCACACACGTAAATTTGCAAGTGACACACATAATTTTAAGTGCATGTTTCTGACGACTATACCACATGTGATGACAGTTTAACAATCATCATCTTCTTCAAGAAAGGCAGATTTTAAAATCGTCGTTGTTAGTTTGAAAGCGTTAAATTAGACCCTCCGTTATGGAACTACATTGATAATCTGAGGTAAAGCTTAGATATTACCACGAAAATTTACAATAACTCAAACGTAATGGATTTTTAAAATTTAATTGCTATGGAGCATATCCCTCGGTAGTCATTTCCCAACAGACCATCTACTCGGATTATGATTTTGTTTTTAATCATAAATTCATTAAATGCAATTTCACCACCAAACTACTATTTACACTTACGAATTTTATTTTTAAATTCTTCCAGTGGCTTAGCTAAATTGTTCATAATTTCCTTTACCTACAAAAGAAGTTTATTTTATATATATATATACATTCCCTACGCCCGCATTAAGTGCCAACTTATGGTTGTATTCACCTTCTCTCCTCCATATACCGCTCCCAATTCTTTTAAGAATATCCGCCGATGCATCATCATCAATATACGCCTTTCTACTCTTCCAGCAATCTCTTCATCCTCCTTCTAAATTCCAATACCTCCCAACCCAGTTCATCTATCATATTAGTTACTGGTTTTGTTCTGCGCAATTTACACAAACAATCCAGTTGCTCTCCTTTACATTCACTCCTTCTCCCGTACTTGACACACTTTTTGTGACTGCCTCATTACCAAAGCTTTTTCAAGGAATGGTCTGACACACTTGTCGCTACTATCAACATCATCATTAATCTTGGTGTCCGTCCAACGTAGAGGATAGATTGAAATGATATTCCTCCGTTGAAAACCCATCTCCTGAAATTGATACCCAAAATATGGCCCTACACCTTGCCACCATCTTCAGTCACTGTAGTAAGTTTCATGTAAATCGCTGAAATCGATTGAACTGCACAATCAGTTTACTATTATGTGTGAAGAGGTTAATGGTAACAGGCTGTGAAGAGGGAGTTTATAAATGATCTAAAATATTTTGTTTATAAGTTAAAACTGATATTGTTGAGATTATCAGATAGTAATAGTTAAAGAACGCCTTAAATCCCAAATTATAGCTAGCAGTTATAGTAAGTTCATACAATGGCTATCGTATAATTCACTTTTAATATGCACTTCATGTTCATAAAAAAGAATGTATTGGTCTATAACAAACACAATGTTAATCTTATGTATGAAAATGATAGTACATCACATTTCGGCATATTAATTTGTAGTATTGTATGTTTTACATTTATCAGGAATTAATTATAATAAGTTATTATTTCTTTTTGTTGGTCTTAGCCAAATGTTACTGTTCAGCTTTCGAACTTTCTGTTCTGAGACAGAAAATAAATAGAAATGTTAATTATGTCCTTCAAAATGTGGAATTAATGGGAGGGATTCATTATAGTAACTTCCATGTGAATATAGCGTCCTTTGACAAAAGTTTCACAAAACGAATTGAGTGGCTTTGTCACCGCATGAACGCGGTATAGGTTGTTAAATAATAATAAAAAATGAAAGTTGTACCAGCCTGATGCTTGTAATATATGCTAAAACACATTCACTAACAACTTTGTATGAATAATTATTTCCCGTATTTCTCTAGTTCATCATGGCTACCTTTTTATACGGGTCACATTAAACGTTTATGTTCAACAATGCCACATTGCAAATTGATATTATTTCTGTTAGCTTTTCATCTCCTCTTTATACGAAAATTATAATACCCATAACAAATTTAACGAGCGATGGAAAGCATTTAAAAACCTAATTTCCATTGTACGCCACTGCAATGGAACCACAATAAATAGTAGAGAAAATTTTAATCGTGATAATGTGAATATAAAAAAAGAATGGTTTTAGTTTGTGTACATATTGGATGTGCAGTAGATTGAAACGAATATGGGTAACATTTTAAATATCGTGCATTGTCTAGAAACGAATAAAAATATATGCTTAAAGGTTAGTATCTGTGAGAGATTGTCGGATGGTGGAATCAGAAAATCTCCTGTGCATGCAGAATGAAAAGACGTTAATTTAATGCGGAAAATGATGAAAGTTGTGAGCAGTGTCTTAATCATTTGCCAGTGATATAAGTTTCCTGAACGTTTTTAATACTCGGTGCATTTCTAACAGCTGACACGTACTTTGTAACTATGATAAGTTTTTGCATTCGCACAGTCTTTAGGAATACTAGTTAGTACCGCATATAAAAATTGATGAAATTACTTTTCTTATAAGCCTGTTTACGGGTACAGTTATATTTTTTGGCCCAAACTAATTATGTGATCAGGTATAAGTCACCAGTATAGAAATTTTCTTCAGGATTCAATTTGTATTGGTGTCACTACTGGTATCTTTCTATCTCCATCGCGATACCTTTTATCTAGGTTAGTTGCCGAAACAAGGGAGGTAGCTGCAACATTCTGGTTCAATACTTGAGGAATCTATTGCAGATCCTGCGTTCTTGAATTCAGACTGCCATGCTTTGACAAAATAAATCCGGGTGAATGCTATGGTCATTCTTTCACAACATCCATGACAGATTTTCTACCTGTTAGTTGTCAACCGTCCACACTAAAACCGCTGTTGCTGATGCAAATAGTTTAATTAAACTACAACGGTTGGTAACAATTCACGGGCTGCAGGCAGAAACTTCTACATGTACCAGCACCAGAGTGAACATGTTGCTATTTACACACTTGTTGCTACTATGAACATGATCATTAATTTTGGTGTCCGTCCAATGGACAGGTTGGGATATATTTCAACGAGGTGCCTTCCTTTATATCTGTTTTCTGCAGGTATTTAGATTGTTCTGTAAACAGACCCAAGTTCAACCACCACGTTATTTAACATACAAGTAATTTCTTCCCTGTTTTTATTTATTTTATTTTTTTAAATCCAATTTTTTTAGGCTTTTTTCACTCGACCAAACCTCACCTTAATTTCTCATGGATGAGTTCTTCTTTCATTGTCAAGTCGACCTTCGTGTCTTTTCCTATATATTTATTTTTAGTTTTGTGCCATCCTGTTTTCTTAACAGCTGACCTCAGAAACTTCCCTTTCGTTAACTTCTCTCCTATTTACTAAACAGCTCTCTAAACTTTATGGCCTGTGCACTATCAGCTTAGCTTTCAAGGGAAGTTACCCAAGTTTCATTATTCAGTTCCTGGTAGAAATCAGATTCCTTTCTCACTCTCTTCTGCATTCTTCATCTTTCCTTTTCTGCAGACGACGGTTCAAAGATAATTGAAATTTTATACAAATTTTACTAGCTCACCTTCAAATAAGTAGCATCACTGCGTCTGTATGTGTCCTACTCATTTTTAGTGCCATTATCTTGTTCTTGCTTCTGTTCAACATATTTAGACTTGGTGTTTACTAATTCAATCTCCTTTGTAACTCTTGTTTTGTCTCTTTCCAAATTGACATAACATGGAAAACAACAATCATATTGAGCTCTCCAGTTTCCATTTCCCTAATTTCTTTAGTGAATACGTCCGTAAATGTAATGAAGTGTAGAGGGAAACTTGCACTATTTGCTGATTACTTTGTTTAAAACCGTCGTAATATACAGCTATCCACTTGAACCCCCTTCATATTTTATTTGAACCGTCTTATTTAGTGATTTAAATGCTCTCTGTTTTTGCTAGGCAATCCTCAGATTCAATGAATGCGGTTTCTTCTGTAGTTTGCGAGGTTCTTTGCTACCTTTTCACTATTAATACTCACAATGGTAGCCAATTTGCTAGGATCTTTTCGTCAACTGTTAATGACAGCCCGCTGAGGACGATATGTAAGCCCCAAAATATCATCTCGCACCGATATGTCCTATCACCTACCTTTACAATGTACTCGAATAGCTTTTTATAATTGAAAGTATCTGTATCTTGTTTTAGAACATTTACTATTTATTCACACACAACTCAAACAATACACTATTTTCACGTTCATAAAACCAGACGTATAACACAGTTGATCTACACTAACGTCACTCTCTCCACCATTTTTTCATTCTTAATTCCGCGCTAAGCAGCCACCACTTATCCAGTCTTACCAACTTCAACCAATCACGTATATATATAAAAAAAATTAAAATGTACCCTATGTTTTTTACGGACTACTTTACTGTGAGGCCTTCTGAGATAAAATACATACATACATATATTATTTACAAACTTTCATTATTATTTCCCAATGGCTGGAGAAGTGGAACCTTACAAGTTTCTTGCTGAAACAATCAATTACTATTTAATGCAAAACACCAATGCAACTGTTATTGGAATCTTTATTTATTTCTGACGCGTGCAGCATGAAGGTGGCGTGATTGGCGAAAGAATAA
The DNA here is from genome assembly GCA_031002005.1 of Vandiemenella viatica. NCBI lineage: Eukaryota > Metazoa > Arthropoda > Insecta > Orthoptera > Morabidae > Vandiemenella > Vandiemenella viatica. The sequence continues at coordinate 73,439,922 of CM061919.1, forward strand.
ATTATTAACTGTCTTCAGTCAGCCAAATCACGTAGGACATTGGTAGCTGCATGCTGGCTGAAGCTCCCAAATCTAACAACAGAAATAAAGTTGTAAGTATACACTGCTACACGTATCGACATGAAGTCCCAGAGGCAGAGGAACTAACATCAAAACGATGCATAACGGCGTGAAAACCTATGACGGGAAACGCCATGGGAAGGTTGTAGCAGATATATAAAGAATAGAAGGGCACCAGGCAGAGATTAGAGGAAAACATGTATTCAAGTTCATACTGTGATCCGTTAGATAATCGAATTTCTGCCATATCTTTCGATGTATGCAATATATTCCAGGACCACTGACTGTCAGAATCCTCTCTACTGTATCCAGCACAGTTTTGCGATGGTTGGCGTTTTTAAGTTTCGTCTCCCGAAATCACTCCTAATACCGGTAACGACCAATCATAAAAGCCACGAAATATTACAGCATCGTTCACTGTTAAAAACCCGACAGTCGTCGAACTATTGAGTTGCAATTAAGTTAAACATAATATTGTAGCTAAGATGAAAGAAATATAGAGACCTAGTGTCTTCAAATTGTTAGTTGATGCTAATACACTGAGGTTCGCTTTACATTTGAAGTGAAACGTTAATTTATCACATATGACAAAACGAGTTATTATGGGTATTGTTCAAGTGTAAAGAACATTTGTAAGTTACAAATTGTATGAAATAGTTTTTGTAGTCCAGTCTCTTGAATTCTTTAATTCCTTACTCCACGATTACAGTTAACAATTACAATGAAAAGTGTAATTTTTTTCGAACAGTATGTGCAGTCTTTTACAGTTAACTCGGAGACTTCATTATTTCCTGCACCAATATCAATTGCCGTTAATACTGCTGGTGGCCGAAACGAATCAATTTTACTTGTGGTAATGGAGGCAGTTATCTTACACGCTGACGCTTTTCCAGTGGGCTCCAATTCCGTCAAGACGATGGCGTGGTTACTGAAGTCACCGCCTTACGCGTTATCTAGCGGAACAAACGCGCCCCTAATATCGGTATTCTGCTCTTAATTGCACTGCCATATTATCCCGGATCATGGCCAAGAGCAGACTCCATTACCGGTTATCGCTCCGGTTTATCCCAGTGTCCTCTCCCAAGAGACCGTCGAGCACAGTTTGGGTTTGGAGTCCAGGTTGTTCAGTTGGTCAACAACAGGTGAAGCACAGCAAGCATTGCTCTGTAAGTCATACCGCTCTATTAATTATAGTCGCAGTGGCAACATAACAGTATTGTAAAGGAATTCCGTCATTTATTTATTTTCATCAGGATATTGTAGATCATTGCTTTAATGATTATCCTAAAAGCATCGTCATCCTTTCTGCTCAAATTATATCTTCATGACACCAATTATACCATCTCTAATATTTTTTACTTACTTACTAACCTTTTCGTCTTGTTAGTATTGTAGATATTTGTACATTTCTTTCTTTACTCTTCATCAATTCAACATTAAAGAACGTCATTTAATTTGTTTTAATCTCTTTTAATTAACAGTTTTTCCGTACGACAACGCAGTTTTTAAATAATACCAGCCGTCTTCAACTTCTTTTCTCTCTCTCTCTCTCTCAAAGATCTTCTTCTCACAGTTCATTGTTCAGAGACTTTCATTCCACTGCCATAGAAATAACATGAAAGGGGAAAAGAAATATTAATTATTAATTCTTTAAATACTAAGAGACTGCGTATCCTTACACATAATCATTATAATATACGTCAATTCCCACTGGAAAATAGGGCATCTGCACTATGTCCTTTGCCATTCCTTTAGCTTCTGGCCAAGTCTTGTTTACTGCTGCCAGTTTCCAGTCTACAGATCTCCTCTACATTATCCTAGGTCTGCCTTGCTTCTTCCGGAATAACGTGTTCCATTCCAGCGCCCTTACGTGGATACGTCTACTCCTCGTAAATACTAGGTAGAACTCGACAATTACGGGAGACATAAAAACTATTCCTTGAAAACAACCGGTACATAACAGCTACGCAACAGAGGAAAACTGGACAGGCGACGTTTCACAGAGAAAACTTGAAGACCACAACTATACTAGCCAACATTTCTCCCATTCGCCACAAAACATGGGAAAAGGACGTGATTGTCCAGGTAACGAAACGGTGGATAATACACGCCGAGTGCCGTATGATATGCGCTGCAATAGTATTGTTTAGTATTAAGTTTTTTTTTGTATATGCCTCGTCAACATCGAGGTCATTAGAGGGGGAAAAATACTGGGGGTAAGGAATGGGAATGAAATCGGATATGGTCTTTTGAAGTAACTGTCCCGGCGTTCAAACGGAGTGATTTGGGGAAATAATGGAAAGCCCAAATCTCGTTGGCTGGACGATATTTCATAGTAATTATTATAAAATACTCTCAATTAAGCCACGAATGAATACTCTTATTGATTAAATCGTGATCACGTCTCGATATTCACGTTCAATACAAAATAATAAAAAGTTACGTTACATGGGAGTTAAAATACTTACCAACATTATGATTTCACACATTCCATAATAACTAATATAAAATATTCTCATTTAAGCTACGAAAGAATATTCTTATTCATTTCATCGTAATTCACGTTCGGTACAAAATAAGAAAAAGTTCCGCTACATGGGAGTTAAAATACTTACCAACATTACGACATCGCTAACAAGTTACTAGTATGACAAGGGCGTGCACTACATAAACAGTTCACCATCGAAAGACTAAACCATCCCCAAACACGAGGACCCATTCGGATCGACGACTAAAGCTGGCAGTTACTATGGAACGTCGTCCAACCAACGATGTTTGGGCTTTTCCATTGTTTCCCCGAATCACTCCGTTCGAATGCCGGGAGAGTTTCTTTAAAAGACCATAGCCGAATACCCATTCATTGTCCACAGTATTTTTCCTCCTATAATGACCTCGATGAGACGAGTGATATAAAAAAGTTTCATAGTAAACAATATTATTGTAGCACAATTCATACGACACTCGGCGTGTATTTTCCACTGTTTCGTTACCCGGACAATCACGACCCTTTCCCGTATTTTGTGACGGAAGTGAGAAATGGCTAATATACTTGTGGTCTTGAAGTTTTCTCTGTCGTCCGCCGCCAGCCCATCTGTCCTCTGTTGTTGAGTACTGGTTGTTTCCAAGGTATAGTATTTGAATAGTTTTCTGGATCATCGTTTTTCATTCAGTTCGAACTTAATAAAATTTGATGTCGACTTTAGGTGTTCTGTGTACTACAGGTGCATTTACCTTAGAATGAGTTATACTACACTTTGATGAGTGTACTGCAAAAGAGGAGAGTAGGACATACAGTCCGTCCTCAGTGAGCAGACCAGAAATCAGTGAATGCACGGAGATGGAGCGAGCGTTGTAGCGTGCAGTGTCCCTTGTCAACAGTCGGTATCGACCGGAACCCTGCCAGCAGCCACCGTCCAAACACATGTGTGCGGAAATAGCGTGATGTCCGGCAACAAGTAGATCGGCGGCAGCGTATTTGCATCTGCAACAACTCCGCCGCGGGCATCCATCGCCATCGGTCGCCACGCTTTTTTTTATGCCTATCATTTCGGAGCGTTTCCCTGTTTTTGGGATTACTACCTCCAATAAACTGAACTGTGATATTAATTTCCTCTGGCATTAACCAAAGGCCGTTAGAATTTCTGCTGACTGCGTATTCCACCTCTTTCGTTTTTTGAAACTAGTTCTTGCACGCAAATTCGTTCACATCGATTGTTAATGTACAAACCTCTATCTCTTAAACCTATTTAGTCAAAGAACGGGAAAAATGTGTAAATTAAGACCTATGAATAATATGATACCACCTGTAATGAAAACAATTTGTCTGTGAGAAGTAATAAAATCCAGCCTGAATTTTTGCCTGAATAGCATTCAAAGAAATTTACGGACACTTCAATCTTACATTTCTCAGATTTTGATTTTAACATAAAATAAACATACCCTACTCTTTCTCCGCGACCACTGGATGCATATCATTCGAAAGTCCTTCAAAACCCGACCAGTAATTTTTGCTTCAATCGCATTCTACGAAAAAAAGATACTAATTTGTGGGCAATGTTATCTCAAGTTTTTCAACTTACTGATCTTACATCAAAATTAAACACGCCCAGTTTGTAGAAGCTGTAGGCGCCGTCATCGAGTAGCAAGGTTTGGCCAGAAGACAACTTGCCTTTTGTTACCGGGCAACGCCGCACGTTACAAAATATAACGCCGCTCATGGAGGTATTTGCTTGTCCCCCTGAAGAAGATGCCCATTTTTTCTTACGGAGCCGTGGACTATACATAAATTGAAACTCCTTTAAAATCCGACTAGTAAATTTGTGCCAATGTCTTTTGTCCCAGCTTGCAAAGAGACGGTTTTTTATGTGTTGATTCCTTCTCTGCAGTTAATAAAAAGTGACCCATACTGATAGAGTAAAAGAAAATATCTTAATCTTACAGAATTTTTCCCGGTTACAGTTTCGTAAATACTATAAATTATCGCACATGTGTCTCAGATAAATAAGTATAATTAAGCTTATCTATTCATTTCGTAATTCAAACGTTTGATTTCCTAATAATGGTTCTTTACTGGTAGAAATATGATAACAAATCATTCAACTTGAAGATATATGAAGTTAATTGGAATATTTGTAGCTTTTTTGTACTGCCTTATACTTCGCCAACATTGCAACAGCAAAGATATTGTTTCTATTACAATACCAATAAATTATAGCCTTACAGTATTAAATATATAAAAATTAAATATAAAAAAAATCTAGCATTGTCCAGTGTGAGTTCATGGATTGAGGTTTCCATATACAAGTAGCGAATTAAACTGGATTTGTTATAAAATTTAACTCTATTTTTAAATAAATTAATTTTTATAAAATCTTCATTACAGTTTTTTTAGTCAAATTAATCAATAATAAAAATCAGCTTAGTGGGTAATAATAAATTTAAATCATTTATATAAAAAGAATTGATTACGTTTTTATCATATAGTTCATGAATTTCTACAACGAATGCTATACACGATATTTTTTGTCGAAAAAATAATATGCTGCAGTACCCAATCTGTTATAATCATTTATTTTCATGAAATAACTAAATAATTGAATAACTTGTCAAACCCGAAATATGTGCAAAAGTCTTGCTCTTTATGTATTTATAAGTCTGATAAAGCAATACACATAAGGTATTTGTATGACATGAATAATGGCCAAGTAGCCAAAATTCTTATTTATTCTAAACAAGCGATCTATAGCACCTACAGAATGAATCCATTTCAGAAAGTGAAATGAATTCAGGTTAAAGAGTAAAAAATTGGCTCAGAACAAGGTCTCATTACTTTTTGTTACTACACAAGCACGAGAATTTGCCTATTTTTACAAGAATTGTTTTTGTGAGATTTAGCTATTTCATGAAAACAATAAACTCCAAAACGATTGCAACATTTTTCTTACAATCTTTAGAAATTTCTGATTTGTATATTCTGAAATAAATGGAGCAATTATTTATATTTATGGTCAATAGTATCCTCCTACGATTTTCAGAAATTTTATATTAAAAATATTTTAAGCTTAATATAGGCAATTTGAGTTCAGAAACTGGGAGGGGTACTGGACCCTAAAATAGTGAAAACAGAGATGAATATTCATTTACTCCTGTTAACAGTTTTAAAACACTGCGGTTAACCAGTGTAGTACAGTTTGTGAACCCTCTTACATTCTGCACGCCTTCTAGGAAGCAACACAACGGTTCCAACAATAGCACTTCAAAAATTTAGTCATGGTCACTAGATCGTGAAGAAAATATTTTTATATTAAAAATAGTGTACTTAGAAACCAAGTCTCGTTTATCCCAGTTATGGTTTTACATGCCTTAAATACCAAAGTACTTTTATTTTACAAAGATACCTCAAATGTTTATAAAAGAACCTAAAGAACAGCTACATTCGAAGTAAGATATTTCATCAATATAGGAGTGAAAAAAAGCTAGGAATACTAGAAAAAAATATTGAGATATTAACATAAGGTACTTTCTATGGGTAATATTGAGCCTGCATAAAGAAAGAGGTTTAGCGTAGCCTCCATAAATCTAAAAAATCAGATAAAAAAGAAAAGTGTGTGCCATGCCTGACATGCGAGCATTTTTACTATCAACTGCCTGGGGAGATCTGACTGGAGTGATTCCTCGTCCCTCTCTGTGAAAGTGTTCGGAGGAATCCACTGTATAATTTCGTAAGGTCACTCATACACTCACCTCGATAGCTATTGGCTGGAGAACGGTGTCACGTGTCAGCCCTCGCTCGCAAAACTGCGACCAGAGATACCATTACAAGAAATTCGTGGTTATGTCCACAGTTCAACAGCTAAGCAGCTGCTACCAAATTAATGGACAAAATACAGTCATTAAGTTTGCTTACCGTAGCGTTTCAGAGTTAACAAAAAAAATTGATAAATTTTGCGGCTGAAGAAAAGTGGATCTGCTTTTCAGTAATATGTTGCTAATGAAAGCAATGAAAAACAAACTTTTTAAAAAATATGTTACTCATGGTATCTGCTGTAAACACGAATGACAATTGTCATTCCGGCCTGGAAACGTTTCAATCTCATTAAAATTTTCAATAATGTTGTTGCTTGACCAAAGTTATGCATTACGGTTTATTTGCATTTTAGGTATTTTACTTACCACTTTCGTTAATGGTTTTTGTTCATGTTCGCTGTACGTAAGTTATTAGGTTAATTTAAGTGGATGTCACACAAAACGCGTTACCGAATCGAGTATTAAGGAAATTCATTTCTTCCAAGTTGCTCAACTGTTTAATAATATGGAATGTGTTTTAAATTCTGCGGGCTTTACAGATACTATGACCAATGATTACATTATGAGTGTTTGCCCAGTCATCAATAAAAAAAAAAAACACCGTGATGCTTTCGATGCAAACAGGAATTTTTTAAATTTTGCAAGTGAACTTTAAGGGTCAAATACAAGTAAGTTTCTATTTAAGCAATTATACGATTGCGCTATCGTCGCTGTTCGTGTTTAATACCTACCTCTATTAATGTATTTGAGTTCTTCAAGTTCAAGAGATTTTATTCACCTTGAAACACTGTTCAAGATTATATTTGGTCAAATCAGGTCAACCTGTCATAATATTTCATCCTAGAAACTGGAACTATTCTAAACCCGTGACGGTACGCAAAAAAAACGGTTACGGGCTTACACTAGTTGGTATATATGGGAGGGCTGTGATAGTGTTTGAATTCAGCGTGATGTGGATTAGAGTTAAAAGAGGGGAGAGAGTGAAATTCGGCGCCCGTCTATTGAAGCGTATTCCTCTGAAGTACATCAAAGAGATAGCTATATTTAATGTCACCATCCAACAGACAAATCAGCATCGTATGACCTCACGCCACGCGAATATCAGAGCGGTTTGTAATTTAATCCATGGCTTTGACATACATAATCTGACGATTGGTAATAGTACACTGTTACATCTCCTGTCCTGTTGACTAAATCTGGAATGATTCAAATTTCTTCCCACGGTGGGAGGGAAGGGTTTCGAAGCAACTTTCAACACAATAGAACCATTATTGCATTTCTAAGTAAAATTAATCTCATTTTAACAATATTTATAACGTGATACTTAATTTCACTTTATTTCGAAACATTTCAGTGTTTTATTCTATTAAATTTCTTGTAAAAGATTTTAAATAATTTCTGTAACTATTTTATATAAGTTTGACTCATTTTCATTTAGTATTTGCAATTAGTATGTTGTTATGTAAAAAAATTGAAAGTTTAGTTTCCAATACACGTATTATCAAGTCCTCGCGCGTTGTTCTCGAATGTTCCATTGTCTTTACTAATCCGCCGTTTGTCGCGCAACTTGTTAGTATAATTTAGTTGTTAGTTTAATGCCAGTTTATTAGCAGTGTAGCAGGTCTGTGATGATGTTAGCTCTTATTATGTAACAGTTATGCAGTCAACAAATTTATGTCACTATCAGTTCTTCTTCAGTCTTTCAGTAATTATGTGTTAAGATAAAAAATTGTTTAATGCGTACGGGTTTAAGAAGTTATAAATAAGTAAAGAAGCAGTTTCATTTGTCGCCTCATTATTTGTACTTTAAATTTACCTGCTATACTTTGTGTATACTTCGACTGGCAGACAATCATACTGCCTCATTAATATCAGTCATGAGGTTAGTTATATAGACTGGTAAGTTTTGATCTATTTGTATCTAATACATGTATATATGTTCCAGGAAAACTTAAAAACTGTTACGCAGATTTCCATGGGGTATTATAATTCTACATTATGACACCAGAACAGTAATAAAATTCTGAACTTATGGCGAGAAACACCAAAGATCCAATGCCAATCAGATGTTGAATATGTGATACTTCGTAAAAATAATACGTCATCTGTGGTTTCCTTCTTTAAATGTCCGTTATTTAGTCTCTAAACCGCATAGATGTTCGTTAAATGCAAAGAGGTAACTATCTAAATTAAAACGACGAAAAAATCGCCAAAGAACATAGTTGCCATCGAAATCTCGGGCAACGAAGCTTTAAACTTTGACTACTAAAAGTAACCTATGGACATTGGACAGCTATTGCTTTTTACATGAAAGTTTGCCTTTCATCGTATTAAGAAAATCAATTTTTGAGAATAATTTTTAATACTTGATATTCAACTGTAAAAGTGCGGAACAGATTATACGAGGAGCTCCAGCACCTGATTAAGTGGCATAATGAGGCAGCGAAATGAAACATACTTAGTGTTTCACACTGTGAAACCACGTCAAAATCGGTACGACAATTTTCAGGTTACGCAAGATTATTTTTGAAATAAATCTGTCGGAACATCTCAAATATATGCCAGACTTTAACTCGGACCATTGTGAAAATCTCTTCAAAATCTGTGTTTTCTGATTGCTTCCGGAACAAACATATACATTGCGGATACGGATTTATGTATTTTGTATGTATGCGTGTACGGTACAGTTTAGATTTTCGAGCACCAACATTAGCAGATGTTGGGATTTAATTGAAAAGCAGCCTCCGTACCGTAGCACCCAGCCCACATTGCTCGGAAACTGTGCAGGTAAATTGCTGGCGTGAATTTAATGAAACGAAGTGCATATGTTTCTCATTGGTTGACGAAAAATAGTGTACGGCGAACTATACCGGGAAACTGGGTGCTGTGCTAATATTAAATAAGTCCACTGTATGATAAGGAATAAAGTATTAAACTACCAACTTTTCATTTGTACCTATATCTGTATTCTGCAATTCACAAACTTTCAAGTGGCCGAGGGTCTTTTGCACCTAAATTAATCTCCCCTGTGTACATTACATACTATAACGGCATGAGAGATGAAGGAATGCTTAAAAGAATTAGTGCATCACCTTATCTCCTTAGTTTCATCTCTCCTGCTATTACGACGCAAATATGTTGGTCAGATAAGTATTTCTCGTTAGTCGCGAGTGAAAATATATGTTGGTATGTTTGCCATCTCCGTAATCGTAAGTGAATGTAGGTGTTGGCTTGTTTACAAATACATTTAATCATGAAATACTTCATTACTCCTGCTAGATAATTACAACGCATCTCAGCACCAAGTCGGTAACCTTTCGTAGGCAAGAAGTCAAAAAATTGGCAGCATAATAGTATTTCATGTGAGGGAAGTTCTATCATTACAGATGATGAATTCTTGTAGAACTCGATAAAAAAAAATCGAAAATAAAGAATGATTTTTTTTTATATATTGATATCTTGCTTCGTTTTCGAGATATATAATGTTAAAAATCAGTTATAAGTAAAGTTCCTCGTGCTTCTGGTAACGTTTCTTCTGGCCCAAGCAGTATTTCAATCTAACAACAACCACTATGAAGAAAATAAACATCAATAGTGCATTTCCACCGTGTAGATATAGTGGTTTTTGGTGAAAGTTTTGTCCGGTCCTTGCCTGACCTCACACTAGCCTCCACACTTCAGAGATACAATATCTCGAGTACTAAATGAGATATGTCTTGATTTCTCTCGTCTCGTCAAGTTACATATGAATTCATTATCAAATTTGGCCATGGCGAATTTTTTTTCTGGTCCAGACCGCATTTCAACCTAACCACGTCAATTTTGGGATACAATATCTAGAGAACTAAGCGAGATATCAAAAAAATCTTTACTTTAAATTTGTCTCGTCGAGTCCATGTCACGCCGTGTTGCGGCACTTCTGCGTGCTCGCGGGGGCCCAACACGATATTAGACAGTTGTACCAGTTTCTTTGGCTCTTTAGGGTAGTTAAAAGTATACTTCTTTACGTTGTGCTGTACGGTCTTACAAATACAATTTCCTGTGTTATTTTGTCTATTTTTACAAAGAATCCATCGTTAAATTGCGACGCCACGGTTATTGTAGAATCTCGAATGTGAGGACGCGGAAGTGTTTATTTATGCTATTTGCTTTGTGTATGCGTTATAATTCTATGAATCACATTCTAGAATTAACTTTACTGCAACAGGGCTTGCGCGCTTATCTTTCTACTTGTTGCTTTTGCACTGTTAACACATAAATCATGGTATAATTAAACCTAGTCAACGGTGCTTACATAGCACTTGTGTGGGAGGGGATTCTTGTTATTCGTTGAACTTTTTTCAATTTTGTTTAATTTGTAAATTATTGCACTATACTGAAATAAATACCGGCCTCCATTTCTAAACAATTTCGCGAACATTATAAATTAAAGCAAAGCTTCTGTGCCGGTCCGCATGTTAAGACTCTCCGCAAGTTAGCTGTTTTAACTTTATACGGAGCGATCCTCCAATCAAAAATATTTTCTTTGAAATTTTTCTTTTGTTCATTAGTTACTCAACCTGATTTATAAGACGAAACATTCAGCAGAAATAGCAGCACTGCTAGGAATATTAATTAAAAATCTTAGTCGAAGTATCGGACAGGGAATCTCCCAAGTTGGTGTTTTGATTTAATTGGAACTCCACCGCGCCGAAGGCAATGCTGCGGTCTGTTTGGCGGCCTTTATTAAACTTGCTGGTAAGGCCGCGACCGAAAATACCTCTCTGAGTCGGTAATTAGTGAAGGCAAGCAAACCAGGGAGTATTAGCGGTCTCCGTACAAAGCTCAGGTTCATAATTCACACTCCTTAACACTGCCCTCCAGCCGGCAAAGCTTTGCTCAGAAGAAGTCGTCACCTCACTGTATGAAGCAAGATTCCTCCTACAGGAGGATTTCTTCTGATTACCGGATACAGTAAATATAACCTCTGTGATCAGTTCAGGCGTCTGATGACAGGTAGATCCAAAACAACTTTATTACGCATGCAGATACAAAAACAAAAGTTTCGCGGAATTATACAGATTTTTATTTGGGAACAGATTGGAAAGAATTTCAAGCTTTTGCATCTATTCGCGTTTAATGAAGGATTTACCTCGGAGGTAAGGGAAATGAATCCCAAAACCTTTGTTAATAAATGTTTGGTGAGATAGTCTGAAACCCACATCACGCATTTGAAAAACAAAAGTTGGGGGAGGGACAGAGGTAACGGGGAAGGAGGTTTGGAAAGAGGGTAGCTTAATATGTTTCAGGAATCATCAACAATAGACATTAATAAAGAACTGATATGATAAAGAAGGTGGGTTGGGAGTGATTAGAACGCGGAAAAGTGAGCATAATGGTGGGTTTGTATGACTCATACATGAATGATCCGTTTCAAGGCCTGTTGGCTGCTAAATTATCAGAGAGGAATAGTCTTTCCAGAAGTCTAGTTTCAGAGTCTATTCGATTACATGGGTACCGCCACTATGTCGAGGCACCAATATTCACCGTCTTGTATTCACTTTTGCGCACGCAATGAAATAAATTACATACAGTAAAGAATCTTGATTTCTCTGCTAGTTGAGTCTATGTGTAAGAAAAAATGAGCATAAGAAGGAAGTATTTTTTTCCGATGTATTGTAAGGAATAGTATATATGGTCATTGTTTGTAGTGGATAAATAAAATAACTAAGATAAATATTTCTGAAAAGGATCACTTCTGGAATAAACACAACCTTACCCTTGGAAGATCAACTAAAATTTTTGGTAATAATCAAGTTGGGCCATTTTAGAGACAAAAACAGTTTTTATGGTAAATAATAATTTCGTGTAGTCGTAATGAGCTCGTGACAGGTTTTCTATTGGCGGCGCATTCCGCCCATGTAGTGGCCACCTGCCGGCTACATAGTACCTACAATTTAACATGGAATCCGAACCACGAAAGCTTTTTGGCGTACTTCACATTACACAGCAAGCTGTGCGAGAGGTGAAGGCAGGGTTAAGTGCCTATGAAAATCCCTGTCGAGACAGGGATTCGAACCGGGGACCTTTCGATCTCCATTCAGACGCCTTAACCACTGAGCCACCAGACCGCTGTCGTTATGGTGATATCATACATTCCACTAGTTGAGTTTGATCGTTGTTGGATCTCATAGGGACAATTTAACTAAAAAAGAAGTAATATTACAACCGATGGCCGAAGCAGCAATGATGTTAAAAGCAGTATAGCACTAGGCAAAATAGCTTTCATGAAAAATATAAAGTTCTTAGTTCCAAATTTTGATCTAGGACACAGTTAGAACTTTTTAAAACTCTATTTGTGGAGCACTGCACTTTATGACAGCGTAGATTTTCTCATACGTTTACACCAGGCCGTGCGTTATTTACGGTGTTTAGTAAATAACGTAATGAATTATAACGCTGTAATAAATGACGAAAAATGGTAGCATAAATGAAGCAAAACTTGCTGTTTTCCTTGTCCGCGAAGTGATTAGTAGTAGCTGCGTGTTAATTTAGGACAGCAACCTGCTTCAAAAATCGCTTCAGGAAATTGCATTAGTGTTATCATCGTTCTCAATAATATTTATTAATCTAAAACAAGGAGAAATATAAGAATACTGAGAATTTTAACTAAATAATAAAACAACCACAACAACATAAAGATCTATATTAAGAAACGAGATTCTATGCATCAAAACGAGAACACTATAAATTTAGCAGAAATGTAGGATGCTAGCAAAAATATCTTAAAAAAATAAAAGACTGAAGAATGAGTGATGAATAATTATGAATAAAGTGTAATTTAATATAAGTGGGACACTAACTAAATTGAAGATGAAAAATATGAAATTTCATATTACAAGAAGTTTGGTTAAAAACATCCGCAAGAGTTAACCTATCTTCTGTAATAAGATCTTAAATGGTTTTGGATCTATAAGAATAACAAGATTAACTGTATTCATTCGAATTATTACAAACACCATTCGCCGGTCAGACCACCTCTGTTATCGGGTTTTCGTCTGTTGCTTGCTATTCGCAACCTGTACTTAGTTCCACAGCGAGTTAAAGTTGTTGCTTCCCAGACTCCAGTTTCATAACGAATGCCTATCCCTTTGAGCAGCCAAATGTTAGTAGAACTTTTTTTACAGCAGTTACGTCAGATTGAGCCAAGTTCTTTTTGCGCAAACTCCAGCCGTCGTTACGAGCGACTTGCTATATTTACGCAACAGGTGCACTACCTTTCAGCCAATTAAGACTGCACGTGGTGTATGTAAATATAGTCTCATATACCGTATGATACTATTAATTCACTTTCATCTGTTTATTCGATAAATTATAAATATTTTAATAAGTTATCGAGAATGACTATGTTATGACCAAACTGGAGACCGAAATTACGAGCTAATGGTAATTAGTTTGGACAATTGTTTTTGAAAATATTCAGAAAAGTGATCGGATTTTAAAACTGCTTTTAAGTTACTTTGGGAAAGGTGTAATTACATATTCACCAATCTATCGCCAACATAACTTTCACGAAATCTGGTATACCATTACACAATCCAGTTAGCAAATGTACAGATGAAAGTACCTTTTACCCTACTCGTTAGTGATTACCATGGAATATGTTAGTCACAGGAGTTTCTCGTAGTAATTTAACTATGTTGGTTTTCCCTTTTCTTCCTCTGTGTAATTATGTGTATGGGTTATCTGACGGTACGTTTTTTCATTGTAGTGTGTTGCGGAAGAGTCGGGGAAAAAGTAGACGGAGATACATGGTATCAACCAATTCAGTACAATTCTTCTGAGAGGTTCTCAGAGATAACCAAGTTTAAGGTCCCCATCAAATGTGTCCTATTCTGTCATTCACATGCAATGTGGTGAGGTCTTTGGTTTTACCGAGAACTTTGGTACACTTTGTGGCGATTCCGAAATGTGTACGATCAATTCGCCAATCTTGGAGGTGATTTCTTGACAGCAAATTTTTTTCAACTTTTCGTACCGAAACAACTAGCTCCATGTTGACTATATTACAAGGTTACGCGCAACGTGAGTTATGTAGTTCACTGATTTCTCTTATAATTTTTTATTATACTTTAATGAATTAGGTATCTGTTAACTTAACGCTGAAAGTAACTTTATCCGGTGAAAGATAAGCAATGTATGAAACAAGAGAAGAAAATTAAAATAGAAAAAGAGGTGTCTTGCATGATATTGGAACACGGGTTACTCTGAAAGGAGGAAATGAAGAAAAACAGAAAATGACATTTATATAACAAATTTTTCAAAAAGCCTTAAGAACGGTATTCATACATATCTTACATTTCTTCTTCTTTGATTGTAACTGTTTGTTATTGTTTACAAGTAATATGCTGATACTTTCAGAACTGAAAAATAATATACCACATTTCTTAAATATATTTTGTGTGGGAGATTTTTTAGAAATTAAAAATCGATACTTTCGGCTTTCTCTTCCATGAATTAAAAGGTTATAACAAAACCATCAAGATGGTGGATGAGCGGCTAACGTTCATGCCTGATATTTGGGTGGTCCACTTTTCTGCTTCGACGTTTATCTGAAATTGCGACTGGCTGTAAGATTCCTTCAAATGGTCATTGTCCATTTCTAACAGTTCCTTGTCACTAAAAAAAATATTTTCTCGTAGCACTATACGTATTTTCTGTGTCTGATCAGCCCGTGTTGCTTCTAAACGAGAATTGATTTCTTTCTGTTATAAGCTATTTGAATGTAGAGTTACTAAGGAGAGTCAAGTATGCAGTGTGTAGGCTGTGGAGCAAACAGTTTCAGAGGTTGGTAATATTGCTAATATTTCAAATTGTTGGAAAAGTTCCATCAATATAACACTTAGCGCAAGGTAGTAGAATTTTAACTCAAATTATTTCATGTTTATTTCATGTAAGGACTCCCTTAGCGATAAATATCAAACCGAACAGCAGATATCGGATGAATCAAGTTGTCTGACCTGTTAGTATCCACTTACGGAATTATCATGTTTATTTATTTTCAATTACTGAACTGTTTTGCAAACAGCATGCCATTAACAATTTCGGCTAAAGAAAGTTCCATCATTTTTCTTTAAGAAATAACTAACTATATGTGAAACCGTAATAGATTGCTCGTCTCACAGAACGTTTGTTCGGAATGATGGAATTTCAACTACTTATAACCTTCACCGGTGGTTGGCACTTTACCTACCCCGTTTTGCGAGATAAACGAGTGTGAACCAGGTATCGATTTCACAGTGTCGATTTTTTAATGTTTATTTATTTTTCTTATGCTTGCCTGGGTCACTACAATAAAGCCACCTATTCAGGGAAGGTAGCTTCATTCGATGCCACCATTCACCGAAGCAAGGTCTTTCGTTTCGTTGACAATCACTCTGCAAATGAATTTACGCTTTAAGGTGACACTATCGATTATATATTCTATTCGTTGGTATGACAACACTGTTAACGCAGATATAAAATGTTTATTTATATATATATAGCACTGTCTGTTATGCGGTGGCCGCCGAAACTGAGTTACGATTTACAAATATTAGTAATTCAGTTGATTTTAATAATATTTGTAAATAACGATAAAAGTTTTCTTGGTGCACAAGAAAGATTTTCATTTTCTTTTTGTTCTTCGAACATTCAGCAAACAAAACTATACAATGTTACGTTACCGAACTTCCGTTGCCAAAAAATTGCAGTTCAGTTCGGTGAGATCTACATGTCATTATTCTTAACACCACTCTGCTGCAAAGAAAATGCAGGAAACATTTAATAGCTTCCATCCTTAACAACTCTCATTATCTGTGAACAGCGATCGCATGGGTTTTAACCATATAATTTTCTCGTCTGCGATAATCTTAAATCCACCACAAACCGGAACAGGGTTGTTGATTATAAATACAATGAGCGCGTCCTACACTATGTTCTAAACGAACTTTTAATGTGATTTGTACTAATGGCAGACTTATGTGCGTGTTTAAATCGACAGCTTCTCTTCGCTCCTAGGGTGCAACTGGGACACTTGTAGACTCGACTCTCATTAATTCAGTAGCATGGTGAAACACAGTTAGTTGGAGATGTATATTGATTCCAGGGCTGCTATACGGGATAGTTCCACCAGTGGCATAATTTTATTAAGTATGATTGGTTATTCTTGCCTACCCATGCCACATGGACATTAATTATCTAAAAGGACCTGTTGAATCATCTGAGAAGGCGAATACATCATAGGTTGATCATAATAATTAAAAATAGCTTAAAAAATAATGAAATAAATAAAGGAAATTTTTTATATGTATCTTGAGTCTCAGACTAATGCATTTCCTTCGTTGTCTACGGAGCAGTTCATTCACATTCATAATTCCTCAATCGTTTCTAAACAGTTCTTAAAAAAAAAAAAAAAAAAAAAAAAAAAAAAAAAAAAAAAAAAAAAAAAAATCTTCTAATCTCAACACCTAATGTGCAGCTGTGTGTTTTTGGTTATTTTATTCTGGTGGTCTGGGTTCTTTAAAGAAAAATCAACCGGCATTAGACTGCAAGCCAGTTTCAACGCAAATTTTCGAGTTACTCAAATAAGGCTTATTGCATCTGTAACCATCATACGAAACTTAGAGACTACGAAAGTTCGACACATCATTTAATTTAAACAGCTCAACTTGAACCTATGTTCCACGATGCCCTAGAATATCGCACCAGCCCTACTACCCACTCTGAAATGTACTGTGCTTAGACCAGAAAAGGGTATTATAGAGGCAAAATACAGAAAGTTTAATTTCCTGTAAATTTGATTATTATCGACAAATGAGTTTCCAAAAACATTTCAAAACTTATTTTTCATTACGACATGAAATAATCGATGTCTCCAGTTATGGCCGAGGCAGAGAAATACATAACTGTCATGGTAAATTTCTAAGAGAAGTAATTTTTCTTTTGGAAATCTACATAAGAATTTAGCAGCAAGCCACTCTTTGCCACCTCTTTCCTAAGTACTTGTACAACACTCGTGTTACATTGATGGTAATATATCCTAATATATCCGTAATTGTATTCTAATTTCTGGAGTTGCACCAAAAATCCTTTATTCGGCCAAGCATGGCAAATTACGCAGTCGCGAATAAAGTTTCCGAGGGCAAATAATATCTCTGGTAGTTTCTAAATTCATTTAAATAACTACACAAATACTCAGCGCTATGGTTAATGATCTTCTGCACATTTTGTTAACGTTACAATAAGTTAGAGCACGCATTGGGACAGACAGAGCAAACAATTAACAGTTACCATGGAAACACTAGACGTTGTCCATACAGACGCAATTGCTCGAAGCTCACAGCTTCGGAGAACTTCTCAAACACATTCGCTGAATTCAGGTAGGAAGTTAATAGTTGCAGATAATTGCTTAAAGCATAAACCAGTAACATTGTTTGCAAATTAAAATAGAAAACTTATTCATTAAATTAAAGATATGAACAGTGAATAAATAAGTGACAGTTTGTACAAAACATTATTTAGTATTCTTTCGTACTTGTTCGTTACTCAATTGCTCTGTTTCGAGATAGATTTCCGAAGTGATTTTCATATTACGTTGTCTCAATAGCAGCTCTTTCACAACGAAATTTGTTGGAGATTGTGTTTGTCTTTCATATTCTCAGTTTCGCACTGAAATTTTTCTCAAGTTGACTTGATGCTCCAACAACAGACAAAATAGTGATGGATGAGGAGTAGCCACTACTTTCAGTTGTGTAGTGATGATAAAATGTCAGACGTTGAGAGGCAGCGCGTTGTGACTATAACGTGCAAAGATGATGATGAAGTAGAGAAAAACCCAGTGCAAGCACTAGCAGTCTACTGTCGTCCAAAGACACTATTCGGTGTTTGCAGTCTTGTTTATGGTGGGATGGTATGCGATACATATTATGGGTATGAAATACAGGAGCAGGAAAGGTTCCTGTTTGGATCGCTTGGTTTTTCCATGGAAAATACCGCAGAATACACACAGTATGTGATATATTGTATTACAGAGATTTGGGATCTAGGATGTGAGACAAGAGGCGAAAAGAGAGCTTTTAGAAGCTGTGCTTTTTAACGAGGTTATAGTGAATACTAGTTGAAGCATCAGGATTACTAAGTCGAAGGAAAGCACGTTCTTCAGGCATAAATGAGTGATAAAGTTTACATTTGTAAGTTACGATATAATTTTTGGACAATACACCTCCCAACATTTAGAGATGAGTCACTGCTTACTCTGTACTGCTTTTTGATATTAACCAGCATGTGAGAATTTCTAAATGTCTTTTTAATACGATTGTTCAACGTTGAAACCGTTAAAAAGAAATGGAATACAATAAGAAACGTAGATTTATTTCTCCAATAATGAATACTACAGTTTCGTGAAATATTTTTTTCGTAGGTACGAACTAAAATCAACAATATTTCAGACCAGCCTCATACGCACACTGATTAACGTGAAAGGGACTTGTTTCAATTGTGCCAAGCGCGGCACTGTAGTCTAGTAACTTCTTCTAAGAGGTGTAAGCTAGAAATAGGAGAAGCTCAAAGTGTGTGCTGAACCATTCTCAGCGCGCAAAGGCCGAACGGAAATACTCCGCTCCACCGGAAGCAGTCGACGGGCTCTGGCCTGCCGCCAGACACCTGCCGTCGCCATCTTGTTTGCCCCTCCCCCTCGTCAGCGGATTTGGAATGCGCTAATTTAGGCTGGCGTGTGGGTGGCACCCCGCCCTTCCCCCTCCACCTGTCACCCCGGAATATGACGAGCCCAGGCTGGCTCCGAGATTTCCCTTCTGGATGCCTGGAGAAATAAGCACTCTGCCTCCAGGCATTCATACGATAATACTTATTAGTCCTATAACCTCACCAGCTACATACTATGATAGGTAGTTATAAAAATGGTACACGAATTCTATTTCAAGAGTTCGTAGGATATTTCAAAGGGAGTCAGTTCCCTATTAATTCAAGTGGATTTTACTTCTTTTTTTTTACTTATTGCTTTACGCCTCGTCGACGGCTAAGGTCATTAGAGGCGGGATGGGACTGGGGACAAGGAACGGGAAGTAATTCGGCCATGGCATTTTTGAAGGAAGCATCCCGGCATTGCCTGGAGTGATTTGGGGAAAATCTGGATGCCTGAACGTGGATTCGAACCCGTGTCCTCCCGAATGCGAGGTTCAAGTGGAAATAACGTGTTTGTCTCAATTCAAACAATAATGCAATATTCTTTTCAGTCAAAGCTACAATATATGCCTCGATTAGCACAGAAAATACGGACATACGATGGGAACGCCTATAGAACTTGTGTGTTTGCCCGGAAATCGTAATTGAACAGAGGACACTATCCATTACAACCAAAGACACTCATAGATTGCGAGCACCGTATCGGCCGTTCGATAAATTTTTATTTTTATGATCCCGGTATGTCACAGTATCATTTTTACTTTCCGAGTAAATATTGTGACTTACTCATCACTAACCGGAGTTTCTGTTTATGCAGGAGATTCAAAATTCAATAAATTTCTCATATACTACTGAGGATTCCAATACAATCCAGGCTCCAAGTATCGTAAATGTGTTCCATGTGTTATCTATTATGAGTTTTGGCATTTCTTGTGTATCACACATTACTACTTATTCTATAAAGTTGTTTTCACAACAGCTTTTTGAGTAATAATTTTGCACTTTCTTTAGTCTCAAAGTTTATTAAAATACTAGCGCAGTTCCCGGCGTTGCCCGGTATAGTTGGCGCAAATTTACCCGTACCCTATTTTTATTCCTGCATTGAGAAACATTTGGAAAAAGTTTCATAAAATTCACGCCAACATTTTTCGGAATTGAAACAATCCTCGATTCACCCGCCCTCTACCAAGAAACGGGTGGATTTAAGTTTATTTGTAAGTACACTATTTTCATTCGTCCGAAAAGATTCATGTATATCAAGCTTCGTTAATTTTGTTACGAAATTGTATTACTACATTACTGAACAACGCTAGATTATGTTAGAAATGCACATTTGATTCAATTGCGAAATTAATGGATATACTTTTTTGCTCGAAACGCCAGATACTTTAAGGGGGCGTCCATAAATTACCTGAAGTGAAATAGAGGTGAGAGGTGTGGGGGGGTCCGGTGAAATCTCACCAAGGAGGAGAGGGGTCAACTAAAATCTCACGTGAGGTTTTGGAAATTTTTGTTGGACTGTAGAGCTTTTTTTTTTTTTTTTTTTTTTTTTTTTTTAAAAAAAAAAAAGGTCTACAAAAGTTGATTATAGGGGGGTAAGGGGGGTATTTCGCCGAATAGTGGGTGTGGGGCTTTGGAAGGGTGAAACATAAAAAAAAGCCTCAAAAAGTTGCGGGGGGACTTCTAGGGGGGGGGGCGGTCTCTCGGACCAGAACTTACCAGAGAGGGGGTGGAGGGGTTCGGAAATCCGGTAAAACACCTCACGTAATTTATGGATGCTCCCTAACACCGCAGATTCAGCCTTTTATATAAATATCAAAAGCGAATTCAGAATAATATTATCGTAAACAGAAGACTAATGCTGTTTACCAGAGACATTGTACAGAGATCGTGCTTAAAGAAAATCTCTGTTGTTTTTACGGCTATCTATGTGGTTTATAAACTGAATATCCCGATTTAAAGGAAACAATACTTCAAGTTTTGTTTAGTGTGCAATTGTTATTATTGTAAAGTTATCTTATTGCATCCATTGAAGGCTATGGTCAAAGACGTAGTTGTGTGATTAGTGCGAAATATGCAGTGTCTAATTCTTCCATCTTTGGGATTTGTCATCATATGTTCAGAATTTCATTTAATGCTTCTGCGTTATTTAACGTTGAAACATAAGACATGCCAAACAACTAAATTGAGAGTCTAAGCTTTAAAACGGTGAAAACACCTTCGAAATCTGCTCCGTAGTTTCCGAGTTTTTATAAGACCAATATATCCGGTTTTCCTTTTATAGATATAGAAAAACCTTGAATCACTTCTAATTGCACTGTCATTAAATGGTCACTCGAAGCAAATGTGCTCCGTGAGTTACTCCTCACCAGTTTTCCTTGTTTGGTCAGTCAGAGCACGACGTTTTTTGTGGTTACAATTTTGATGGTTAAATGAATATTTAATGTATTATAAGTTTTAAATTAATTCATAAAATAACGCCAATACAACTGTATAATGTAGGTTTATTGCCGTACCAATAAACCTACATTATACAGTTGTATTGGCGTTATTTTATGAATTAATTTACTCAGCAACTGCGGAAAAATGGCCTTCAACAACATTGCATATTATAAGTTTGTTTTTGATCAGTCAAATTTCAGTTGAAAGAGTACAAGTTACTATCCAACGGTTGCCAGTGAGGTTGCTGAAAATTCCATTGTTTATCAATGATTACGATGTTACACTCACTATATAATTATTTTTTAATAATACTTTTTTGTTATCGCTGCTCCAAGTATACTTTACTAAAGTTTATCGGCCTTCTTTCCACCGAATGAAAGTTCTTGCAATGGCCACCATATTTCTTATGAGAATAATAGTATATTGTTGCTGATTTCTTTCACGTTACACTCTATCAGTCCATTTTTAACACTTTCCGCCGCACTTACTTTTTGCGGCCATGGTGTAAATTAGACTGAGTTCTCTCTGTTTATATTATGCAATGGTATAGATTTTTTCTTGTGCTAGAAAGTTATTTTGAATTGCCTCTTTGGCACTACAATTTAATATACTATTACGATAACTTTACTTATCTCGAGGTTAATACAACTTATGTATCAGATCTCTCCGAACACGGTGGGTGAGTGGCAAAGCTCTGGCCTTGGATTCGAGTGGACGCAGGTCCGAAACACTGTTCGGCCATCCAGATTTGGGTTTTAAATGGTTTCCCCAAATCACTTCAGGCGAATGTTGGGATGGTTCCTTCAAAAGGCCATGGCCTAATTCCTTTCTGTTCCTTACACTCGTTCTTTCCCGCCTCTAATGATTTCGACGTTGACGAGGCGTAAAGCTATAAACAAAAAAAAAACAGAATAAATATCAGATTCAGATTAGACACATTAAACCCCTAGTAAAGATCAATCCTTCTTTTATTCATCTGTAATTGGTATCCTTAGGACGAAATTAACCACCTCTTCTGTTGTTACGAGTTTCTTCTATACTCTTTGTAGCACTTAACCAATTTCTTACTTTACGAAGATATACGTTGTTACAAAAATTCACTAAAATACATGTTTTTGCGAGACAGTTAGTTGTCATCCCTAGTGATTTCCTATCCCACGGCCTTCATGTTGGAGACTGGTTGCGTACTGTCGCTATGAATCATTGGTTAGTTTTACCTCACGTGATCTTGTATCGGCCATTCTGAACAACTGTTATTAAATAGACAACAAGCGGATCCCGGCTTCTTGCACTGAACATTAATCAAGAGACAACACAATTCAGAAAAACTGAACATCTTAAATATAGCTATATTTAAAAAATTATTTAATTAATTTTAAAAACTGAATTTTATACACTTTAAATATATAGTAATGTTGCAGCTCACATTTTAGTGAAGAAAAAATGAGGAGCAGTCACAATTCGAAACCGTCTCTGCTTACAGATCAGGCTGACTCCAACAGCAGCGGCGTGGCAGTCGACTACGAACCCCCTATTGTCTGCGAGAGTGTTTTCTATCTCTCGCATCCCAACTTGTGATTTTGATCTCCAGTAGAGACATTTCCGCGAACCTCTGTTACAACGTTCCAGCAGTGTATACAGACACGGATGACTGGAGCGGCTTTTAACTTATTTACCGAAGCAATTTCTGGCGGAACCTCGAGTGCCGCGGGCAACAATCGATTATCGCCACTCGAACGGTCTGGTCGCTCGCTCCCCGCTGCAGCCTGCGGCCGAAGACAATACTCGTCGAGCAGGCAGCGATACAAGGCAGCCACCGCCCTCTCTCCACGTTTAATTAAAGTCTGCTCGCAGGCGCTTACACAGAAACTTGTTTGTGAAGTCCGCGGATGAATGAATAATCCTCTTGGAGCGAGAGACGCCTTCTACGTGCCGACTTCTCTCGTTTAGCTAATACAACTACTCTACCCATGAAATTCCTATAAGCGACAAGGAAGATACTCTCAAACGCTCTGTATTTATCATTTAGTATGTGATAAGACACTGCAGTGGAATGAATATAAACGGAAAAAACATTCATCTTATTAGGTTCACAGCTAAAAACGTTTATCTATGAATAGAAGGTGGGAAATAAAATGTGTGTTGGAGTCTAATTATCTTAACATAACATCTCATAGTAAACTCAGTTAGGCAGGACTCATTTAGACCATAGTAAGGGGTGCTTCAAAGTCCTTCAACTATTGGAAGTGAGGAAACTTCGTTACAAGTCCGTTGCTTGAATATGTGGTGTGGAACATAGATTTATTTGTGGAAATTATGCAAAACAAAATCTGTAACCGATATGATAATGCAGCTGGGTTGGGAGTCATTGGAAGATACAAACGGATCAAGAGATTGCTCAGAATAAAAAAAATATAATGGCAATGATGTTTTGATGAATAGTGGTACCATAAATTATGTGTGATTTTTTTTTTTTTTAAATGTGGACCCCCTCTCTGGTGAGGTTCCGCCAAAAAAACTCGCCCCTCCTACTCCATATTTCACCTCACGTAATTAATGTTTGCTCCCTTACGCTCCAATCATTTTATTTATATTATTATTATTATTGATTCATATATTTGCTTTGATTAATTATAAGTGTCACGATTAATGGTATTAACATTTGGAAATTGATTTGTGTATTGTGATAGGGTTCCATAAGCCTAGTTTGTATAATCTTTGGCCGGCGTAAGTTAGACAATATCGTCAGTTAGCGTCGGAAGAATTTTTGGCCTGGTCAAAAATAGCAAAGCGGGCACATTGTGGTTCGGCGCCCAGTCTATAGATGTTATTTGACATGGGTTTCAGCTTCATTGTATGAAAGCTGTAATATGATGTAAAGTGTTATACTATCTTGTTGAAATGCTGCACGAGTTTTTAAACGGCAATTTCAAAGAACTGTGATATATAAATTAGTGATTTTTTGTTCGGAACTGATTATAATTTCTACCTTTAATAACAATACCTCTCAGTTTTGGGTGACTATAAGCCATTAATTAAATGTAATTAAAACAAAATTGAGCATTCAGCTAGCATGTGTTTGACATGAGAGTGGGCCTTCTTGCCCAAAATACGCTGGTACCCCTATTGGTGTGAAAATACGAATAACTTAGCGTAATTCGTCAGAGGTTGTCTAGTAACTGTCGTCAGCTAATTAATTGAGTGGAAAGCTGACTTAGTATGTGGAAGTAAAAAGATGACTACGGTCGTAAGCTGGCACATTATTTCAGGCATTAACGTAAGGAAGTTGAAGACTGGATTTAATTATAAGTATGAATGCTTGGCAATTTACTAAAAACACCAACTTAAGAATCATAAAGGGTAAAAGTAGATGTGTGGAGATATCGCACTCAAAGAATAGTTTAATTTAAAAAATTTGAAATGGGAAAGTAGGTGTGTAGAAATTTATCGATTTGAACTAAATTAAATAAATGAACATTTTATAAATACAAAAATCATTTGAGCTGTTTGTGTTTCTATTATTGTCATCATGAACCATTACTTCATCCGAGTTTACTATTCTTTCAGTTACTTTACCTATACATTCACTATCGGTCATGTTTTGAGGTTTCAGTTTCATTTTTTGCGTAACATAAATAATGTAATTGTTGGCTAAACAACTTTAACTGAAAGCTAAAATGTTTTCTTTGGAGAGTAAAAAGTGTACATCGGCGATGAGAGTTGAAAGATGTTAATGGAAGAGAAAAGATGATCATGATCACAAACTGGCACAAAGGTGCGGGAAGATTTTATTGTTTATTGCCAATATACTTGTGTGCACAAGTTTCTAGCAAGGACCATCTTACACAACAAGAATACCTTATAGTATAATGAATTCCAGAGTAACTGAATTCCATAGCAAGGCCAGGAAATTCGAGTAAGTAAATTAACATTCAGTTACATTAATTCAATACAGAAATGCTATTACATACAGTTCACAACTCATTAAGATTATATAAAGCCTTATTACATAGATAATTTTTTACTTCAGTTTTAAATTCATTTCCAGTCAATGACTTTATATGTGTTGGTAACTTATTATATTGTCTCACTAACAATTCAAATGCACTATTATCTGCTGCCTTGGAGTTCTATCTATTGATACGTAAATTAGTTTTGATTCGAGTGTCATATTTATGAATTTCACTGCTATTTAATTTTGGATTGTAACTAATCAGTAACAAAACTCTCTCTCTCTCTCTCTCTCTCTCTATATATATATATATATATATATATATATATAAATACAGTGAAAATATAGAAAGAATATTTTCTTGTCTAAATATTTCTTTACAGGGTGTATTCCTATCCAACTTGTATATTATCCTGATACATCTTTTCTGGAGCACTAACGATCTATTCATTTAGAAATGGCAAAATTTTCTTTCGGTGGTAAGGGATTGGAATAAATTACCTAGAGAAATGACGAATAATTTACCAATAAAGCTAAAAGAATTTAAATTTGATATTTGTAGAGGGAAAAGGAAAGGTGAAAATGGATTTGTAGAAAAATTGCCATCGGAGCAGCGTTCCATCGGAATTAAAATAAATTAAATTAAATTAGTGGTTGGAGTGGAAGTAGTTAGGAAGACAAAAGTTCACACATTATACCTGAATTGAGGTAATTATTGCGACATCATTGATGAATTGGATAATAATTTTCAGTCTTTTGAGACTCTTATTCAGTAACAAAAAGATACTCATTTCACCAGACAATTAAAACGTAGCTTCTAGAAGATCATCGTCTCACAGACCTGTCCGTGTTGATGTGAATTCTGGATCTTGGCTCCAAACATGAACACTGTGTATGAACAAAGAAATTCAGAGTAAATTCTTCAAAATTATACACATTTCAAAATACAAAAAAAATACATGAACGCTTTTTTTTACTGTTGGCTCATATTAAAAAGAGGATTCAACTGTTTAGTACCACTGGATATAGTAACAAATACAGGGCAGAAATAACACTTCCTAAGGACAGGTTCCAAATAAGATCTTCAGCGAAGATCAAAGTATGGTGTTACGTTAAAAAGGAAGTGATTCAAAGATCAATGTAACAGTACTTCAAAATAAGCTATATGACAACCATTAAAAACCTAGCATTTACAAGTGCTGGTTACACTCGCATGCGGAAGGTTTCTGCGCACGGATTGTAAAGTAAAGTGAATCCCACAAAAACAATTCTTGTAAAAATAGGCCAAGTCTCGTGTTCACGTAGTGACAAAAAGTTACGAGATCTTCTTCTGAGCCAAGTTTACACTTTACAGTGTGTATTCACTTCACTTTGTGAAACAGAATGGTTTCTCTCGGTGTCATAGATCGTTTGTTTATCCTAAATAAATCTGACTATGACACCGAGAGAATCCATTCTGTTTCACAAAGTGAAGTGAATACCCACTGTAAAGTGTAGACAAGGCTTAGAAGAAGATCTCGTAACTTTTTGTCGCTACATGAACACGAGACTTGGCCTATTTTTACAAGAATTGTTTTTGTGGGATCTCATTTCTTTTTTGAAAGTTTATCGCTAATTCTCAATCACCTCTCAAACTGTAATTATTCCATTTGAAAATCACTGGATAAGAACATTTCAGAATTTAAGACACAATATACGTTACCAACAATGCCCCACTCCTTGAAAACAGTGAGTGTGCGCCGTAGCCGAACAATTGCCGTTGGATTCAATACCATAAACAAAATTACTAGTAAATTCCAAACCAAGCACAGGAACAAATTAAAATTTAAGATATTAGCTAAACTTGCTGATCTAGGCTAGGACGCAACGTCAGGGACCCAATAAGGAAATATGATTTATGGCGAAGTTGATTGTTATGAGGCCATGTTTCTGCTCACCAAATACATTAGGTGTTCACGTGAAAATACATTCTGGACCAAGCTGTAAAATTATACATTCATGGCAATAGCGTATATGTATTTTCGATTAGTACCAAAAGAAAGCGAGTTAGCGTTTACGTGTAAATGAGGCCTGAACCAAGCTTTAAAATTATGCATTGATGGCAATGGTGAATATGCAGTTTCGATTCGTACGAAAAGAAAGCCAGTTATTTAAGTTGTTTTGTGGCAATCGTATTTCTCAGATGAACAATGTGTTACAATCCTGCAAAGTTCAAAAACATACACACACACACACACATCCCCGCACCTTCTTTTGTTTTTCTTTTTTTAAATATGTTGATATTAATTCTCTTCATGAGACAGGTTCGATGGTTTGAGCATATAGCTTCATCCAAAACAAATCAATTAATCTGCAAATATGCACCGGAACGTTTGGGTTGCCATTGAACAAAATCAAGGAAAATCAGCAATATCATTTAATGTGCGTCGTAGCCGGGCAATGAACGTTGCCGCCGGTTTAACTACCACCTCAAGTTAATATCAAGTAACATCCAAACTAATCATAGGAACAAAATAAAATTTAAAGCTTTTATTAAACTTGCTTGCTTCTTTATAGTATAGAAATCTCAGGTTTATAGCTTCATCCGGAGCAAAGTAATTAAGCCGCAAAGATGTGCCAGAATTTTTCATGTTTGGGATTGTAATTAAATAAATACGGGGAAAACTCCAATGTCAGATTTAGGGATGAAACCATATATGTGTATCAAATTGTTTCTAGGATTGCTGGAAGTACAGTGAAATTTTGATGTCGGGGTGGTGTGCCGAAATAAAATTTTGAATTTCAATAACTTCCAAAGTAAGAAAAGGAAAGAACTAAAATTAAATACATTAGTTAAACAAAGTAAGCTAACTCTACACTGAAAATCTGAGGCTTATAAAGTAATTAGGGGAGAAAGCGATTTAATGTTAGGGGTAGGTAAGGGGGTAAGTATATAGAAATTTACGAGTTACAGACTTTTCTTATAATATGTGGGTAATATGTTATCTGTGTACCAAATTTCAGCTTTTTACGGCTACGAGAAGTGCCTTAGAATTTTGATGATCATCAGTAAGTCAGTGAGTGAGGGAGTGAGTTATAAAATCGCTGTAGTCTGCATCCTAATAACATCCGAACTATGACCAGTAACGAAATAAAATGTAGTACGTTTGCTAAGATTTGAGACATTTAGCATAAATACTAACGAAAAAATGTGAGGTTCAAAAATGGTCCGAATCACTTCGAGAAAAGGGTAGGTAGTGCCGCCGTTGACTCGACTTGGCCGGTGCACTGCCGGGCACCCAAGTTTAAAGGAAAATATACAATTTTCTTATTGAAAAACTCAATAAAGAGAGACGCCATAGTGTATCCACCAATTTTTTTCAACAGACTATTTAGAAATTAAATGAAGAGATTTAGATAGGCACACAAAAAAAACGCCTTGAAGAGTCTGTGAAACCATATTCAGCGCGGTTATAGTTCGGGCCTACCATACGAGAAAGGACACGAGATTGATCGCCGGTTACGCTATCTTGATTTCGGTCTGCCATAATTTTCCGAGTTTCCTTTAATCGAATGCCACGATCTTTCTTTATAGGAAGGTATCAGTTTCTAACTCTCCTCCATTATCTATTCCAATAACCTTGGAATCGACGAGCCGTAAAGCCCTAAAGTTGAAAAATGTATACAAATATTCTATACATTCCCTACCAAAATCAGTCAAAGATAAACAAGATTTTTGAAGACTGGAGTGAATAGAAAAACAACAATACGACATATTACTGATTAAAGACCTATCAAAAACTAAGGTCAATTGATTTTTTTCTACTTATGGCTTTACGCCTCGTTGACGTCGAGGTCGTTAGAGGTAGGAAGGAACTGGGGCAAGGAACGAGTCAGAATTTGGCCATGGCCTGTTGAACGAACCATCCGGGTAATCACTTGGAGGGTCTGGGGAAACCATGGAAAACACAAATCTGGAAAGCCAGACGGAGACTTGAACCAGCGTCCTCCCGAATGCAAGGCCACCCACCACGCTCGGTAAGGCCAACTGAATGCAGGCGTACAGCATTGGCTGATTCTTAGGCATTCCTATGATACTTGTAAAAAAATCTCTACCAATGAAATCATCATCTTCTACCACTGATCGGTATTAACAGTCACCACATTGTTCGCTCGAGAAATGCTTTGAACTCTCCATCGCTTACAGTCCTTATAGTCTCTTCTTGTCAAGTCTGTTTCAGTGTCATCAAAGGTAATGTAGTCCCATGGAGAGCACTACTGTCGCTGTCTACGAACCCTGTTAAGTTTTCTGAAATTGTGATTTGTGTTTTCCTGTTCACGAATGGTGTAGTTTTTTAGTCGCATTGGTGGGGACCATGTTAGCATTCGCCTAAGCTACCGGGCAAAGCCGTAATCTAGAATAGACAGCACGATGCCACTTTATTTGAACACTGCTCCGTCGAACCTTCCCGTGTTTAGATTGGCAGAGTTTTAAAACGCTTCGGCAAACAACGTGGAACGGGACAGATACCCGTATGTACCCGTTCCGTGCTATGTTGCTTTAATATTGGCAGCCCGACCAAACATCTTGACAACCCAATGTGATCATACGTCTGGTACTGTTATCCTGTGCTCATCGTGGGATTGTTTAGCATACCGTGATTACCTTTTGTTAGTCTAGTTGTTGCTGTTGAAACCGGATATTGAAACAAACATGGTCATGGTTAAAAAGTTCAATAGCAGGAGTTTGTACTCTGCGCGAATTAAATTTTACACAGTTTTATATCCAATGAAGAGTTTCTTTAATCTACAGAAATCAATGGCAATCAGAAATATAAAAAAATTCTTCTAGTGACAGGAAGGAAAATGGAGGGCAGGGGAGCTCAGCAGTACAATTGAGCTGCTGAGAGACAAACAATGTCTGAAATGCAGTCTTCAAGAGACAAAGCTACTTACGTATCTTGCAGAACAGAGAAGAAAGATTATGAGCAGAAATATTTGCCGTGTACACAGTCTCCTCTTATTCTCTACCTAGGTGGGTTTTGTTATGAAGCGTAGATGTGTGCTATCATTTCTACCTTAAAAAGTGTTTGTGGCATTACATGTGGAGGTATGAAACTTTTTAATTTCCACGTTAGGCAAGTCAAATATGTACAGTACATATGTTACCGAAATGAAACAATTAGGTTCCTATGCTTTATCAAGAGAGTTTTGATTGTTTTAATCGCAGCTTCTTGTGTTTCCGTAGATACGAAATAGAGCAGAAGATTAATACAGGACCGAAGCAAGAATGTGGTTTCTTGTATATTCTAAACACAATCATTCAGCAGCTGATTTATAGAGGTTCTAAGCATCTGCACTGGATGTAACTTGTATTCTTTATGGATGAATTTGAGTTTTCATCTCTCTTTGAGATATTTGCGTAAGTAGTTAGTAGGAACAGGGTGTATTATAGAGACTTAAAAGGTGGGAGATATCATCACAAAATCCAAAGTACGAGACTCCGTTGCTGACGATAAGGATGCCAAGATACTCTAATTTGGTCATAATGTATTACATAAAAATTATGGTAAAAAAATAACTTTGGGTGTTTCACTTATGAGCCTGACTTCAACAGCTCAGCATACAGCGTATAGATGATAGAGTAAAACCTTCCAAGCCTTCTTATGACCATCTTAAGATATTTTAATTAGGAATACGTATCGATATATCGATAGACAGAGATACAATTAACTGACTGAAAACAATCACGATACAATTTTCCTGCACTTGGAAATCATTAGAAAAAATATACTAAATCTTCATCCTTTGTTTTGATTTTAAAACTGTTTTGACTAGCTTGAATGAACTTCTGTTCGCAGCAGAGTTTCAGTGAGAAATCTATAATAGTCTTGTGAATGAATGTGTTGGCAGAGAGCCTACTCCACTTCCACTCACAACTAACGACGCCGTAACAAACTCGCCACATATACAAAATGAAACAGCTTTCCCCGCCCAACGGATTTCCCGAGTTTATTATCCCTCTAATCATTTCGGGGTAAATGCGGCGAAATAAATAACAATCTTACGACACAATTATTGTTCTTTGGAGAAGAGTAATCAATAGCGCTTGCTTGTGCATTCTAGACGCTCTGAGCGCCTTTCCTTGTTAGGAACCTTACAGCAGATCAAAGCATCGGTGAGTAAGTCGTTGAACGGATTTGGCGAGCTTCCAGCTCCTCAGATGAAACTGCTTTCTGGGGCTTCTTCCAATCAGACCCAACGTTTGCAGTGCTTCGCCGTTGCAAATCAATTTCAAGATAATCGCTTAAACGAAAATGCTGATTTCTCTGACGCGTTTGATCAAAGGAAAGTTAGCTTGGCAAACATGTAGTATATTGGCACTGATTTTCATTTTCTATGCACAGGACAGTTCTCCATTGTGTAACTGAATATTTTTGTATTTCAGCTTACAGAGACTATTTTCATACTCCTCTACCTCTCTGTTTCTAACTTTTTTCAGGTTTATTTGTATTTTGTTTATATGCAACTGTTATGGTAGGACTGGAAGTAAACAGTAAAACTTTTAATGGTTTTCGCAGCTGAAAATATGTTCTATATTTGTTGCTTCAATTAAACGACATAATTCACCTCAACGCCCCATTCCAAAAACGAAGAAAGAAGTCCATTATGTGGTTATTGGATTCAGTAAGGTAGAGAATATCTCGGCTGTAAAAATCAGCGTCAGTCTTAACTACAATATTTAAATGCAGAAAATACTTTATGCGGAAGTCAGTTATGAATGTTGATGGAGAAACTAATGCCGCAGAAAGTATGTATGTTAATTCCAAATTTAATGAGCATTAATAAATTCAAATTCAATCACGTAGGGATTTAAGCTAACGGATGAAAGTAACTCAAGATTATAATAAAACAAAATGTGAAGCATTTTTATTATTGTTAATCATTTATGACTCAAAATCGAGGTCATTATAAACAAAAAGAGGGTGGGGTAATGGAAGGAGAGGGAAAAGATAAGAAATTGGGTTATAACCTTTTGAAGGAACCATGGAAAAACGAAATCTGGATTGCCAGACCTGGTGTAACGTAGAAAGCCTTTCATATCGATATATCGAGTATCGATATCGCTGGTAGAAGAGGAATATCTGTGGGAAAGAGCAAGGATACAGTGGAAAGAGGTGGACGAAAACAGTGCAACGTGGTCTCGTGTGGAGTTTGTTTCGAAAGTGTGCTGAAAAACTTTTGAATAGTTCCCACATGGAAGGGTTGTTACCTGCAACCGAATGGATACCTTGTCTGATCTTTTAACACGGTATCGGGGTGACATCCATGGTCAAGTTGAACGCAATTACAATACGTTCTATGAAACCACCAACTTTTGTTTCAATGCTGTAACATAACCTGCAGTGTGCTCATCCATAAATTTCTCTATTTCGGTAGAGTGGGACCAGACTACTTTTCAGTTGTAATTGGTGAGGGTGTAATACAACCACACCAATTTTCCGCTACACTGGGATTGAACTTTCGGTTTCCCTTGTACAAAGTTCGAATGTTATCTACTCACCCACATATCACGGTACTTGTCTGCAATAATCGAAATCAATTTTAATATGTCGTAGGCCGAACTGTAGACTGTCAGTTGAAGAGATTTTATACGATTAACAGAACCAAATTTTATTGAATAATTTACGGCTAGGTCAAAATAGATGAGGATACAGAAATTTTCTAATAATTTTGCATTACTTCTGTCATTTATTTTTAAACGTTAGTAAAATATTATATGTTACATGACCTTCAATGAAGATCATCAGTCTACAGTTTTTCGAACAACTATCGCTCGTTTTGTGTTTGACATCGCTGTTACATTTCTTGTTAATTTGTAGCACAAAAGATGTTCCCTCCCATATTAATCAGCAATAGTGTGACCTAAAATTCCAGGAATATATATGTGTTGCTATGTATCAAGTTATTAATGTATTTTCTTGGCACAGAATGCCATAAAACAAATAAATATACCCACGGTGTTACCATTTAATGCATAATTTAAACAAAGTGTATTACCTGCGTTTTGTGTTTCGTTTCAATGTGAAGGACACCTCTATAGTAATCTTGTAATACTGATAGCCTTTCAATGAATTTCATATCAGTTCAAGCAAAAAAAATCAGAAATATGATTTATAAAATTGATACTTAAAGATTCAATCATATTTGCAGTAATGTCAATTAACGAGTTACTAATATTGGTAACTATTAAACTGCTGAAGGACATTTGCTTTTTCGTGGGCTATAAATATCAGAAACTATAGTAATAATTTCAATATTTCGATTTAAGAATCCGAATGAACGTTTATATTTCGGATTACATGAAGAATTTATGATCCCTGTAGCCAATGTGATCGTTAACATGAATCAATAAAACCCATCCTTTAAATTTATTCAAGATATATCGATTTTTCTATCAGTTGGCTTTGATGGTTCGTCACTGAGCCGATATAAAATTGTAAAAAACGAATGGGAAGAAAATCGAATTCTTATAACAGAACTATACCTATGTTCGCTTGGAGTGATTTAAGGAGACAGTGTAAAACGGCCATCAGATTCAGACCTTTAATAAAATTGTATTTTAAGAATTATTTATAGCAAGGTGGCAGTTGAGTAATATAGTTTTTTATATTTTTATTGTAATTAATTGTGATTTTGTGTAAATGAACATTGTTTTACGGAGATAAATTATGTAAATGCTATGTGATATGTTCAAAAACAGTATTATGCATGTAGATATCTTGGCATTACACTTAACAAGCTTATCTGGGCAGGACACATTGGACAGGTGGTAGCAAAAGGTTTCAAAATTCTGCACTTGTTGGAGAGAGTGATGAGGGGATGTACGAGGGAAGTAAAGGAATTGGGTTACAAAACTTTTGTCAGACCATTTCTCGAATATGGTAGTGTAGTATGGGACCCACATTTTGAGTATCAATATCAAATATAGGAATTGAAGAGGATGCAAAAAAGGGTTGCTAGATTTGTTTCTGCAAATTATTGCAGAATGCAATCAGTACCAGATATGTTAAAAGAGCTGGAATGGGATTCATTGCAAGACAGCAAGAGGGTGAAGAGGGTCATGGGAGTTTACAAGGCGTATACTGGTGATGACGCATGTAAAGATATTGGTGTAGGTATGAAAAGTGGTGAATAGAACGGAAAAGATAACCATGACCACAAGCTGGCATTGGATTTCAAGCACAAGGGTATGGTAAGATTCTCTTTTTTAGGTAAGGGTGTCAGGGATTGGAAATAGCTGCCAGGGGAAATGATGATTAATTTACCAAAAACGTTGAAAAAAATTAGAGTTGGAATTTGAAGAGGGCAAATTTAGGTGGCTGCAGGAAAAGGGGACGATGGGTGTTTATGGAAATTGCCACCGGAGCGTGTGCTTCATTACAATTTTTTTAAACATTGATAAAATGATTGTAATTGTAAGTATTAATATGAGCTAGGATGTTTTGGAGAACAATGTGAATATTTTTTGAATAAATATCTTTAATTTTGATTCCTAGGCGTTTCATAATGATTGTAAATAATTTTTTATTAATTATCATTGTTTTAAACGTGATTTTAATTGTATAATTATTATTAGTTAGAATACGAGAAACATCTGGCGGAAGTCTGAATAATTCTGGAATTCTCTGTAACTCCTGTATAAGCGATCGGCAAAGATGAGTGAGTTAGTTGAGTTTTAGTTTTGAGAATTTTAGTTTTGAAGTTGTTGCAAGCTATGATCGCTGGAGAATTTGTTTACATTTTTACGTAGTATCTTTGGGACCGTGCATAAACTACGTGGCTCGGTCCAGGGAGGGGGGGGGGTGAGCTGACTAGAAGGTTACGCTGGGCTACGTGGGGGGAGGGGGAGTTCCCGAGCCAGGCCACGTAGCTTTCCTTTCATAACATTTTTCACAGTTTAAAATGAGGAACAGAACTCACAACAGCATGTGAATATTTATTTCCCTCAGTTAATTATCTCCATATGTAATTTACAATAGTCTGACAAGAGAAAACAGTACAAAACGTCTTCTGGAAGCAAAAGTTCAAAAAGCTACGTGCTACGTGGGAAGGGGGGGGGGGGGGTAGAGACAAAAGCCACGCAGGGCTACGTGGAGGGGAGGGGGGGCTCACAGGAGGCCAAAATGAAGCTACGTGGTTTATGCACGCTCCCTTTGTGTGAAGTCCGATGTCTTCAAAAGATAAACAAACTAGAAAGTGATTCTTCTTGGAATAATTATTTCATTTAAAATGAGATACCTATTAAGTGGTAACCTGAAATCTGGATGGCTGGATTGAGGACGAACCAAGCATTTCCAGAACCCTCTTGAGCATAACCTGACATAAATAAATGTCTATTTATGGCATTCATATGTTTGTTTTTTGAGGTTCTTTTACAGTGTCTAAACTTTTATAGAGATTGCCATTTATATAAAAATAAAAAAGCCATTCTTACAAGATTTTTCTGCAGATCTTTTTATTTATATATATATTCATGCTGTAAAAAAGCGTAATTATTTTATTTGGCACTAACGTAGAAATATTATTCCGGAATAACAGTGATAAGTCACGAAACAATGAGCAAACCCGAAGTGATGCAATTTTATTTTTTGTCGTTAGGGTTCTTATTATTATGATAATGGCTTCGAGAGAACGATTATCAGCTGAATCCATACCTTCCTCTCTAGAATGAAATCTCATCAACGTATTTGCCGGTCAACTTTGGGGTATAGAACAATTGTACCTATTTTTTTTTTTAAGAAAATTAGACAATAGCTCGATGAATGAATCACTAATGATGATGTATCACTAACTTTTTGTCTGCAGTTATATGGCGATGAGAATATTGTTACAGAAAATTTATATAAATCAGTTCTTTCAATATTAACCGTATATTTGCAATCATTACCCTCAATAGCTTCTATATTAAATTATTGGTCCAATTTTTTTGTTGCAAAATTACTGCCATGTAATATTAATTTAGTCAGCTGGCAGTTGATGTGCTTTCAGAGTAATATTCATTATGCTTTTTAACAGTGTTGTTGTTAACTTAACCAATCATCACTCAACCAAGTTACAGATGATACAATGTGGTTACTGGTCATGATTTCAGAGAATTCAGTCATTTAAGCATTTTGGTTACCCAGTTTCACTGTCAAGGAGTATTGTGATTGACTAAACTGTGCTGATATATCTGAAAAAGACAGTATAATCTCTATTTTCCGGTATTTCTAGTCTTTTTCAGAACATTGATACTGGAAAATCTCTAGTAGAAGAATCATCAAAAATAAAGCCAAGATGTGGTTTGGTAATTTATTTACAAATTTAAAAAAAATCTTCATGATATCATGTAAATTGATCTTGAAATTTCTTATTATCATACAGATACATCATAAAACATTAATTATTCACTGAAAAGCCAAAGAAACTGGTACACCTGTCTAATATCATGTAGGGCCCCCGCGAGCACGCAGACGTGCCGCAACACGACGTGGCATGGACTCAACTAATGTCTCACTAGTGCTGGAGGGAACTGGACACCATGTATCCTGCAGGGCTGTCCATAAATCCGTAAGAGTACGAGGGGGTGGAGATCTATTCGAACGGCACGTTGCAAGGCATCCCAGATATGCTCAATAATGTTCATGTCTGGAGAGTTTGGTGGACAGCGGAGTTGTTTAATTTCAAACCATGGAACCATTCTGTAGCAATTCTGGACTTGTGGGGTGTCACATTGTCCTGCTGGAATTGCCAAAGTTAGTCGGAATTCACAATGAACATGAATGGATTCAGGTGGTCAGCCAGGATTCATACGTAGCCAGGATCATACGTACGTGTCACCTGTCAGAGTCGTATCTAGACGTATCAGGGGTTCAGGGGTCCATGTCACTCCAACTGCACACGCCCGATTACAGAGCCTCCACCTGCTAGAACAGTCCCTTGCTGACATGCAGGGTCCATGAATTCATGAGGTTGTCTCCATACCCGTACACGTCCATCCGGTCGATATAATTGGGAACGCGACTCGTCAGACCAGGCAACATGTTTCCAATCATCAACAGTCCGAAGTTGATGTTGACGGGTCTAGGCGAGGCGTAAAGCTTTGTGTCGTGCACTCATCAAGGGTACAAGAGTGGACCTTTGCTCTAAAAGTCCATATCGATGATGTTTCGTTGAATTGTTCGGACGCTGACACTTGTTGATGGCCCATCACTTGAGATCCTCAGCAATTTGCGGAAGGGTTGCACTACAGCCAGGATGAACGATTCTCTTCAGTCGTCGCTGTCCCGTTCTTTTTCAGGCCGCAGCGATGTCGGAGATTTGATGTTTTACCGGATTCCCAATATTCACGGTGCACTCCCTGAAATGGTCGTAAGGGAAAATCTCCATCTCATCGCTACCTCGCAGATGCTGTGTCCCTTCTATCGTGCGCCGACTATAACACCATGTTCAAACTCAACTTAACTCATGATAACCTGCCATTGCAGCAGCAGTAACCGATCTAACGCCTGCGCCAGACACCTGTTGTCATCTATAGCCATTGCCGACCGCAGCGCCGTAGTCTGAATGTTTACATATCTCTGTGTTTGCATACGTATGCCTATACCAGTCTCTTTGGCTCTTCAGTGTATATTGTATATTCTGTAGACAAGAATATACCATATCGCCCATTACTTTGAAAAGGTATTGTTATGCTTATCGGACCTTTAATACATTGCAATGAGGTATTTGTAACGGATTAGCAGCGTATGCCAATAAAGCTTTAATTACGTCATATTTATAAAAGTTGTTATGTAGAATATACTCTGTTTAGTATCTATTTCATCCATCAATAAATAAACTACGCCTTCCCTTATAATTAACCTACACATTAAAAACAGTTGCGTGCAAATTCGATCAATGGTTCTTGAGATTCAAGAGATAAATAGAATCTTTTAAGGACCTGACGAATCACCCTTATAGAGATCGATAGAAATTTGGCAATGGCCTTAAGAGCAAATATATCTTGAAAACACAGAACTAACGAAATCTGGACTGCCTGGAACCGAACCGTCGTTCTTTCGAATGCCAGGACGAAACGTTACATTCTGACCCACCGGGTTTTTAAACAAAAAAAAAAAAAAACAATAAAACTTTACAGATACATTATACTCATAACATGCGAGGTAAACACACAATGTTTTGATGAAAAACTTAAATATGTTAACTGAACAAACATAAATTAATATAAGCCAATTTACGAATTACTCTTTGCTATCCTATTACAATCTAAATTTAGCAAGCCTGACCGTGCCTGATTTCTTCTTTTTTTTGTTTTTGCTTCAGGCTTACGCCTTTTTGACGTCGACGTCAGTGTCATTAGAGGTGGGAAAGGATTGAGGGTAAGGAAGGTAAAGGAATTTGACGTTGTGAAGGAACCATCCCAACATTTGCCCGAAGTAATTGGGGACACCATGGAAAACCCAAATCTGGATGTCCGGACGGGGTTTAGAACCTCCGTCCTCCGAATGCGAGGCCAGAAGGCCTGACCGTGTGTGGTATTTCTGTAAGGCCTTAAGTCAATTAATCAGTTTTTGAATTCGTGTCAGGTTAGCACCAGATGCTGTGGGTGTGAACCGTGCAATCACTTGTAGGCTTCTGCTCGACTGACTTCGGAGATTACTGAAGTCTTTAGACGGTCGAGCTGATAAGCTACGGGACTTGGACCTCTAGCGTGGTGATCTGCACCAAGTCGTAGCACTTATTCACTTACCACTTACAAATTAGGACAGGTGCAAGTGATATTCTACGATGAGGCTTTCGTACTCGCGTTGTGTATTAAACTGAATTCACTATAAAGCTTGTAAAATAACAAATGATTTTCAAAGTTAATTATTATCGCTAAAACATTGTCTTTGAAATGGATTATACAAATAAGAGTCAAACATTTCAGATGAAAATATAAAAAAACGTTACTTTTGCTACATACTCATTATCCTGTTCCTAAATTATCTACGGGATTTCTCAATTAAAATTTACTGAAGAAACAAATTTGTTAAAATTCATTTAGTTATTTTGCGAAAATGGTAAACCCCAGAAAGATCGACATAGTTTTCACGTTATATTTAGGAGGCTCCTTAAAACTGAAAATTATGAAAGAAGTTTCGGATCAGTAGTTTCTGAAATAAAGGAGAGCTTTTGGGCCAAATTCTTCCATATGGTGGAATAAAATCAAAATCCAAATATTTTCATTCCGCGTGTTGGCATCTTTTATTTGACACCCATGAAGAAAATCTAAAAGAACTTCCTGATCCATTTAAAAACTCACTGGCAGTTTCACCAAAATTTATACTAACATCGTGTTTTGGATATCAAGATCTAAAAACTGTGTAATAAAACATTAAAAGTTGAAAGGTTGAGAGACATCCTAATGAACTATTCAATATTCAAGTTAAAAGTGGGTCCACAGGCTGCCGGGAGTGAATTTACCTCACCGAAGCACCCTCTTGAGCAAAATGCAATCCTACGCGCGAATTAGTAACGGAAAACTTTTTAGGGTTATCAATAGTCGAGAGTATTAAGCTCAAAATCACCAAGTTTACAAATGTCAAGTTTGCTTTTATGATGAAAATAATTGGAAGCTTTGATTTCAAAATAATTTTAATTCATTGCTAGACTTGCTTATAATCAATGTTTAAATAGGGCAGCCATCCCTAAAAATGGTCAATTATAAAGTCAATGAAATAGGAATATTACACATAAGCATACTTTTTTTAACTTTAAAAAATAGCGTAGGTATATAGTTAATAATAATAAGTTAAAAAACTTGTAAAATATTACATACAAAAACGTTTTAAAACTAAATACCCCACAAATGGGGATAATTTACAATGTTTATATATAAAGTTTTCCAAATATAAAAATATCAGCATCTTTCACAATTAAATATTATTCTTCTAACATGTTTTTCACTGATAGTATTGCGGCTCAATCATCATCTGAATATAGCAAAGTAATGACTTTTATATTTGCTAATGCCTTTTTTTCTTTTTTATGTTTTATTACTACATTCGTTTGTACTCGTACTTTCGTTTCTACCGCTGTCATCTCAATAATGTTCCTCATTTTTTTCTATTTTTCTTTCTAATAGTATGCATTGTCCTTATTCTGTTTATCAGTCATCTTACCAAAAAAATAATCTTTTTTTGGCTTTAGATTTATCTCTTTGGCACAAATAAGCCGTGCTATTCTTTTTAAGTTGATTTTTCGGGCATTTTTTTTCTCATCCTCACGATACGCCATATTGCTATAAGAAACAAGTACTAAAAATATAAATATGGGTACATAAACAGTAAATTTATTGAGAAATTACCATAGCTGATATCAGCTCGGAATCGAAATAGTGATTCCGGGAACATTGTCATGTTCGCGAACGTTCCAAAAATGATCATTCACGAAATGACGTTTTCAAATAACGTAAGCTTTTCCTTTGATCTGAACCATTTCACATGTGGTCTTATACTGTTAGCAAATGAGATTATTTTTTAATAATGTTCCTTAAAAAAAAATATTCAAAATTGTAAAACTCATTCCCGGGATGATGACCTATTGATGTACGCAACTACAAATAACTGACTGAAATGTATTTATCATTTAATTTTAATTATTTTGGTGAAAATTCCTTATGACAGCCGGTTATAATTCCTTTTCGTACCTAACCTGAACCGTAGTGCCTAAACGCTGCGTTCATTTTAAATAACTTTCTGCCAGTTACTATTGCGTTATTGAAATGATGCACATGTTGCCCGATAAAATATTTTAGCATATTTCTCTATGAAATAAATGTACTTTTGTATAATATATACAAGTTTTAGATATTAGATTTAATTGACCACCTGAAAGTAATGAAAACTGTTCGATGTCTTGTTTCTGAGAATCATTACTGTTGGACGCGTTCGCGAAATTATTTTCCTTATATATATTTTTAAACGACGATAAATCTTATTTATTTTGAAGTATATTATCTAATGTACAGTTAAAACAAATAATTTTTAGTATTTGATAATGTTCACTAGATAAAAAATATATTATTAGTCATTTATTTGCGGGCGATGCAAATTTTCGACCTTGGTGATTTTAAGCCACTAATTGCCCTTCAAAATAATAATAAGGCAGATATTGGACATCATGCAACCTTTAAAAATGCCTAACAGCTGGTTCGACCAAGTAAGATAAGACCTGGAAAGAGCAAATATCAAGAGATCAGAAATCGTAGATCGCAAAATCTTCAGACAAAAAATACACGACTGGGTAGTCATGCCAGAAACCAAAGCCAAGAAGACCAGCGCAAGTTACACAGAAGAGAGAAAACTTACCTTCAGTAAATGGATGCGAGAATACTGGAATGGTAAAAGAAACTCAGACAGAAAATGACTACATACTCTCAACGCCGAAAGAAACTGCGTTCTTATATGACATTGTCTCTGGTGACTAACCAAGTTACAGAAGTGTTATAATTACACAATATTTCGGCGATCTCATTCGTTGTCGAATATGGCGACAACGATTGAGATCACCTAAATGTTGTGTAATTATAATTCTTCTGTAACTCGGTTAGTCACCCTAGAACATTTCATATAGAAAATGACCAAGTTTTGCGTGATCTATCTGCATAGGTTCATTTGCATAAAATAATAATAATAATATTTTATTATCAATTACAGAAGATGACAAACAAAGTTTCAAGATGATAACGTTCTTATGTGTAGTACTGTATAAAACGAGGTATTATGAATACCTTAAGATTAATAATATCTTTTTTTCTTTCTCCGAGTGTTTAATTTCAACAAAGAAACAGAAAGACTGAATCTCTCGCTTTTTGCAGTGGGGGTGGGAGAATGTGAGGATATTGAATGTAGTTTTTGGTTTGAGTATCGCATCCAGTCACGAATCCACAAAATAAACGGTTGCCAGTTGAAAGAATTCAAACCAGAAGGAGATATAAACAAACGAATTACGGCTAAAGCTATTTAAATGAATCGCATTATGCGCACAGAAACACCGAGAAGTTGGTTGAGTTTTGAAACCCTCAGAAAGGCCTACAAATGGGACTGAACAGTGGTACTTGCCTTGTAAACAACGTCTTGCATACTTTAAAAATGGTTCTTTGCACATACTTTAATGCTTTAGGCATCTTAGGACATATAGCCAGCCTGATGAATTTTTCCAGTTAATTAGACACACCACAGGACGGATATGACATTCATTGACACCCATGCCGCGGCCAGACTCGAACCGGCTACCTTCCGCACGCGGAACTAGCACTCTAACCCCTACGCTACCGAGGTCGGCAATCATGTATGTTAACAACAGATGAATTTAAAACAATGTTAGAGATTGTTTAATAAGTCAGTGTCTTATCACGCCCCATTTTTGAAACTTGCGCTTGCCATTGCTGGCATTACCCCTAAATAACGAAATCTTATGATATTTTAACTTGATTTTTTTCCATTTCTTACCTTAAATCTTTTGTAGATGTTCAGTGAAATGTTTATTTCGAAGTTGTGACGGGAAGGGGTTAAAGCTAGTTTTGGCTTATTCAGGCCAAATCTTCCCGAAGGCACCTGAAGATCACCAATTTAAACGTCTGTATCTCATGAACGAATTACCATCAATATCGTCGTATACCCTCATCCAAAATAGACTCGGAGACTTTTTGGAATCAGTTTAGATCTTTTATACACAATGTGGTGATCACTAATTATGTAAATCCACCACGACTACCCAATCACGCCGCCAAAGCAACTACAGCCACTAGGCGAGTAGAAAGAAATTAAATCCATAGCAGACTTTGAAACTACTTGATAGTATTCATGTAATCGCGCTCACCGTTGGCTCAGTTGGTTGCAGCACCGTGATGGTGTCCGGCTGGTTTTAGTGATGGTGAAAGAAAAACTTTCATTCGGACATGGGCGTCAGGGTAGTAGAGGTGGGGGTGCACAATTCCTAATCAACAAAGTCCTGAATTAAATCCCAAACCTCTCCGCAGTGCGTATGGAATGAGATCATACGACACTATTGATGGGAACGTTAAGATTAGCAAATTTTTTGTGTTTTCGGAAGAGTAGGCTTAATGGCTCGGAACCGGTTTTAACCCTCTACTTCCCTCTGTCATCTCTCTTCCGCAACACAAACAGCACATTGATGTTAGCACGCACACTATCACGGTCATTCACACTTGCAACATCACTTACGAACATTATCACAACGAAAAACCACCTCAGTTCATTTTAACATAAGTTCCAATGGATGGTAAAGTTCGCCCACGGTAACAACGACGCTCCGACACTAGGCAGCGTTCACTGGAGAAAATTAATATAATCAACAAAACACAGTTAGATATTGTAACAACCATTTATTTTTGCTTGGTGAAATTCTTATACTTATTAATTTTTACTGCTCGGAATCGAGAAACGAAAAATTGTTAACTAGGAAACAAACTGCCTATAATCTACATATTAAAATATAATATGTCAAACAAACTAAGAAATGATTATACACACATCTATATTTCGCTATCACTTCCAGAATTATTTACACCAAATATAAAATTACAGTTTTCCATTCATACTGTGACTTAGCCTCGAAATCATATAAAATCAAATATGATTATGCGAGCTATCTAATCACGCAACACAAAAGCACTGGTTGCATTTGAATTTTTATATAGATCAATGAAATCATCTTTGAGGGTGTGTTACGGTTTCCGCGTTACTCGAGGAAGTCAATGTTCGTGATAACTCGTTGAACAGTAGATTTACCGTTTTTTTTTTAATGGCATTTGGCTACGAGGCCATACAGCCAGCACTATGTAATTTTGTGGTTTGCATGTATATACTGGATCACTCAATGTATTATAGATTCTCCGTGGTAGAGACGACACAAGACAAACACAACACTTAATTAAAACCACCCATGCCCGCGGCCGGACTCAAACCGGCGACCCCTGCAACGCGAGGCTAGCACGCTATCCCCTACGCTGCCGGGGTCGGCTTACCGTTTCTTGTTGAATGCAGAAAGCCGCCACAGATAGGTCAGGTACTATACTAGAGATGTTTATCTCATTCCCCTCGTTTCTCTTCGCCAAAATAGGTAGGCAAATGGATACGGTAAATGCAAGTACTGTTATTTAGCACAGATAGAACCAAGCTTAACCTGTCAGCTGATCGTTAATCTGATTCATGCTGCATGCAGGAAACATAAAAACATTTAACATTACTGCTGGGCAGCCAGTAGAAAATGCGGCTAGCTAGTTTCGCGCTCCAGAACGAATGATAAT
Organism: Vandiemenella viatica; assembly: GCA_031002005.1. Classification (NCBI taxonomy): domain Eukaryota; kingdom Metazoa; phylum Arthropoda; class Insecta; order Orthoptera; family Morabidae; genus Vandiemenella; species Vandiemenella viatica. The sequence continues at coordinate 73,484,741 of CM061919.1, forward strand.
ACAGTAAAATGGACGAAACTTAGTTTCCAGGGGCCAGAACGTTTACCGTTCATCCACCACACTCGGTCCAAACACTGGACCACCGTGTGATTTTCATTGACTTTTCACGGCTTCGATATAGGGGACTATTTTCTGTGCTCGTCTTAGCAATTTCCTACGCGCAGGAAGAGACCCTTTTTCCGTCAACAAAGGGTTGCTGAATAACAACATCGGCTCAACGGACTTATTCAAACTAACCACCCGTTCGACACCTTGAGAAAATCTCTAGTACACTTCCTCCCAGCTTCCGATAATAACCAATACATTCTCAATAAACACAAATCGGTCCCATTATTGGTTCCAACAGTCTAAATGTGGTTTGGATCATTACAAGATGCAGTGGAAGAGAACCAAAGTGACTTTGACACGTAGATAAAGACACTGAACTTCGTAAGTGAGCGAAAATATGTGGAACTTGTGCCACTGGTCCGAACCCTGATTTAGAGATCCAGATTTCCGTTTTCCATTATTTCCTTGATAACTGAAAGTAAAAATGATTCATTAGTTTCTAAGAGAACCACATTATAAGCTCCGTGATTTCCAGCGTTCAGGAAGAAAATACCTTAGTATATTCTATCTTCTCTGTGTACCGAAAGACCCTCAGCAACACAGTGGCGAAATTCATCAATACAATGGTAAAAAAAAGAAATGTGGGATTGAAGTCAGAGAGTCTATATACGGGAAACAGAGACAGCTGCTGTTTAGGACCGGTACGGAATGTCTTGCTCGGAGTCTGTGCCGACGCATAAGCCTCACAGATCTGCCCAGGCGCATCGCAGCCTCATCCATCAGCTGAGGAGCCACGCACCATCAGGGAGGGATCTCGTCAGATGGGATCGGATCGCCCGGCGATCGATGGATCGATAGGCCCTCCGTCCGTCACCAGCAGCAGAGCTCACGCACTGGTGTGTCCCTCTCATGGCCGGCCACGCTGATAAATTAAGGGGAGTGCACCCCCGTCAGGGAATGTGTTTGGGCGCGGCTGTTTATCTGCGTGGTGCTTCCCACAAATCCTGTCTGTGCCACCACGCTTGATCTTCGTGCCACACATTCTAGCGGGCCGCCAATCTCAACCCGAGATCGAACCGTGGCGTGGGTCCGAGAGAACGATAGGTGATTCTGCTCGTGAGCACACTGACTATTGGATTGTTGGACATATCAAACCGGTATTATGACTTGAATTGTTATTATGTACAAGAGTTTTTTCCAACTAGCTCGGTAGATTAGTGACAATGTCCCAAGCATGGCATTAGGTAGGATGTTAGCTTCAAATTCCCGTCAGGCCAGGCACTTTTCGGTTGTGCTTTACCGAAATCACTCGAGGCGGATGCCGGAAATTGATGCTTTAAAAGACCATGGCCAAATAGCTTCCCTTTCCTTAATCCCTTCCCAAATTCTCTTCTTTGAGTAATAACCTCGACGTCGATCAACTAAAATATTGTTAAAAATAAAGTTTCTTATTTACATTTTTTAATTAACTTCGCTTTCTTACCATCTTCATAATGGTCCAAAATCTTCTGTTCACAATACACTATGAAACTAGACGTTAATAAATAAATAAAAAAATGCGTCGTGTTCATTTAGCAATCAGAAAACGTACACATTACTAAAGGCCTACACAGAAAATTCTGAAAAAGATGAAAATTTCATACTTAAAAAATTTGGAACGAAAACAATTAGTTACTTACAATGACAGCGACAAATAATGAGTATTTGAGATAACTTCTTTGGAGATACATGATTATAGTGTAAATTATTCAAATAAATGTAATGACAATGATTTTAGGAACGGCTTTGGATAATTGAAAGTTCATGATTCTAAGTTTTACGAGAGTAGATTACTTTTTACATAATCCATATGAAAACAATTTCTGTAATGGTAGCGTGATGTCGTTGTTGTAGATTAATTACAAATAACATTCACAACGAACGCCGCATTTTTTTAAATCTGTGTAGTACTGGAAGTTTTTAACAATCTTCTCCTATCCTCCCAGTATTTATTCATTCATTCACTTCCTCTTTTATCAGTTTCCTCCTAAATTTAAGCTGTTTATCCTTGAATTTAGATTATCAATTCACCTTCTGAATTTCGTTACATTGTGAATGAGGTCTGCAGCAATTCCCAGCTGCATCATTCCATCAGACGTTCGAAAGATCAGAAGTTCAGAGACTTTGAATAATTCTTGTTGCAACAGAGTATTGTAATCTATCGTTCGTTCCACCATTTCTACGGTCAAATTTCAGGTATTTGACATAATGCTGAATAGTCATCTTAGATATTGCTTATGTGAGATTGCAACAGCTCCAGCCACTCTGTATTGAACATTTCTGGTTCCTGTTTATTATTATTTATTAATTTCGATGGAGCTTATGTTTCAATGGCAATTTCCCTACACACCTACAATTCATGCATAGTTTTTACCTCAATTCCCTTCAGTCTGAGATAATTTGTTTCAGTTCTCCAATCCCCTGCCTATAAATTAATACATTCCTACGCTATTCCCAAAGTCAATTGATAATTTATTATCACTTTATTGTCTTTCCTTCCATATATTGCTTCTAAGTCTTCCACCTGTACTTATCAATGTCACTGAGAAGCCTTGTCTCTTTATGAACTAATAGTGAAAATACCAGAAACATTTTTACTTTCATTTCTGCATGATATGCAAGACTTCTGCTATCAAAATTATTTACTTTGTATATAAATGGGTTAAAGACTATAATAAATGATTTAAATTCAAGTTTTATATACTCTGATAACAAACAATGAATAAGGCCAGATAAAATGGGATTTATATATATATATATATATATGAAAATCTAACTACATTGCAACATGAAACAATACTCATTAATATACATATGGATCTCCGCTTTTGAACATTTACGCAATTATTTTCTCCCATCTTCTATCCTGCAATGATTCCCAAATCAAATCTTTTATCATTTCATTTACTGAATGCTTGTTTTGATAATTTACACAAATATAGCTGACCTTCTTTGCCATTTTTTTAACTACAGTATTCGATACTCATATTCTAAGTCATCAGTTAGTGAAATTACTGTGAGCTGCTGAATTACATACACCACATGGAGCAGAAGCTGGGGAATATTGTGCAGCATCAAAACTTTTCCCAGTAATGTAAACTGGATCTCGTAGTTCACATACAGGTGATTCCGTAATGTTGTTACAAACTTTCAGGAATGATGGAGAAGGGTAAATGAATCAATCTGAGATAAGGGACTCTGGTCAGAAAACGATCGAATCGAAAGTTATAAGCAAAAATCATTCTGAAACCTCTAACGAAGGAATGCGATGTAATTTATATATATATTGTCTTTAGACCTTTTCAGCCATCTGCAACTGTGTTCTCCTGGTGTACACGTACAGGGTGATTATATTTAAAGTTTAAGTTTCAAAACGCTCTAAAAAACGAATCACTGATCAGAATGACGTCAAAATTGAACGGCGTATTATTAAAGAAGGGGAAAAGAACATGAACCAAAAAAGCATTCATTCAATCGGTTTTTAATATTCCTGAGGCCAAAAACCGCATAAAAAGCATCCATCCAATCGGTTTTTAAGTTTCGCGAGACTGGCGCAAAACATGTTCAATATGGTGTCCACTGTTATGTGTAACATGATTAAATCAGGAAACTGCATGTTCCACAACTGATCGAAGTGTCACCGGGGACAAGTTCAGAATGTGTTGCGCAATGCGTGTCTTCAATTCAGCGTTGGCAATCGGAGTACTGAACACAACTTCTTTCAGATAACTCCACAGCCAGAAATCACCCGGATTATGATCAGATGATCGGGCCAGCCAGGCTGTTGGGAAATGACGACTGATAATTCTAGCATTTCCGAAATGCTTCACTCGATTTTCAATGTGCAGAGGAGCGCCATCTTGAATTCATGTTCTTTTCCCCTTCTTCAATAATGCGCCGTTCAATTTGACGTCATTCTAATCAGTGGTTCGTTTTTTAGATCGTTTTGAAACTTAAACTTTAATAATAATCACCCTGTATTTTATCTTAGTCATTATCGTTTAGCTTATCAGTATGGACAAAACAGATAGGGTACAATACTTATTTAAAACCACCCTTGTCCTCGGCCGGACTCGAACCGGCGACCCTTTTAACGTGAAGCCAGCTCGCTAGCCCCTACGCTACAGGGGCAGGCAAACCGGTATTTATCATAGACATACTACCCATGTTCCTGGAACATATCCCATCTGTTATTTGTTTACGGATTTGGTTCCAGCATAATGGAACCCCAACGCACTGGGTTCGTGAATACCTGGATCAGACACTCTCTGAAAGTATAGGCGTAGGAGGTACTGTTCTGTGACCATCATGTTCAGTTGATCTTACCCCACTCGATTTCTTCTTGTGGGGCCAAGTGAAATGTCTTGTATACGAGACGTCTGTCGCTACTGAAGAGGATCTCCTTCCGAGAATTCTCGCTGTCTGTGACACTGTTCAAACGACACCGCGTATATTAGAACAGTAACAACAGAACTGTGTTCAATGATGCCATTCCTGCATTGACGCTGAGGGACGACGCCATTTGAAAAAACCTGTTATACATGTAGCGGCTTATGAAACTTGTGCAGGTAAATAGAATTAATTATTACTGTACCGTAGACTTAGGATTTTATGTCTCTCAGATATCTAATTACGTGCGCCGTTACTAGTCCATCGACAGTGGAAATTATATAAGGGTATCGGGGAGTATTCGGCGGGAATTCCGTGCATCACGATCAGGGTTCTGAAGTTCAGGCTCCTAAGGTGGTGGTGCACCAAGCTCGCAAAACGTTTGCAAACGCTTGAAATGTTTGCGTACTCAGTATTTGACCGATGGAGACGAGAACAGCGCGCACGAACAAAGATTTGCGGGTGTTTGCAGCTGTTACGGCCGATGTCGGTACATCAAAGGAATTCGTTATTCATGCGTGGACAGTACGCATTCAGTGGAGATGGTTCAACAACAGGGGTGCGTGTTCCGAACAGTTTGTTATAAGTGCATTTTAAAATCTAAAAAATAATATAACTATGGATTAGGATAGTGAAAAGTGTTTACTGTTAATTGAATCATATAAATAAAACCCGCAGATATGGTGGAACAGTCCCAAATTTTACTATAACAGAATCAAAAAGCACGATGCCTGGAGCGAAATTGTAACGATATGGGAATCACTATTCATGTTGTTAAGGGGAAATAAATTCGTTGCTCACCTCATTCAGAAGGGAAAAAGTTAAACAACAGAACCCGACGGTGACAGGAAAAGGTGTATTCTTTTATAAATTAGTTTTTTATATGTTTGTATTATTAGATTGTAAGTAGGGAAATAGTAGTAGTTATCTTATTATGCCACTCCTCTGTTCTTAAGTCATACAGCAGTCTCATGGAATTTGCTTTAAAAAAATACGAAATAAAAATTTAGATTTCCTCTTTCCTTTATTAATAAGGTCCTCTTCTTCACTTAAAACAGACATAGTTACACAAGACGCAGCAGTAGCAATAAGTTTTCCTCTCGGAGACATTTGGACACTGCAGCAGTTGGAACGACGACAAATGCTCGCACACGAGCTGTTGTTTGCAAATATTTGGTTGGTGGAGAAAATAAGGCAAACAATCCGAATGAAAACACGCAAACGTTTGTAAATGCCATAAACTTTTGCAAACGATGCGCGCTTGGTGGATCCTAGGCTTTAGTTTGAGCACTACCTTTCTCCACCATTCATCCAAGTTTGTAACATGGTCACGGAATCACCTTGTATATTACTATCTAAAAAAAGGGCATTGTTCCCAGTCTAGAAGCTGTGAAACAGCACACCATGTTTTTCCCTTAAAATAACAATTTAGTAACATAGCAACAAAAAACCTCATACATTTTCTGGTGGTAGTTACAGTGGTTTCACACGCTCGAGGTTGTAAGTTATTTCATGTGACCTCCGCTTTTTATATCATTGCGCATACCACGCTTTGATGTCTTCCGTTTACGAATAACGAGCAATTATTTTTCTCGTTTTCGAAAAGATATATTTAGACGCAGTTGTTATTACGAGAGGTGCAGTATTGAATGGTAAGATGCTGTGAGACAACTCCTTTATTGGCTATACAGCACCGAGTTCTATTTTCGCACCACTGCCGGCTGTCTCCAGACGTGGTTCGCCCTCAGTGATGAATGACTCGCCCACCTTCCTCCGTCCGTCTATTCATAACTTAGCGATCTCTGCGACTGAATGGGTCGATGGCCTACAGCCAGGTGACAACCCACAACGTCCCACTCACCGTCTTCTGAACACAACCAAAACCTTATTACATCACATTTCGGTCACAGGTCACAACAACATACTGTCGCAATCGTACTTATATCACCGATCGTGGTGGTGTAACGGTTAGCGTTCTGGCCTCGCATTCGGGACGACGCCGGTTTGAATCCCCGTCCGGGCATCCAGATTTGGGTTTTCCATGGTTTCCCAAATCACTCCAGGCAAATGTCGGGATGCTTCCTTTAAAAGGCCATGGATGAATTCCTTCCCACTCATTGCCTGCCATCCTTTCCCGTCTCTAAAGACCTCGCTGTTAAGAGACGTTAAGCAGTTTTAAAAAAATGTACTTATATCATACATTCAACCTGACCATAAAACTCTGGACGTCACTGAACCTTGTGATAATGGACTTCCGAAAACGCTAGTGGAAAACCTGTCGTGTGACAGTGGGAACCAACAGCAAACAATACACCTAATCCAAATGGAGTGCCTTCTTAGAAGGTACAGCACCATTATCCAAAATCACCTTGAAACAACAATATCAACTGGTATTACCAAAATCAGTTTTTGTCTTATTTGAATAGAGTAACCGGTGTTAGTTACTTCTACACACAATTTCGTTAGTAATTTTTAAATAATAATTTTATTCACCTGCTTTATTTAACTGTAATTCCTTGCCATATGAACTCTCACCCAACATTTCATAACTATATTGAAAATTTGTTCAACGATTCTAAGATCTAAAGTTAGTATTCAACCCGAACTTTGGTTAGAGCATAGGTTTCAAACTCAATTTTGCAGAGGGCCGTATATTAAATTTAGAATGTGTAGGCGGGCCAGATTTTTAAAACTTCCGTAGAGGAATCGAGTGAAGTCTAAAAGCTCTAAAAACATGATTCTTCTTTCTGTGTCACATTGCGATCGCGGGCCGTATTAATAGGGCCCGGAGGCCGGATGCGGCCCGCAGGCCGTATCCTTGACATCACTGGGTTAGAGACTCAGGAAGGAGATACACTTAGCCTGATATCGGAGGCAGGTTGTCCAGTTCTTTTACTCCTTAACTAACCTAATACAAATTGGTAAAGGGGACCTGCATTTTGACTTGGAATACAAACCAGTTCAAATTACACAGCAAGCTGTGCCGGAGGCGAAATTTTGGGTACGGGCATACGAAAATCCCCGCTGAGTTCTAACCGGGGACCTTTCGATCGCCTTAATCATTGAGCCGCCAGATCGCTCGAGGAAATTCCAACGCGAATAAATATTCTTAGCCTACTCCATCCACTTTTTACATAAAACCTGCAGTATCGCCATTTTTTCTCTGATATCCGTTACTTGAGTACCGCTCATTTAAGGTTTTATTACATCTTATCGCATCCATCCTGTCAATATTTCCAGTCAAAATCCATTTCTGAGCCCATATCATCCATTGGACATACTGAACGGCCGTTTTTGGTTTATGTTTGTGTTATGGAAACGCACAGATGAGCAACATGTTTCTCTCCATTCTTTAACAAATTTCGAATTTTTCGACCTGCTTTTCGTTTTTCTTTTGGAATAATTTGATGTATCAGCCGTGAATATTTGAATGGCCAGAACGCAAGCATCCATTGCTTCCCTCTTAAATCATTCTTCACAATGGATCAGGTTGACCAGTACTACATTAATCTATTAAGTGTTCCTGGCCTGATATCTTTATGTTTCCTCTCTATGAAAGAAGCAATATTTCCTAAATACCAATAGTCCTTAACATCTTTAAATGTTTTTTTAATGTTTGACACATCATCTTCAGGGTTAACTGTCACGATTTAGCTTCAGTAGTCAACAGCCGCATTTGCTTAATATTTTTTAACTGACTAGTCAAAATTAATTGAAATTTGGGAATGTAATCCACAGATCTTCAATTTTCAGTAAAAGCGATATTTATTACTATTCAAAATAAAGTACCTTTCATTAGTAAATACTTGCATTTACTTATTTCCACATTATTATATTACCATTCGGTGGCCGACCACGATACTATTCGCCTGGGTCAGCTAGTGTACAAAAATTATTCGTTTAAACATTTAAGAGTTCCTTGCTGTAACCAAAGAGAACTAACATCAGCACAGCTTACTGGTACCCGAAAAGCCTACGAGAAGGCTTAATCTCGGTTTCCGAGTTACCAAAAATAAGAATTTCAGATTTTTTGTAAAACCGCGTGCTTACAAGGAAGACACGTATTTAAGTGAACTCAAAAAACAAAGCTTTATCATGAGTTTCCACTACCAGCCACCAGGGTTCTTAATTCTTGCCCATGCGTAGAACTAAAGGTGAGTAGACGGTGAAGATGTAATGTGAAACCTAAAACCTCCACCCACAATAAATTTTTTTTCAAATACTTTCTGCCCAGTATCACAAGCCTCGCCACGTTTCCGTGGATACTACACTTGCCGATATAACACCACACAGTCGAGATATTTGAGGCAACGTTTGTGGCCTTTCAGTCCGCAATATTGCTGTGAGCATGACCGCTCAACTGTGAAATGAAATTTCACAGTATGTCGAAATCACGGACATTTATTGCGCCAACCATATACGAAATTTGTACGTTTCGTGTTGGTAACAAAAAGTACGTTACGTTTATTGACCTTCGAGCTGACATCGTTTTTAATCTTGTTGAATTATGCATACATATCTCAATATTAGTGATATTAGTGAAGCATTTCCTTTTGAGGAAACCAACTTCTCGATCATACTGTTGTGATCATAAAAAAAAACTGTTGGCAGTAATTTGGGACAGCCGAGAGATATGAAAAATTGAAACTATTAATATCATACGTCAACATGCCATACTTATATCTACAAATATATTAAATAATAATAATTATGTGTGGTTGTAATGAACTGGTGAACACAGCAACCTGTGTCAGAGGTGAAAGTCGGTTAAAGTGTCTATGAAAATCCCCTCCTAGACAGAGACTTGAACCAGGGTCCTCTCGTTTCCCAGTCAGATACCTTAGCCACTGAGCAACCAGACCGCTACAGATATACTGTTAACATTAGCATGTTGGCGATACAAACTCATAAGATTTTACCCATCCATAAAGCGTCCAACGCGCATGTCATACGCGCAACACATCATAGGATGTTGGTGACGGCACGTCAAAGCATGTCGGTGACGGGAACTCACAGATTTACCCCCGTCCAGTCATCACCTAATGCGCCTATAGATGTTTTTACTTCAAGAAATTATCTTGGGTGAATATCATTAGTGATCATGAGTCATCTGCTAGTCCCAAGATATATTACGAGGTTTATTAGGATCAATGAAACATTGCTGTACAATTTAATTTAATTTGTTAAAACTTTAACATGCGGAAATTTGCGCAAAAAAGAAATGTATATTACTAAAGATTGAATCATTATCCTCGTCCAATTTCTTTGATTTTTGAAGTTAGAGCAATTTGAGATTTCGCAGGGTTCGTTTACTGAGTCGAACCGATTGCATAATTTTTCATCCTGAAGGAAGCTTTACCGTTCTCAGCAGATAGTGAGGTCAAACGACCCACGCAAAACAGAACGGCACAGCAGGAAGCGTTTTGTTGTCCACCGCGGACAAACTCGTCTGTCGACATATGTTCCACCCTGCGCTGCCCAAACGGAGTGGTCAGACCTAGGATGAAGGTTACTTGGTGCGAAACCAGCTCAGACTTATCCGTCCTTCCGTCCTTTTCCCTCCGAAGAAAACTCTGTGCTCCTCGCATTGCTATGTGGCGTATGTTAGCCGGCGATCTGCTCGGGAAAATTGTGCCTGATAGGATCAGCAGATAAACAAAACCCCGAAAAGTTAATAATATTTCTGGCTAGCTCCTTTATTGGCTGGATTCTCCCCACCCCTCTTCGAACAACAGCACTTTACCAGCAAACGGCACCAGCTAACATGTTTGTAGGGTCGTTTCGGAAATGTGCCAAAATGTAAAGCGAACCTTAGCTGTTTATGATGTGCAATAAATCCTTTGAATCCCAAGCCAGGTACAGTGCTTAGGCACCCACAGGACGTGTAAATCTGGCTCCCTTTGTCCTCGTCACGAAGCACCGTTCATTTCTCCCCGCCAAAAACCTTGCAGGCTAGACTAACACACGGTGCCTAAGACTGACTTTCTGTACTTAATAACTCATTAGTTTCATCGTGTTCAATTGAAAAAGTCCAGATTAATGGTGACTTAATGGCACCACTGATGTAGTGGAGGGAGGTATCACTTCAATGAACCAGGTGACACTTATTATAATTTTGGTTGCATCGTTTTATTTATGAATTTTCTGAGCTCTCTGTCTGAGAAGTTGGTGAACGGCGCAGAATTTAAAAACCGAGAGAGTTAAATGAACATTCTTGAGTATCTGTACAGTAGATTCCCCCCTCCCCCCAAAATCACCACTATGACTCGAACCAGTTAAGCTGCTGTCATTGATTAGTCACAGAATTCGATTAAAACAGTATCCTCTTGACCGGAATTTAGTACGGACGACTTCTTCGCAACGGGAATATTTGAACGTGATAAAGAAGGAAGTAATCGGGCGATGTGAAAACTTTTTTTAAATTTTATTTAAATAAAGGCTTTTGGCTGCCAGGCCACGTATCCAGCAGCAATATGTGATTATGTAATTCGCAGTTGTTTATGGGTGCACTCAATGTATACTAGCCTCATCATGGTATAGACGACACCAGACAAACGCAACAATTAATTAAACCACCCATGCCTAAAGCCAGATTCGAACCAGCGATCCCTGCAAAGCGAGGCTATGACGCTATCCCTACGCTATCGGTGTCTACAAAACTTGTGCCCAGAAGTCGCAAATGATTGGTACCGAAAATAATAAGCATTGTTGTACTTAATGGTGCTAACAACAACTGCAACGAAAGCGCTGCGAAGGTTACATTTTCTTAATAGTTACTATCGTTAATTAATTAATTCCGATGGAGCTTATACCCAGTTGATAAAATCTTTACACCTACTTTAGCATTAGGCGTAATTTTTGTTTAAATTCTTTAATTGTTCGAAGTAAATTGTTCAGCATCTCCTATATTAATTTATTACAGTTCCCGACTTCCTGACCACTGGAAATCTTCCAACTTTTTTATTATTGAAGTAATGTACTAGTTTAAATTACAGTAATATCTTCCTTCCCGATTACTACTCCAAATTAATTTCCTCGTATCCATCCATGCCTCATCGCCAATAAGAGCTTTGTACGCACCCTTTATCTTCATTCCTTGCTAACTTACCCCACTAGACAGCATGTCCAGAAGAAGAAGAGGAAAATCAAAAGTTGTATGTTAAAGTTCTGAAACAAGCGAAGATTACCTACAAAAATTTCTGGACATTAGGTTCAGATAGAATGCGAGCAGACTTTAAGCGTGAGAGACAAGTAACCGTCAAGCAGCAGTGGAGAAAATTCTATTTATAGGATTCAGAGGGCTGGTCCAGTGTATAGTGTTGAGTCATACTTGTTGAAAAGACCGAATACTAGAAGCAATTTATTAACACTAAAATGACGCAAAAAAGTGAAAAAAAATCAGCAGTGCAGATGTAGATCAAGGAAAACCAAAATTAAAAATTTTCTGGGAGAGAAGGTGCAGTGAGACGAGGAAAAACAAGATTTAAAACTTGATGTTGCGATGTTTCTAATTCGACTCAAATTATTAGCGGTAATTTATAGGGGCCTTTAATTTGATCTAATTTTTTGCAGGGATTTATTCATGTGACATCTGCTAAGGCGTTCTATGGATCAGATTCCCAGATAAAGTAAAACTACAGATTTCTTCTACACCATACGATTAGTGTTTTAGATGAAGTCACAAGAGAAATGGAACTGTTAGCAAATGCTGCCAATAAGCGCACGAAAAAAAATTCTGTAACTCCTGACATTCACCGAGAAATCCTGGTCAAGAGAATAACTTTTGTTACGGGGCTTGAACAATTTACGTATGAGTAACACGATTGTTAGGTTAAATTCCGTTGCTTGTTAAGTATGCTCAACAACGTTTTACACCGTCCAAATTGCTATCTTGTTTTCTATTTAACCACTAAATTGTCTCTCACTATTATTCACAATTACTTTCCGCAAACAGATTCAGTACACAGAATACCAATTACTCTCCATAATAGCGCTTTCCGATTCATCGACAGTGCAAATTAACCTACCTAAAATCGTTAACACACACTACCAGTAAATAATTCGGGAACAGTTTTATCTCTGTATTGTGTTAGCAGACTCATCAATCAAACATTATTCGATTCCACCTGAAATACCGCAAGAGATTTTATCTCATGTTTCGGAAGTACCAATTAAATTATTTTTACTTTCTTTAAATCAGGTTGTAGGTAACTGTAAATACCACTTTTTAAAAAAACGCAGATTGTATTCAGCCACGACAGCCGAAAAGTAACTATAAATTTGCATTAGTTAGTTTTATCTACATAATTTCGCTGACGTAACACTATGCAATAGTAGCATTTTAATAGTAAACATATATTTTCCTAAAGAGTTATGGATTCACCTATAAACTAACTTTTGTCAAAATTTGAGGATACTATTCGATTACACCTACTGTAGATAGTTATGGGAAAACTCATTATGACAATATCAATTACAACCCCCCCCCCCCCCAAGCCGCTGGCTTCATGCCTGACAAATTTTTAGCAATTTTACGATTTTTTACAATTTCGCATTTGGTTTGTTTCCATCGCATTCTCCTTAAGCTTAAGGCTACCGTTAAGACTAGAGGAAAAAAAATAAAATATTTTTGATTAAGATCGTAATAAATAAATCTTGAAATTGTTTGCCTTGATTAATATTTGGTCTGGTGGGGTATGCACTTATGCTAGATGTTTTCATCATTCAGTTAGCACAAGGAAATTACTGCAAACAATTCCTGACCACAAATAATACGGTAATTTACTTTTATCGTGTTTTTAAACTGCAGCAAAGTATTTTTGGAATGTGGTCAACTGGCTGAATTCTGTACATTTATTTGAAATGTTCGCGATCATTAAAATCCTGACATTTGAGTGAGAGGACCAGGTTGCACTTTGGAGTTAAAGTCTTCTGACTTTAGGTATTTCTACATTCTGTAGGCATATTTCGTATACGCATATGCTCTGCGTTCCCACCCTATTTCCTTTAAAAATACAAAAATTTAGTATTTTGTTTGTAAGCAGAAAAAAAATCAGTTTTCTCATGGAAATACTTCTGCAAATTTTACTGCAGTCTTTTTATTTCGTTAAGAATACAGCTTGTCTATTTAATGATTGCGTGTTCTAAGTGGATATCTACATCAATTAAGCAATCGAACATCCCTCTTCAAATAGCAATATTTATTCTGAATGCTTCTTTATTCAAAGGATTAAAGAGATGAAGCGAGAGTACAATGATGCTAACTTCATAGATTTTAATATACGCTTAAAAATAAATAAATGAATGTTTCTACAGTTAGTGAGGGAAATAATGTATGATAGTTTCAAAACGGATGAATGAGTACTTCGAAAATCGTTCAGGACATTTTATAATATACTTACATGAGATTAACAACAGAGTATTGCAGGGAATCACTATGTTTTCTGGATACTTATCCCAACGTTTTTGCCTTACCGAGTGGGAAAGCCCTGGTACTGCTTTCCGGAGGACGCAGGTTCGAATCGCCGTCCAACCATTCAGATTTTGGCTATCCATGGTTTCCTCAAATCACTCCAGACCAATGTAGAGATGATTCTTTGAAAAGACCATGGCAGAATTCCTCCCCTTTCTTGTCACAGTTCAGGCTCGTTTCTAATGACCTCAACGTCAACGAATCCTAATCCAAAAAAAGTAGTTTCTTTTTCTCTTTTTTCAGCCTTTACGGCTTTGTTAGTCATCTCACCCTTCGGCGGCTGGACGTTATTTATACGGATAAAATATTTTGAAGGGCACTATTTATTTATTACTAGTTTTTAGAAATAAATATAGCCTCTTAATTCAAACGTTTCAGATTTTTATATTTCTCCCAGTTTTTGTTTAATAGGCTTTTTTTTCAGGTATTTTTGTGGGATTTTTCGGTACTTCAGCAGTTGTTCGTAGGTGATTTACACATGTTTGTTGTCTGCTTTCTTATTTCTTCAGCCGTGTGTAGTATTAATGTCGCATGGTGAAGATCTTTTACAATCGTGTATCATCAGCGAAGAAATTATCTTAATAATTTAATCCACTTGAGCACGCTCAGGCGAATGAGCCACTCAGTGAAGCGAACCGATCAAGTGTGGACGCCTGAGCACGCTCGCAACAAATGACGGTGAGCGCGCTCAGGGCAAGCCGATCGAGTGTCGTTATTTTAGAATGCTCAAAGTCGAGCCAGTGTGTTTTCGGCGATCAGTGTGAACGCTAGTTTCGCGGTTTTTACAATGAGCACGATTATGCGGGACAACGACACTTGTTTGACAACAATTAATCGGTATGCATCAAAGGAGTTATTACGGGAAAGCTCACACGAACAGTATTTAAAATCCAGTTAAATGAGATGATGCATGGCGTGAAATCAGGGAGGTATTAAACCATGGTATTGATGACGTAAGAAAAAATTAAACAGACATAAAACAATATTTGAATACATATTGGTAGTAAAAGTCTATAAAAAATAATAAATCGGTACCAACCTAAATATAATTTTGGATCGGCTGAACAGTATCATCACAGAAAAAAAAAGACTGATGCTGTAGGGTACCTTGCAGGTTTGTATAAGAATCTCTCTAAAAAGGAATCTTAAAGTTAGCATTAATTTATTTACTGGTGGGATCACCTCAAACGTATGTATACAGTGCAATAAGTTTTGAAAAGACTCATTATCGCCTTCAAAAGTAAATTCGCGAATTAAATTATTAAGATAATGTCTTCGCTGATGATAACTTTCTATAATCCACCACCTTGGAACTTTTCTTCTTTGACTTCGTATGTATTATAATAAAGGCGCAGCTGCCGCGCGAACACGTGACGACACAATAACCGAGCGTTTTCTGAGCAGTGGCACCTAGCCCGTTCGACCAAAATTACCATTTTCTTGAGCATGCTCAGACGAGCGTGCTCAAAAGAATGAGCGGCTCATTCGCCTGAGCGTGCTCAAGTGCATACGAGACCAAAGATTTCCCTCAAAAATCTGTTTTCAAGACGTTGTATCTTGTATACACTAGATTTACATACATGGCACCTGTAAAAGTTTGGCAGAATCACTTTGGTTGATGTGAAGTACGCAAGTACGCTTCATAGTTCGGATTCCATCGAAAGCTATAGCTCCGCTTTGCTAAGTAGGGTTAGGGCAACCACGACAGTGGTGCAAGCGCGACTAACCAAAACTATGTAACGCGGTGGCCGAACAATCCTGTGGGATCTCCCGACCAGCAATGCCATACGCATTTACATTTTACTATTTTGTCAATTCAGAGTTTCATTTCGGTTGTCAGGTACATGCTACGCGTTATTCGACTCAAATATCTATAGTCCGAATCCTCTTGTATTTGTATTTCACTTTTATCCAATCCTTACTTACTAATAAATTATTGGTAATCCATTGTACTGAAGAGTTTCACCAAGTGAAAAATTTCCCAACGATGGCACCATAGCCCAGCAGAAACCTTTGGATCAATAACCAAATCACGTAGTGTGATAGATCGCAAACAAATATTATAAGGATCATGTCAGGTACTAAAAGTATGGAAACAATCGCTGTTCGTGTGACCTTTGTTGTGTAAAATGACATTTTCTTGGTACAGCGATTATTATTGTTAACTGTTACGGTCTTCATTTAAGAATGCCTCTCCATATCGCTGGAGCACGAGTTGATGTAGTAATGCCTACATTTCTCCATCCCCAAACTCTCGCCAAAATATTTCTCTCGCCGAAAATCTCAAATCACCAGGCTCCATTACCCCTTCCATTTGCCCGTAATTCCTTTTTCCCCTCACGTGTATCGGAGCGTAGCGGCCATTAATACGGGCTTCGCGTGTCTACAAGTTGCTTGAGACCATCTCTTCGGCCGAGCGTCAATTTTTATTAGAGGCCTGTTGTTAGGAGATTTCTTGTTCACCTCAGCTGAAGATATGATACACGCGATGTAGCACTGATCTCAATTGCCCTTAGCAGTCGATTGAGTCGCCGAGGCAAAAACACTCATTCACGTCGAGGGATTAAAATAAAATTCAGGGAAAGATGAAAGGAACATAAGAAAACATATAATTTACGCACCTAGCACTTTCACTCCGAAGATTCAAATCCCAGAGTTAAAGAAACTGTTGTTGATGTTATTACTATTGATATTATTATTATGGCGTAAGGGCAGGACGATATCGTGATGTTTAGTGCAGTTAAATGAATTATTCTATGTGTTTTTATGTTTCAATTAATTTCATAGAATTATCGGTTACTATGAAATTTGTTCAGTTTAAAATGTCATATATAGGTGTAACTATGCTCTTTACATGTTATTGTTTGTTAAAAACCAACAGTAAAAATAATTTCCTAACCGTTATTAATAAATTTTGATCTTTTCACTTTCAGTGAAGTGAAGCCACACTTTCCCATTATATCAGCTGTCTCTTCCGTTGTCGATGATTTTTTACGTTTTGAGTAAACTATAGTTTCGTCACTTTCTAGGGTATGTTTGAATGATTTAGTTAGTTATAACAAACTCACCAAATTCTCTTTCAAGTGATTCACGAAATTCTAGATGGTTTCAAAAATAATATTTTTCTCAAGAGCTGTTGCTCTTGTTGTGATTCTGAATTATCGTCAAACAACTATAGTTGCATACTGGTATCTGAACGACTTAATTAAAATTGATTCGGACTGATCTAGAAATTCTTAAAAACCTGGCTATTTGAGTCTCTTGTCAGCTGCTAAAATCAAGTTTAAATCTGAATATTGTAATTTTATATTAACATTACTTACGAATGTCTTTAATGTTACGATTTGAATAGTATTATTAACAAATTAATTTGACAAATTTATTATTGTGATATTGACCGTCACTGCTGATAAAATACTACCTGTGAAAATTAATAAATGGAAGCGAAGGCATTCTTTTATCGATTTTAAGTTATGCTTGATTTTATCAGTATAAATTTTTATATCAGTTTATTATGAGCAATGCATACCTTTTAACGTGAAATACTTTATTAAAATAATGAATACTTAATTTCATAAAGACGTAATTCTTGATTACGGAACAACGCTTGTAGTAACGTTTACATAAATTACGCTAGATATTTCAGTTGGCACGAGGTCTAATCTCAACAATGTAATGTGTATATTATGGATCGTGGATGAACACGCGTGATTGTTTGCTAAATATCGTTCCTTATTTTCTTCATCATGTCTGCTGGCATCTGCGCAGATCCTATGAGTGGCGATTACTGATGCTCGCAACTACCATGAGTGACTTGGCGAAGACATTGTATACTTTTGCGGGGGATGAAGCCAGAAACTGCACGAAGTTTTCTTATTCAACATAAACAAACAGCAACATTTAAATGAACGCTGTGCTTTGCATTATAATTTTTCGTATTTCTGTATTGTTACTTCAGGAAAAAAAAAAATTGCCAGCTAGCATCGCAATTACACTCTTTTTTTTTTTACATTTTAAGGGAAAATAAAATCAAATTGATTATTTATTTGAAATTTATTTTTATATGCTTCTAGCAATATAAGCGTAATTAAAAACAAAATCCATTTGAAATTAGCAAGGCAGTGCTGTGGTGGCAGTCAGTGTAACTTCGGGCATTATCGAGACTTGCCGAGAATTGCCGAGTTATTGAAGTGAGCGCAGTCTGCATGCAACGCATTTCATTGAAGAAGTTAATCAGAAACTATACTTTGTTCTCACAGTAATAAACATTACGATGATCAACATCCAGGGAAAGAAATGCCTCAATTCTTTCCATCTGACTAAATTTTTCGGATGCTGTCACCCACCTTCTGTTCATCTTCTTATGCCCACTACAGACTAAAAATACTGCAGGTTAGTTATTTATTGTAATAAGCGTTATTTCAAATTTTGAAATAACCGACTGGAAAATACACCCTCAGTATAATACTTTCAACGTATTGCTTCAGAATTCTCAACCACCAATCTACTCGCAATTTTCTAATGCAAATATCACAAATTCAGCCAGAATCTTTTTGAGGGTGTTTTGAGAGGTGGTGTTAGGAGGGTTTGAAGTTTTATGGATACTGTCCGTATTTGATGCTGTGTTCGTGTTTTCTGACTGAAGCTAATGTTTCGCTGTTCGTAAGGTTTATTACTGCATGTAATACATAGCCTAATGGTAGCAACGCGGCTTTCGTAGCTGCATATTCCCCCTAGCGTTGTACATTTCGGAACGAGAGCCAGGGCCGCCGAGAATAATAAAGTGAGTTCGCGCATAGATTGAATTTTTATGAGAGGCGCGGCGGGTTTTTGCTGTGGATTCTGCATTCCGACTCCGGGCTATCCGGACGTGCCCCTGGCATTGATATATCCCATCTGACGCATTAATGAATGAAAACGAATGCTCTCGACGTGAGCATTCATCCTGTCTGCATAAATGGCGGCCGTGTTTTTCGAAATAAGAGACTAATTACTCAAATCGCGCTCTGTGCCTCCACAGAAGCAGGGGAGAGATATGGTCGCCATTTCGGGGAAGCCTTCTCTGTAATGGACGATGCCCAGCCCGTCTGCTTTCCCAATTAACCAAATAACATTGCCGTCTCTGTGTTTTATTCGGAATGAGACACGCTTGATTATGAATTATATTCCAAACAACTCTGCAATGTATCACGATTTAAGATTAAAGTAATTTTATCGTAGAATATAAATTATCAGCTGACTTAGTAACAACAACATAGCAGACAGCAGGACTTTAATATTTCTCCGTTCACTTCACTTTGTCCCGGACCACGAAACCAGGCGGCTGACAGAAATTGCTGCCTTGTCGCACATGGGGCCGGAAACGTGAAGAGAGCTGAAAATCGCTCACCGCCTCCCGCGAATTGCAATGCGCTGTTCGTACAATCTGTGGAGCGATTACCGACTTCACTTCCTCCTGCTTGATATAACGCAACATCGACCAAATTCCTTTCACGTCCATTTCACGAACTGGTTTTTTAATACTTGCTTTATTCGCACCTGCCATACAGGTATTTTTTTCCCCCTTTTCGGTGTCTACAAATCAATGACCGCAGTTCAAATATCAACAGAAGTTCAACCAAGGTAACTTTTCGGCCTATCATTCAGGAGTTCTATGCCTGGTTCGGCTATAATAACACCCGTGTCCTTATTCATAAGACTGTTTTCGTTAGGTTTGGCTTCTGCGGTAGAAATTCCGTTGAGGCAAACCTGAAAGAAAATAACAGCATTCTGACATAGATAAATGAATTAAACCATATAGGGTCCTACATGTTTTTCAAAGGTAAAAGTATCGATTTAGAGTTCCATAACTTCTAAGTGGAAAAACAAAACTACACTCCTGGAAACTGAAATAAGAACACCGTGAATACATTGTCCCAGGAATGGGAAACTTTATATACACATTCCTGGGGTCAGATACAACACATGATCACACAGACAGAACCATAGGCACATAGACACAGGCAACAGAGCATGCACAATGTCGGCACTAGTACCGTGTATATCCTCCTTTCACAGCAATACAGGCTCCAATTCTCCCATGGAGATGATCGTAGAGGTGCTGGATGTAGTCCTGTGGAACGGCATGCAAAGCCATTTCCATCTGGCGCCTCAGCTGGACCAGCGTTCGTGCTGGACGTGCAGACCGCGTGAGACGACGTTTCATCCAGTCCCAAACACGCTCAATGGGGGACAGATCCGGAGATCTCGCTGGCCAGGGTAGTTGACTTACACCTTCTAGAGCACGTTGGGTGGCACGGGATACATGTGGACGTGCATTGTCCTGTTGGAACAGCATGTTCCCTTGCCGGTCTAGGAATGGTAGAACGATGGGTTCGATGACGGTTTGAATGTACCGTGCACTGTTCAGTGTCCCCTCGACGATCACCAGAGGTGTACGGCCAGTGTAGGAGATCGCTCCCCACACCATGATGCCGGGTGTTGGCCCTGTGTGCCTCGGTCGTATGCGGTCCTGATTGTGGCGATCACCTGCACGGCGCCAAACACGCATACGACCATCATTGGCACCAAGGCAGAAGCGACTCTCATCACTGAAGACGACACGTCTCCAATCATCCCTCCATACACGCCTGTCGCGACACCACTGGAGGCGGGCTGCACGATGTTGGGGCGTGAGCGGAAGACGACCTAACGGTGCGCGGGACCGTAGCTCAGCTTCATGGAGACGGTTGCGAATGGTCCTCTCTGATACCCCAGGAGCAACAGTGTCCCTAATTTGCCGGGAAGTGGCGGTGCGGTCCCCTACGGCACTGCGTAGGATGCGACGGTCTTGGCGTGCGTCCGTGCGTCGCTGCTGTCCGGACCCAGGTCGACGGGCACGTGCACCTTCCGCCGACCACTGGCGACAACATCGATGTACTGTGGAGACCTCGCGCCCCACTTGTTAAGCAATTCGGCGGTACGTCCACCCGGCCTCCCGCATGCCCACTATACGCCCTCGCTCAAAGTCCGTCAACTGCACATACGGTTCACGTACACTCTGTCGCGGCATGCTACCAGTGTTAAAGACTGAGATGGAGCTCCGTATGCCACGGCAAACTGGCTGACACTGACTGCGGCGGTGCCCAACCGCTGCGCAGCTAGCGCCCTTCGACGGCCAACACTGCTGTTCCTGGTGTGTCCGCTGTGCCGTGCGTTTGGTCATTGCTTGTACAGCCCTCTCGTAGTGTCCGGAGCAAGTATGGTGGGTCTTACACACCGGCGTCAATGTGTTCTTATTTCAATTTCCAGGAGTGTATTATGGCTTCGTTCATTTGTGTGTCTGTATACTCACCCGGTTGTTACAGTTTCATAACTACTGATGCCTTTACCTTAGAAGAATGAATTTGCACAGTTCATACTAATCTTGACACCCCTGCAAAGATAAAATTTCGTTGATCAAGGAGGTTACTATTATCACAGGGGATTACGTGGAGAGCAAACTATAGAAATTATTTTGATTAGGTAAACTTCATTTTCTCCAAATCATCATCTTATATCTTGCACTTATCCTGCTACTGTATGGTATGCTTTTTCAGGATACGATATTTTTTAGGATTTGACAGGCTTGTCGTTGAGCCTGACGCCTACCTGTGAGGAAAGTCGTGATACCATCTGTTTACGTAACGTGTAGCTACGTGTTGTGTTCACTAAGTGTATTTTTATTTATGTAGTTTACGACGCGGAGATTCATTATCAGCCCGATGATTGCGGGGCTTGTGCTTAGTGATTGCGTAAAACGTATTAGAAACCGCAATCAAAATCTTCCTACTTTTAACATGGTTGATTTTGATTTTTTAGTTTTTTTTCTATTTACGCATCGTCGACATTGACGTTGAGTCAGTCATAGGCAGGAAAAAGACGGAGACAAGGAATTTGGCAATGATGCAATGGAGGAACTATCCCGTCATTTAACTGGAGTGATTTGGAGAAACCATGGAAAACCAATATCTGGATATAGCCCCACCAGGCTTTTTTTATTTCCAATGCTACTGATCCCATAGTTCTTTTGTAGATATTTTATAATTTACAGTGATATGTCTCCTGCTAAAATTATATCACCGTTTATGATTTTCGCAATATGGCAACTTGAGTCATTTTAACATAATTGGATGTTTAACCACATGTTTTTTCCGGCAAATATATATGAATTATTATAAGGAGAATTTATATTCAAATTTTAAATATGTAGGGAATATCTTTTTTTAATTTTTCATATTATTTTATCCAAGACAAACAAACAAATTTTTCCAGGTGATTTTTTTTTTGTGTTTGATTCATATATACCGTTTGAATGACAATCTCGTAACACATATAGTAAATGCTACTTGAAAGTAACTTGTTAATAATTTTTAAAAGTGTTTTTTTCTTGAAACAAATTTTATGCCATACACGGAAACGTCAGTGGGAGTAACTCGCATTTGGCAGCGGTAATTTATTCTTACTTCAGTTAAGGATTAACAATCATCACAATTCTTTACAAAATACAGTTAATTTCTTCATTAGGCCCTCCACCACACACTTTTAGTGAATCGCGAAGTAATAATAACAACAATAATTAGGAGTACAGTTTAGTTTTACAACTTTTCGTTTCTCCCGTTATCCTCTTGTTTTACCATCCGTATTTTTTCGATTCTCAGTTCATACTCATGCGTCGTACCAAACAGTCTCTTCCATCACTAACTTATTACTGCGTGCTTGAAACATGACATAGTTAAATTCTTGTAAACATATTACTTGAAACAGAGACAAGAGATTGTTACCTTGCACAATTCAGTTGTAACTTTGCCGTGGATTTCCAGAAACACTAGGTTAACATCCGAAATGTTTCTACTGAAGGCGAAGATCTCCAACAATGATAATAACTTCATTGTCATGATCGTATGGCCACTAGCGCCTTAAAAAGTATAAAAAATGCACCATTTTATAATTATTGTAAGCGAACGCTGTGCTTGCTTCATAATTATGAGTCCTGGGTTCAAATATCGATGCAGCGAGGAAATTTCACATGCTTCGCGTTGTTTATGTGAGGACGCCTGGACGTTCCACATTAAACTGTATGTCGCGGAGTACAGGAACCGATGGTCCTACCTCTAGTACAATAGCTTAGTACGCTTCTTAAATGCCCATTCCCACGGGGCGTGGTGTGGTAGTACGCTCCTTTGATCTTTTACCGCCTGGCGGTGGGTCGATGCACACCGTACCTGCTAGCATATGCGGCAAACATGAAAGGCATCCCTCGGCGCGTGGTAATGGACGCATTTCATCTTTGCCGCATATGCTAGCAGGTACGGCGTGCCTCGACCCACCGCCAGGCGGTAAAAGATGAAAGGCGCGCACTACCACATCACGCGGCCGTGGGGATGCGGCTTAATAAGGATGGAAACCTCCGGGTTGTGGGCTAAGTTAATATTCCAGACAACCCGTCAGTTAGTGTTAAAGCGCTGTCAGGTACCACGTTCAAACCTAGGCATTCCGGAATGCGGCCCGTAGGCAGTTTACCGTTGATATACCCATTTAATTACTAGGACAATTTATGCATTGCCGACTCAGAGCGTACAGTCCTGAAAAATGAGTTGAAAATTAGAAACAGAAACTTTCTATGTGTAGTATATTATTCCAACCACCAGTAACACAGAGCGGATACAAGTGGAGTGCCCCGCCATTTTGTTCACTGCAATAAGTTACAGGAATTCTGGCTCTGCACTCAACTAACACCTAAAAGACTGCTTTACCATTAAACAAAATAATTAAAAAACGATGAGAAATATAGTGTTGCCTCTTCCGCATCTCTTTGTGTAAGGAGAATGACAATCCATCATTATACCAGTCGTAATAATAAGCTACATACCCTTTAAAACAAAAATACTACCTAACCATCTGGGATAACAAATCACTTTTTTTATTTTCTCTAGGGCTTCGGAATTAATTAACGACGAGATTTATCGAAAATTGAAATTAGAAAGAACACCAATGGGTCAAGCTAACTTCCGTCAAAATACTAGACACGAAAGTTATCACCAACACATCAGGTTGCGACTGTATTATTAGAATAAGTTAAATGACAGGAATAATGTTAAAAGCGGAATAGCTCCAGCAAAAAGAGCCTTATTGAAAAAGAGGAATGTTTTTGTTTCAAATATTGATCTAAGAAATATTTTTTTAAAACTCTTTGTGTTGAACACAGCACTTTATTTTAGCGTAGTATGGACTTTAGGATTACCATAAAAAATGAAAATTGGAGCATTTGAAATGTGAGGGATACTGAAAATTAAGTTGTCAGATAAATTACGAAATGAACGTGCTTTGGAGATGATCAGTGAGGAGAGAAGGTTTTGAATGAGTTTGTAGAAAGAAGAGACATGATGATAGGTCACATTTTAATACATACAGGAATGGTTAAGTAGTGCATGGTGCTGTGTAATGATGAACTGTGCAGGTAGAAAAATAATAGAATACATAAAGCAGATAATTGATGACGTAAATTGTAAGGAGTGTGTTGAGATGAATAGGTTCGTGCAATATAGAAAAAAAATAGAAGCTTGCATTAAACCAATCGAGAGACTGATGTCAGCAAACAATTAGAGAGGTGTGGTTAATCCGTAATGTTGTAAATTGTACAAACTAAAATTGAGACAATTGCCCTGTTTTGTGTATGTATATCCATAGTATGGTATTTTTGCGTCACATCTTTCACAGCAGCAGCAGCAGGCCCAGAATACGCGCGGCGGACCTGAGCGTGTTCACTTTCCAGAAGAGCGGCTCCTCGCTACTGTTGGGCGAGATATTTGCCGGCGCCCGGCACAATCACCTTCCGAATTATTCCGGTCCGAGGCGCCATACACCCACGCTACCCTGAGCCCTGTGAACAGAGGGCAATGTGATGCAACCGCGTTATTAACTGCCAGCCGTACATGTTACCACAGATATATGGCAAAGACATATAAACCTGCTTGGCGGGCATGTTCGCTAATACCCAGAAAAAATGCATGGAATTATATGTAAGATTATCTGGTTTGAGCGTTGGAGGTTGAAGTAGAACTGTTAGTACGCAGTTTGGCTGTAGGTTAGGTGAGGTGTTAGTGCAAGATTAGTATCACCATACCAAAGTTTTGGATTAAATTGCAATCCTCGACGCCTAAAATTCATGTTGGTGGTAATCCATCGGTTGGATGGGGATAATTTATTACCTGTTATTCCCTTGATCTCTTTCGGAAGAAAGCATAAAGAGCCAGCTTCTATTGTCCTCATTCACATGACACGAAAAACACACTTTTTTTTTAACTTATTGCTCTACGCTTTGTCGGTGTCGAAGTCATTCGAGGCGGGATGGGACAGGAGACAGGGAACGGGAAGGAATTCGGCCATGGTCTGTTGAAGGAAGCATCCCGGCATTCGCCTTGAGTGATTTGGGGAAACCATGGAAGAACCAAAATCTGGGATTCGAACCGACGTCCTCCCGAATGCAAGGCTCACCCACCACGCTCGGCGTTACGGGGCAATGTATACTGATAAAAATATTCGCAAGCTTCCAGAATGATCAAAATTTCGCACTCCTGTCATGTTTTTACTGTCAGATTCTCAAATAATTAGTTGAAATTTAGTGCGGAGAGTTGTACCCTTGAGACGTCGCAGAATGCGACCTTTTGGTACAACTCGAACATGTAGATGTTTTTTAGTATTCGTTATCGTCATCTACTCAGATACATTACATTAATGTTAAAAACTCGTGATCATATTTCTGTATCATCGACATTGTGGGACTTCTATGAAAATCTGACAACTGCCTTACAGAATACTATAATAAATAAATAGATCTATCACACGATCTATCGTGACAAGAAATCATTTTGTTCTTATTATTGGTTCTGGTTGTTTTCTATAAAAATTCTGCCTAAGATTAATAAAAACTGTTCGCGTTATATTGCGCTGCGTTGTTTGGTTACTAATCCCAATGTGTTTGTCTCAGTTTCTTACAGAGATTCGACGATCATACATCCATAGTGAATCAACATTACCGAAACCGTTGATTTAATAACCAAATGATGCAGGGTGATAGCGGAATAAAATTTTGCTGGTATTGCGGTAAAATATTGAAAGTATTGTTTACTCCTATTGATTACGTATATTCCTGATGATGACTATGTTATTAGTTATATAAATAGAATAAAAATTGATTCAGTGGTATTTACACATCAGACGAGAAAGATAGTCACATATTGCGTGTAATACTAGCTTAACGGTAATATTTAACTAGTGTAGGTTCTTCCTGCAGTGTGGTATTCGTAAACGTTATTCAATGACACAGATACACACACACACACACACACACACAATTATTTTTGAGTTGTCAGTGTTATGGAAGACGGTTGAAACGGAAGATGTTGAGTTTAACGTCCCCCAACCAACCATACACAGTTGCAAGTTGCAACGCCACAAGGATTTTTTAAATCGGAGGTGTCAAAGATTTTGCAAAATATGTTTAATATAAGATTAGAGACATTAGGCAATAAAGCCATCAGACTAGAAAAATGTGCCACTATCTCCATGCCCGGAGGGGCTTTGAGTTCCAATAGTTCTTAAATATTGCACCATGTTACTAGTGGGTGACGATGGTTGCTGAAAAGATGGAAATAAAGCCGAACAGTGATCAGCGGCAGCAACAGTTTCTTACCAGGTCACACTCGCAACATTGTTAGGCAGCCAACACATGGAACAGTTATTACGGGTCAGAGTTGGAATATGTGTCCAAGAGACAGTATTTTCGAAAATAAATTATATAGAATATTCAATTGAGGTATATAAGTGAAAAGGATTTAGTTAGCTTAAATAATAGCGTTATTACCCTTTAGGAAGATAGTGTAGGGGACAGATTGGAACTGTTTACGGTTCAAGGTAGAAAGTATTTCAGTTAGTGAAGTCAATAATTTTTTTTATCCAAGTTGACATCATAGTTTGTAGCAGCGACAAAATAGCAAGGGAGGCTGTTAACAGTTTCTTTTCTTATTTTATTTTAAATATTTGTACAATAAGTATACAAAGTTACTGACAGTTTACTGTTTGTTATTATAGGTGGTGTACCTATGAATAACGAAACAATTTTCTAATTCGAACTATAGAATTCAGATATCACACATCGAGCAGTCATTGATACAGTGAAGTATTCCGCTGGTGTTGTTACAACAAACCGAACATCGTCAAAAGATGATTGATCTATTTGTATCAATTCTATAGGTACCGTGAAGATATGTGGGGTTCAACCCAGGAATCTGTAAAAAAAATCTGGTGATTTGCAATTTACCACCACAAACTTACTGGTCAAGACTTTATTCACAACTGGGTTTCCAACGAGATAAGCTCATGTCGTATTCTACACATCGTCTTGTTTCATCTAGCTCGGCAACGTGGTTTGTGAAAAGAGAGTAGGCAGTCAGAAATATTTAAAGTCCATAATGGGATTATTGTTGTCACGTCACTACTTCTGTAGTAACGCGAGTAAAGGTACTAGAGGGCTGGATGTATTGGACTCTAGCCAGCAGAGCAGTTGGTGTGGCGCTTACAGTTAGAGCTCAAGATGCCCCTAAAAGACAGCTGGCCCGCCCAACGTCGTTAATGGACTTCCAGCGTGGAGCTAAGTTTATTTTTGACTTCTCCGCACACTGCTTAGCTGCAGCTGTGCCTCCCAGAAAATGGTCTTAGCTACAACTTCTTCCTTTAAAGCAATTTCACGTTAATTACAATGAGTCGATGTTTTGAGTGCCGCCTTGGGTTAAAAGTGGATGGTGATATTATTATGTGAGTGGCTCCCAAGACAGATAATATATTCTCATCAACCAAATGGAGATAATGAATTCATATTCTCTCTTAGTAGAAATGTGCGGAGAAGTATATGTACTCGTTATTCTTTTTCTATATTTTGCTTACCTTGCACGGCATGGGAACTGATTTACTGGTTCCGCTTTACTTCTTCTCCCAGTATATTTTCATTCATTGGCTGAAGTTCTCCTTTCTTTCTTCATACTAGCTGGTCTTGGCCTAGAACGTGGTTTCTGGAACCTCATGAATTTATGAATTTTAGTTTAAACACATTTCGATTTCCCATCTCATCTGGAACGACTTTTCTCGTATCCTCAAGCCATATCGTTGTCGCCTTTAATATAGCAATAGAGTTGGAAATTCTTTTCGTCAACCTATTCTCAATCATTCTCATAACATGCTCATGAAATATCAGCTGTCTCTTGTGCATTGTCTGTAACTTACACTGCATATATATATGGATCTTCGTTTATTCTTTTTTACCACATACCGTCTTTTTCCTTTAGTGGTCCTAAGATTTTTCTTTCTGTTTTCCTCTGACTCCTCAATCTCAATTTTCTAATTCAATACCAGAAATTCTGATTTAACAACTGTTCTCTAATGTATATAGTTTTCTATGCTGTCATCAGTCTTTCGACTGCCTTGATGCAATCCTCCATGCTTTCCTATTTTGTGCTAATCTCTTCATCTCTATATATCACCTACAACCCACGTCCTCAATTATCTACTTTATATATTCTAATCTCTGTCTTCCACTACAGTTCTCTGCAGTTCTTATCTTCAACAGTTCCCTCCACCAGCAAATTAACCAATCCAGCATATCTCAAAATATGACCTACCAGTCTGTCTCTTCTTTCTGTAAGCTTCTTCAACAAACTTCGTTCCTCGCCCATCATTTCCAAAACTCGTTCATTTCTTACTTTGTCTGTCCACTTAATTTTCAGTATTCAACTGTAGCACCACATTTCAAATGCTTTAATTTTTTTCTTTCGGTATTCCTAAAGTACATGTTTCGCTACCATAAAATGCTGTGCTCCACACATAGTTTTAAAAAGTTTTCTCTAATTCCTAGCTCAATATTTGAAACTGAAAGATTTCTATTTTTCATGAAGGCTCTTTTTGCTAGTGGTATTCTGCTTATAACATCATTCCTGCTTCGGCCATCAGTTGTAATTGCTTTGATTTATATTCAGGCCAAAATCTTTCTTCTGATATATACTATACAAAATTTATAATGTTTCATGATGTTCCATAAAACTACGCGTTACGTAATTTAGATAATAAATTAAAGTATACAGATCATTGTGTTTGGTTTATGTCGAGATATTCATTTTTTTTTGTTAATAAATTTTGTGTATTGATAATTTTTAGTACATTAGCCATACGTTACATACATGTTTCTGAAATGTAAGAAACTAAGAATATTAATAAATACACATGAAATCCGGATTAGAAGTATTTTTAAATTTTGTATATATGAAACATAGAACGTTATGAGTCTAGGACGTTTGAATCTTGAATAAAAGAAGATTCAAGCCTTTCCTCAAAGGGTCATGTTCAAATTTTTTCCCATTTTTTTCTCGAGTCATCACCGGCATCAAAGAAGCACAAAATTCTAAGGAAAAATATTAGGCTTTTCCAATGAAATTCTGTCAGAGGAAATCGTTTTAAAATAAAATAGGTTTGTTGCAGAATATTACTAAAATAATTTTTCCCTTTAATGGGACCGAATTCCCTGTAATTTATAAAAGTTCTTGCCTCATGCGAGTAGACTGTATGAAAATGTATTATGCTTTCGTTAAAGGGCATTTTATATAGTACTTTTTGTGTATGGTGTGTTTTATGAGGCAGAAAATGTGTACGTTCCCTCTATTCACTTAATCTACAACGTAAATTCACCTATTAACATTAATCAGAATAGTTACCAAACCAGATACTAGGTCTGAACAAGAGTCAATTGTAAACGTTCTTGTTCAATATCACTGCACCTTAATCTGCACGGTAATATTGTACTGCAAAAAGTCATTGCCGGATTCGTTAATGTTCCATGCCCTTAATTCTGCCCCACTTCTAATGACCTCGGTGTCTAAGAAGCGCAAAGCCCTAAAGTTATGCCAGTGTTCGCACTGTTCGTCTTCTGTCTGGTTATCACTTTAATAGTTATGGTTCCGCAGTCAAAATACTAAGAAATGGTATTCTTATAATTTTGTTATGAGATTTTTTTAAAAAACTTATTTCTTGTGTGATATTGAGTGTCATATTGTTAGATCATTATGAGATGTACATTTCACGAGATACAAGTTCTTGAAATCACTAAACGCGTCCTGCCTCGTCTAATTTTTCAACCATGCGATTCAAAAACATGAAATATTGTAGATGTTGGCACTCAATGAAGGCTTTAAATTAAACTGTTTTGGATGAGATACGTTGTTAATTTGTTTTTTTTTAAATTTCATGTTTTCCATAACCAACAAACAGTTTTGTTATTACGTGGACTTTGCATCCTTTTGTTGTGAAGAACTGTCACGGATATAGGTACCGCATCGATTTTTGTATGATTGACCAGATTTTGAAAAATAGTATCAATGTTGTCTGAAGACATGTTTATTTAGTTGTTTATTTGGCGAGATATGAGCTCCAAATTTATCCTCAGGTTTTTTTTTTTTTTTTTTTACGTATAATTCCTCTAGCTCATCAGCAGGAAATTTCGCTTCATATTCCTGTTTCACTTCATTGCTTCATCCCTCACACATCAGAATAGTAAGAAGTAAGATTCTTGTTTTAGGTCTTTACTGTAGATCGTTCGAGAGAATCCGTCCAGTTCTTTCCGTCTCTGCTTCCGTCTTTTTTTTTTTTTTTGTTTTTTTCCTAATCCTGTATACAGAGCTCGGTTGGTGAACGGTAACACTCGGGTCTGACATCTGGGAGAACACGGGTTGAGCTTCCGGCCCAGAAATCCTTTCTTTACTATATTCATATCGGTACTCTTTAGATTAAATCATGAAGGTTTTCATAAGCATTAGTAACAGCTGTTGCTCACGGAATGCGTCTGCTGCAGTTTCATGCCTTCCTCCTAAGTCAAGATTGTAAAATTAGAATGTTGTAGTTGGCTTGGAACTGGATGATCTGCATAGTGCACTGTCGCTTCAGTGTTGATTTCTACTACTCTGCACTTCCTGTTTTGTTTCGCCCGATTTGCTTGATCGCAGGTGCAGACCTGAGTACTCGTGGTCGTGGTTTCCAGGGAGCGAGCATCAGATGGCTCTGCAGAACCGGCGACGCATCACCTGGGCGCGTGTTAAGAGCAAATTGGCCAAGTGGGAGCAATAACTCTGGCAATGACAGCTGGTGCGGCGATATATGGCCCACTCAGGACGAGCTCCAGATAGCAGCGACTGCTGCGTCTCACAGAGAATTATAGGCAGTCCAGAGGAGGGGTACACCGCTCTGTCCATTCGTGAGCGGGGATTGATCGGCGGAGACTCAGAACGATCCACTTGAATAGCTGCCTGTATCTCAGCTACGCTACAGGCTACTAGCCTTCCCGTGTTTTACTTCCATGAGAGGATCTCTTATAACCAAACATCCGATCATAATGTATCTTCAAAACCTTCAGAACGAACTGTTGATCTCAAATGCAGGTCAATTTGGTATTTATTCTTGATCAGGTAACTAGATTTGACCGTAAGAATTCATATTTTGTATCTAAAAAATCAATTTTGTCACTTTTAGACTCAGTGCGAAGTGTAACGTACAGTCTCTGAATTGAGGCTTAAAGTAGGAGTTTTAGTATTTACTCATAGCGTGAGCGCAAGTATGCGAGGTGCATACTTGATCGAAACTGCAGAGTTGCAAGATTCAGGTTACTGCAGCGTGTAGCGCATACTCAAGGACAGTATAGGTGATCGCTCACAAATAAGTATTCTGGCGTGGCGTGATCTCGGCCTATTTTCCGTTGTCTACTGCCAGCAGCAATATAGAAGGTAAGACGTGTGTCTTGTCTGTGTGCCTTTGGCAGTAGACAAAGCCATGCTTTGATTATAGCCTTGTCTCATGTAGTTAGTTATTGGTTAGTTAGACAATTTATTCAGTCTCAATAACATAACAGGTGTTCGGGTTGGATCGTTACTTACTCATTCAGTCATTGGTGTATTAATTCAGTAAAGCCAGTTTCAGTTATAGTCGTATGTAGAAGTCATTTAGTAAGATCAGGTTGGTAGTACTGTAGCCATACGTGCTGCGTACGTGGTATTTCCTTCCCGTAACGTCAGTCAGTAATTGCGGAAAAATATATGGTTAGGTTTTTATAATTGAAGTATGTGTTTAAATTATTCATTGTGTCGTCGAAGTCATTTACAGTCGTTAGGTAAAACCCAAGTTATTCCATATAATTGTGTAGAAGAGTTAGCGATAAATCGGCGAGGTAAGAACTATTGTAGCAGTTCGGGATCCCTGCTAAATGAAAGATCTCCATGGGAACAAACATCCTTATCCCGACAAATAACATCTTAGTGCCCACGTAGTATAATCTGTTATAATTCGGGCAATAATATAAAACCCTAAGTTCACTTCTAAGAAACCCATCCAAACCTTGCCCATGAGTGGACTGCATGGTCTTATAAACCCCTATTTATTATTACAACTGGTGCCAGAAGATAATCTGATAGTTATTAATATAATAAATATCTTTCATATCATATAGAACAGTCACAGATGGATCTTTTGGTTAGGTCGACTTAAAGAGCTCCAACAACGATGAAACTTAGAAATAGACCAGATCAAGTCAAGCGGTCATGATGTGTGACTGTAAAAACTTGGATCCTGCACATATTAAACTTTTTCCTACCTGAACCTGTCTACCAGCTGAGAACTATTTTAGACCCGCGACCATACCCAACGGCTTAAATAGATCTTAATAGCTTAAAGAATGATCAGACTCAAAAAACAGATAAGGTGACGTCAACACTTGTGACCACAGAAACTCAAAACCTGGGCAAAACAGACTTCCACCTACAAGAGTTACCACACCAATGGCTTAAAACGACTTTACAAGGTCCAATAATGATCAATCTCATGATATTCATCTGGTCATATTGTCATGGTCTGTGTTACCGAGCGTGGTGGTGTAACGGATTACGTTCTGGCCTCGCATTCGGGAGGACGGCGGTCTGAATCCCCGTCCGGGCATCCAGATTTGGGTTTTCCATGGTTTCCCAAATCACTCCAGGCAAATGCCGGGATGCTTCCTTAAAAAGTCCATGGCCGAATTCCTTCCCATTCCTTGCCCCCATCCTTTCCCGTCTCTAAAGACCTCGCTGTTGAGAGACGGAAAGCAGTAAAAAAAAAAAAAAACAACAACAACATGGTCTCTGTTCGTAAAAACTCAAATCTTAGTGAAGTAGGCAATACCAGTTTGCCAAGAAAACCATACTAAAAAACACTGTCAGGAATGTGCATCTATTCTGCAATAAGATGATCGCCCCATTAGTTCGACGCCTCATATTTACCCCCAGCGTAGAGATCTGAGATTTAACCCGTGTAAAACTACGTCTCAGATAATGTTGGACAAGTGAAAAGTCGTTCATCAACGAGGCTCCAGGAGGCTAAACCCAACTGGGCTCTGAACAATGCACAATGCCAGCTGCCTCGACCACAAGACAGGTTGTCGTTACTACGGACAGGTATAATCTGCTCCTTGCCAGCGGATGACTGCTCTAAGAGATGACTGTACGCCGTGGACTTGCAGTAAATTCTGCACTGTTTTGATTATCCGACCTTTGTTGATGTGACGGGAAACGGAAAATATGAGAATAAAATATATTCCTCGCAATATATCATCCTGGGTGGCTGCTCGTTCTTTGTTGTCACGAAGTCACGGTACATTACCCTGACGTCAGGACGCATGGTGTCTACTGGGCATAAAAAGAAGCGCAAAGCAGGAAGCAGACGCACAGTCGCGCGGTATACGACAGACGGCGCAACTGAAACAGCAAGGCTTGACACACAGCTGGATAGGACACAGCATTTGGGTACCGGGATAACAAACTGGCGATAATTACAAACATAGGCAGCGCCCTCCCAAACTTTTTTTTTTTTTTACTATAGTGTCGATTTTGTTTGAACCTGATAGACCTGAACAGCTCTCCGAATTCACTCATCCTGCTGTCAAATTAGTACTCCAAATTTCAATTCCGCGGTTCTAACTCCGGTGCAGTCAGGAGTTTTTATTGGCTCTGCTTTGTTCGAATGAGTACGATAGGACGCATATCCTGTGGGAAATGACAGTGGGCTTAGGATCCCCACCACTTTATCTTTTCCAGTTACGACTTAAAGGCAAACTGAAGTTTATAAAGACAAATAAATCTAAAATAATTATTTGTTTTTCCAAAAAGATACCGAGCTTTTTAGGTGAACGATTAGCACTCGGGCATAGTATTCGCGAGGATTTCTGTTTTCAATTATTTCCAGTTTTTCCCCTCAAAAATGCATGTAGCAATTTCTCCCAGATCTTTTTCTCTAAATCATCTCTTAAAACCAATTACCTTAACGTCAACAAGCCGTACGGAACTAACTAAAGACTAACAAGGCGGCATTTTTCTTTGGATGAAGTCTAAAATCGTTTGTTGCAACGTAGCATGAGCGAAGAATTTGAGTAGTTGTCCTGAACAAGACGCAACTAATGAAAAGGAAAGTTATTTTGATGCTAGAAAACATTTGTATCCTTTCCTGTCGTTCCAGTGATTATTTATGTTCTATTTGTCCACATGGTTTATAATGTCTGCTGACCTGCTAGTCATGGCCTACTTCTGATACCACCTTACTTCGACTCTGAACCGTCATCCCTCGAAATCATGATTTTTACGCCATGAAACTTTCGCCAGATGTCACAAGCGATGATCAATGTCATTGAGTGTCTTTTCTCGAGGGTGGAGAGGACATGGGATTAGCCACAGTTTTCGCAATGTGAACGTCAATATTTCACTTTTTTTCCAAACGCCTCCTCAATCTAGCAATTATCTAGTGAAATCTATGCGCTAGATAATTCTATCGTCTTGCTGACCCCTCCAAAAAGAATTCATACTTTTATAATTTGACCGAAGTTTCTCGGTATTGCCATACCTGAAAAATGTTCTTACGACCTCAGACTTGAATATTCTCTATTTATTTCTGCCCCTGTGTTTCAGTTGTCCACTATTAATAGCGTTCAACATCGTTATATCCGTAACACTCTATAGCATTTATTTTGACTGAAAGTATGAAATTATTCGCTTTGTAACTTGAATATTATAACGTACCTCTACCAGATTTTTTTTTTTTTTTTTTATCCGCCCCTAACGGTCATTGTTTGAGTCCAAAATTCGGAAAGACCGAAAATTCGCTTGCGGAGTTGCGCATTGTTGTGAAAGCAGATTTGAATAAATGTTTTATTTCTTGGCAGAAATACTTTAGTGGATACGAAAGTAGCTTATCGGTGGACATAAAATCTCTTAGAAAAAGATTCTAGAATATTTCCGACAAAGCATAACTGAGCAGTAACTAACAAAAGGTCGCTTTAATTATAGTTTCTCACAGGGTAACTTTTGCAGTAGTGGCGTCGCCAATTTTGATAAGCTACGCTGTGCAGGTATCTGAATTCTCTCTAATTCGAACCACCAGGATTTCATCCTACTGCGCCTTCCTTTCTGAATTATAGCTTGTGTAAATTTATGCTGACGAATAAGTCTTTGGAGTATCATGCAAGCAAGGTGGTGCCGAGTTTTCTTGCTTCCCGCTTGTTCCGTTCAGTTTTCTGACAAGTTATTTTATTATTATTTAATTATGACACTCGGCTTCGTGTCTTTTATTTATCAGAATTTTTCTTAGTTTTCACGATTATTTGTATAAATGTCGCATCATCAGAAATATTTCACTGCAAAATAGAAACAGATAGAAAAAAAGTTTAAAAAATAACTGTAATATTGAAATATATGCTTCGGGGGGTTATTGCTAAATGATGTGATACAAAGATACAATGAAACCATACGGTTGCTAACTCAAGAAGACAACATTGCCGAGAAAATCTCAGCTAACTGCAATATTCAATATTCTTCGGTGATGTTAATCCTTTTCTGATGAAGTTCTAATGATTGAGACATTTTAGCAAAATAGAAAATAAAGACAACTGATATGCCACTTATAGGCAATACGCACCGTTGTACAATCAGTAACGTGTAAAATAAAAATGTACTAAATACTTCAGAAGTTTGGCATCAGATCGGAAACAGCTTTACAAATTCTATAATTCACTACAAACTGAACGCTCCCGAATTCATGAAAATGATCATAAACGCTAGGTTTGCATCAAAATAAATAAATGAAAGGTCGTTTCTAAAGAATGTCAGATACCTGTATATTTCAATGGTTTATCTTATTCGAAGTGCTTTAAAAAGCAAATTTTCGCTCAGTATTTGCAATTAACAGATTGTAGTGTATTAAATTAATAATGTTGTATTGTTTACTTTCCGATTTACTTTTGCTACGTGTTCTAATGCTGTTTTGCGCACAACATATTCGTAGGAATCGTAGTAACAGTAGTGGACAGAACGACTTAGGTGACGATGTATTGTTCATCGCTAGTCTATGAGCCTGTGGTTCATATTATATATGCAGAAAATTCGTTTTCTATAAATTTTCATCAGATGACTGTTTCTTAGATGTTAAATTACTTAATAACAACGTAGTAAAAAGTCCGATGTACACCACACAACGAAAAGTGTTAGTATAGAGTGTGTTGCAGTCAGTGCATGGTTATTTAGACGATAGAAAACTGTTATTTTTCTAAAATAATTTCAGGTACTCAAGAAACTGTAACTATTTTACGTGAGGGTGCAGCTAACTTCAGTTTTCTGCTGATGCTGCTTATGACTTTACGCCTCGTCAACGTCGAGATCATTAGAGGCAGGGAAGGACTGGGGACAAGTAACTGGAAGGAGTTCGGCCATGGCCTTTTGAAGGAAGCATCCCGGTATTCACCTGGAGTGATTTGGGGAAGCCATGGAAAAATAAAAATCTGGATAACTGGACGAGGATTCGAACCGGCGTCCTCCCGAATGCGAGGCCAGAGCGTTATTGCTCACCCACCACGTTACGTCTTCAGTTTTCGGAAGAAGAATGGCGCCTTAACACATTGGACAGCGTATCAACTCAAAAAGAACACGAGTAAAGACAAGTAACAACAGATTCGTAATTTACTCATAACCGGCATTTTTTTATTTTAAGTTTCACCGATTAAACTAAGTGTTGTTTATGCCGTAGAATAATTCCATTAAGTCCAAATTTTATGATGCTAGCAGGAGTTTGAAGTATACTTTAAATGTATCCAAAATGAATTCCATTTAGTTGCAGGCCATTTTTCTGCTTCTGCTTAGCTAAAATTTATTGTTATTAAATAATACTGTAACTGTACTGTACTGTACTGTAACTGTTTTTATTTATTTATTCTCAAACACGCCTCCCCTCTCATCGTGGTATCATCATCAAGAAATTATGACCTGTATATTGGAGATATGATCAAGTTTTTATTTTTTCACAAATAATGTTGTAATGGCGTCAACATATATTTAGATTGCAAACAAAAACAAAAGATTTCAGTTTTTTATTTTACTTAATTTTTTTATTCTAGTTCATCAATAATACCTAGTCCAGTTTGACGAAGTTACCTGTAAAATCTGGTAATTAATAATTACTCAGTGTGTATACAGTTTTCCATAAATAACGATCCTCAAATGTTGATTATGGATCTGCTTAATAATACTTTAAAGTTCATAAGGCAACTTAAAACTCGATTTCTTACGAATCTATTGATGTGGAGATAAAGAAATGACATTAAAAGACTCATCATATCGGTCCGTTTTATTTCAGCTCAGCAGCCCAGTCAGTTTGTCTCGAAACTGAGATTTACTCTACACTTGCTATAGCTGATCAGAGCACTTGTTGGACTACCAAACCGCTTACTTGTTTGGAGTCTTTTAAAACATGTTTAGTCTGAACAATTTCTAACTGACTCTGCACCATTGTTAAATAACTTAGTAATCAGAATTCCAAATTCAAATCATAAAGAAATGTAAACGGTTTGATAGTAGTATTTTAATTTATCAGTTATTTCAAGTTTTGCTTGCAATTAACAGTACAGAAAATAAGTAACAAAAAGTATTTAAAAAAGGAGAAATGACATGTTTCTGTTACAATAAAATCAAACAAGTTTGAACTGACTTTATTATAAATAATAGTCTGTCATTTTAAGAGGTGAATAGCAAACATTCGTTATAGGAACAGTGCTCTATTTATTTCAGTAGTAATATTAAAATGCAAATTCTTGTATGATTCAGTTCGAAATGAGAGCTTATACCACTCTGTTTGTAAAATAAAAGAAAAATGGCAGGTAACGTCCCAATGCAACGATCCTCTGGAGATTTGTAGGTGCGAATGCAGAGTCGAGAAACAAGATCGCCAGAGGAAAGAATTATGGAAGTTGGGGAGCCCATCGGAATGAAGAGGAATGGGCCCCCGAGCGCAGATGGATTGCTCGGGGAAACGGAATATATGTGAACATAAATTGATAAAGTGTGCTGCAGAATGCGAATAAGGAATCTGAGAGTCGGAAACATTGCTCTCGGTTCAACGACAGAGTTTGCAGCAAAAACAGAGCAGCATTTCGTTCCGTTGCGGCCCAACAGCTGGGACTGTAAATATTGCATCGCCGAAGGCCACACGGCTCCACGACCTGCCGTTGTTGCCGCTGGAATATTCACGGCGGAGAAAGTGAGCTCTCTATGGCTAGTTGTGAAACAACTATTTTCATACGCCATGACTAATTAGATGTATATTTTTTTAACAGTTTGATGGTGCAGTGTAAATAATGTTTCAATATGCTTAAATAATTAAATGTTAATAAATGAACAGGTTCCATAAAATTCATTGCAAGTTATAACTGATCACTAATTTTTCTAAATAACTTTTGTAAATAACCACGCGGATACAAAAAATGTAATATAACAAAATCTAATTTTTAGTTTTCATGATGCTTTGAAGCTACGCAATTGTAGAATATGATATGGTCCACCTGGAAAGCATAGAAACAGTAACTTTAATCCTTTTAAAACAAAAAAGGATTTAATAAAAATTAATGCAACTGTTATTGCAGTTTTTGTTTATTCTCGTCGAGGTATCGTCTGCGATATCGATACCCTGACGAGAAGCTGAACGCGTCATAAATAAACATAAGTTCCAACAACAGTTGCATTGGTTTTTTTATTAAATAATATCTTATTATTTTAACATGTAACTGCAGAATACAAGATATACATTTTTTACGTATATGATCTTTTTGCTTCTGCTGCCAATATAAACTTATTTATTTTTGGTTTCACCCAGCTAGAGATCATGTTAGTACAACTGATTTCTCGTTGGTCTTTTGACCAGTATTCTGTCATTCGTTTTAGTGTATTGTTTTAGTTTGCATCTCGGCTCTTCTTAAATTTGGATTTTCGTGGAAACACTGATGTGTTTCATCTTAAGAGAATGAAGTTCTTTGAAATAAATGCTCCATAGTTCTTGTTCATATCCATACTTTTATTGTTTTTAGATTTATTTAAAGACTCCTGCTACTTTCACACTTTGCCAGAAGATATTACGCTCTGTCATGGAATATGAACGAGAATTTTTCTAAAACTATTGATTTGGATAACAACTAGCATAACACATGCAAAAGTTTTATCCTACGAAACCTCCACTATTCTTTACGATGCATAATTGTGTAAACGTTCTTGTTTCTCTTCACAGTAGTGAAAGTAATTTACACCTCAATTTTCTTGACGACTCCAAACGAATGAATCTCATGACAACGATTCTAGACCGTGATAATCCATATTTATCAAGTATACTATTTCTAATTTCTCTTGCTTTGCTACACCGGTGTGGGGACAACAGTTATCGTGGAGAAGTAAAACCCTATGGATTGGAATCATGATTAATTTGATGTACAAGGCCCATAATAGCAGAAGACACTAATGACACATTTCCAGCAGATTTCGCCGTCGCATCAGTTGCTTCCACTTTCACGAGCCAATTCTATCATTTAGTTTAAAGGGAATAGAGGTTGCTTGATAAATAGAGGAACAAACTTTAACAGATACAAATCGCTCCAAAACCTGCTCTCCCATTTTGCATACAATATTCATGGCACGCAACTTTAAGTGATTTCATTTAGATGCAATTAATTTTAATAATTATCTGTATATTTCCATACGTTCCTTCTGCATCTTCTACTAATATCTATTCTTCGTGAATGTGGTCTTGAAATTTGTCGAATTTGCCAGCGACTTAATTCTTGTTCTGGGAAAACTTACATGAGTGATTTTAAAAATAACGTCCTACATTTACCAAAGAAATTATGTCACTTGCCACACGTTAGACAAGTAGTAGAAGTTTCATAACATTGCATTGCCGATTGGGTACATCAAGATTGAGTTTCCATTATTTCCCAAAATCACTGCAGGTTGGTTGATCCTAAAAGCTTTGCGGCCTGGCATCTTGGAGCACGCGGTCTGAAATCCAATTATGTTAACCATATTTCGATTTTCTATAGTTTCCTTTAAATGAATCCATCAAATATCCATTACCGAATTCCTTCCCGTTCCTTGCCTCCCACCTTTCGCTTGGCACTGCTGTTATTGTTCAAGTCATTTCCTTCACCAGTATTCTGGAGTGACATAGCTTCGCGTTTGATTTATTATCACGTTGGCGCTGATATGGTTCTTCCTAGGTATCCGCTCGCGGCTCTGATGACCCGAATGTCAACGAACGATAAAGAACGAAGCAAAATAAAAATGGTTTCTTCAAGAGGTCGTGTATGGATTTATTTCCGCACCTTGCTCCTAGTCTTATGCCGCCTCCAACGTCGACAAGCCGAAGAGCTATAAAGAACGAGAAATTAAAGGAAACGTTCTGTTTATGCTTTATTCATACTGACATTAGACGAAGATCATAGTGAAAATCCGAAAATGGGCGACTAGTTAAAGAGAAGTTCAGCACATCAACATATCTTGGGCTGCAGAAAAACGTCATTCCAAAATCTCAGGACTTTGTTAAAAGATTGAAATGGCATTAATAGATAAAATACACGGTCTGTTGTTGACTAAGCGAAGCAGCGAGGGTTAGCCAGCCTCGGACTGGGGAAGTCGGACGGTAGTTGCTGTAAGTTGCGGCGCTGCTTGCCGGAAACGGTGACATTGGTGGGTCCGGGACCGCCTGCCCTGGATGCTTAATGCTCGCTGCTGTATTTCAGCTCCAGGAAATTACCGGCCGGCGGCGACCGCGTCCGATCTTCTCCGACTGCGGCCGAGTGTTGCCGAGCGCACGCGAGTCCATTTCCATTATACTACGACTGCGCTCCGGTTCCATATCTGCGACTTCCTCGTCTGGAGGAAGACCTTTAACCCCGGCAGTGGAGGGTAAACTTGCTGTGGATTACGGCTGCGGAAGCCGGAGAAACTCAAGAACTCGAGGGCAAGTTGGCTTCAAGGACAACAGATAACGATTTCCTTTCCTTCTGGCCGCTATGAATTACTTCCAAGTGCTGTTGACTGCGACCTCTGCCTCCAGCAGTAAAATTGTTATTCCAGCCCCAGTGGAGAGATCATTTCTTCTCCATCGAGTTCGGCCTTTTGTGTGGCTCAGCCAGCGGGGGATTTTATTGCTGGCCTACAGAAAAGGCGACGAAAAAATTAATGGCACCTAACTTTTCTTTTCTTGAATGCGCGTGTTTTTAATGCAGACCGGAGCCGATTTGATGGCCTAAGCCGACGTTAGTGCGTATGTCGCTCGTTGACGACTTCTTTAAGCATCGGTCTTTGTGACTCAACAGTAACCGGAATCTATTTTCTCCATATGGAGACTTTTGACTAGAAATGTTCTGCGGAAACGTTCAGTACAGCTATTGCAGTTTGGGAAGCTGCTTTTACGAGGCAAAGCGTATGTTTGCCTCGGAAGTTGACGGAAGAATTGCCTCATAAGTCGATGAACGTTGTTGTACACAGATTTCCTCTCAGATTCACTAAGTTCTAACAAAACAGTGCCGAAAAAAATACATTTTTGTGGCCGAAATACGAAGAATTGTAAAATGAGAGACAGATAGAACCAGTAAGTACCTTTGGCCAAGAACTCTTACGCAGTTTGTTGATTAAAATAGGCTAACTGGTTATTTATCTTTATGATGTATTTATGGCAGAAGTGATTTGTTTGATACAATTTTTTCCTCTGTTTCCAAGCGACCAACTCTGTAATGTCAAAAACGAGAAACACAAAGTTTGAATCTTTTAATAAAAAAACGGAAGGCATATCACAAAGTATTGCTATAGGCTTTTAGACACTGTAACGGATGTTGGAATTCGGGCCGACCGGAGTTACATAGCTGTTGGGGAAACAAACATTTGAATAAATATTTTAAAAAAATCCGTCAAGTATCAATTACTCTCGCCCAGTAAGGTAAAAAACACTGACTGTATATTAAACAGAGTCAAATATTTTTAAAAAATCACTGGCAGTGATTTTTAATCGAGTTCATTATTAGTTTTACAAAATTTTCTTTTAATTTCTATAAATAAATCAAATAAAAAAAATCAGAAAATTTATAGTGGAAAATTTGAAAAGAAATATGTTTACTACATATTAATTATCCGATTCATTAAATACCATCTGAAATGATAAATTAATTTTCTTGCATAAAAATTATAGGATTAAAAATAATATTTCTTA
The DNA here is from genome assembly GCA_031002005.1 of Vandiemenella viatica. Taxonomy (NCBI): domain Eukaryota; kingdom Metazoa; phylum Arthropoda; class Insecta; order Orthoptera; family Morabidae; genus Vandiemenella; species Vandiemenella viatica. The sequence continues at coordinate 73,527,336 of CM061919.1, forward strand.
AATTAACTGATTTATTTATTTGAAAAAAAACAAAAGTTTTCCTGTAAATTTATGATGTTATACGTATATATATATATATATCAGTATATATTATAACAGAATTTTTCGACCATTATTTTTGGTAATAAAGGAGGAAATTATATTTTCATGGCGAGTCGCCAAAAAGTTCTTAAAATCATAGCTTTAAAAAAATCCATACATTTTCAGAGTGGGAGGGTTGGCAGCTTTCATTTGACACTTTTGCATTTATCATCATACATTTATTTACTTTTCAGTCTTTCTGTCTTTTTTTATATATATAAAAAACTGGATATAAGTGATTTAAGTATAACTAAAATAGAACTCAGTATCATATTTTTACATTAAAGGATTCAGGAGATATAAAGCTGTGACAGACTGGCATATACACAGACGGAAAAAAAAAAATCCCAACACCAAGAAAAAAATTATTGTAGAGTAATGAAATTTGGACAATGCATTTGTCAAGTTAACATGTTTAATTGATTAAATTTTCAAGATCACAGGTTAA
>CM061919.1:73528864-73622923 GCA_031002005.1 Vandiemenella viatica
ATCAGGAAATGATGCGGCATCTTAGAATCAGCGGCCTTGAGCGCGTCTTTTCCACTTATCACCAACCACCTGTCATATATTTTTGTGTCACCGGTCTGGTAGTATAAGGGTGCGTTTATGTTGGAGCTTGTTCTGCATACTCTGGCTTGATGTTGCATAAAACAATTTGTTTTTTTTCCTATGTTCTGCAAGGATTGGTCAATACCAACTATAAATTTATAAAAATTTAAGCTGGAGGTTATGGTAAACAGAGTGACGGTGGAACATTTATATCTGCTTTGTATGTATCTTTAATAGATAGAAGATTGAATATTCAAAATCCCTCTCCCAAATTCTGAAATCACTGAACTTCATGTTTTATTGGTGACGGAGCTTCCATTATTAAATAATTTATTATAGCCTTATCAACCGACTTCAAAAAAGGAGGAGGTTCTCAATTCGTCTGTATTTTTTTTTTTTTTGTATGTATGTTCAGCGATATCTTCGCCAATTTTGAACCGATTTAAATGAAATTTTTTTAGTGGATAGGGTATACCTCCAAAGTGGTCCCATATGAATTTCATTGAGAAACCACCCCTTCTACCCCCCCCGCCCCTAATTTTTATACAAATCCACATTTTTTATTCGATCTCGATGAAACTTTGGACATATATAGCCAAAAATAAAGAGAAAAATACTGTCAACTTTTGGTTTAAAAAAACTGAACCCTCTCCCCCTATCCACCCCCTTAATTTTTGCCAATTTTCTTTATTCAAAGCTACAGTCGACACCATTTAACTGATCTCCATTAAAGTTGGCAATTACATGTAGTTTTTCATGGAAAAGGTATCTGAAAAAAAAAAAAAAAAAACACCCCTCTCCCCTTTACACCCGTTAATTTTATAGAAACCTACATTTCTTATCTGATTTTTATTGAACTTTGCCCATGTATACTTTAAAACAAAGAGAAAAATCCTGTCAACATTTGATCTGCCAAAGCTCAACCCCTCCCTCCTTCCACCCCTTTAATTATTGTCAATGGTCTTCATAAAAAGCTACACTCGACACCGTTTGACCGATTATCATCAAAGTTGGCATATACATGTAATTTTTCATGGACAATCTGAACAAAAATAAATAAATAAAAAACCACCCCTCTCCCCTTTTCATCCCTTAATTTTTATACAAACCTCATTTTTTATCCTATTTCGATGAAACTTTGGACATGCATAGTCAAAAATAAAGAGAAAAATACTGTCAACTTTTGGTTTGAAAAAACTGAAGCCCTTCCCCCTATCCACCCCCTAAATTTTTACCAATGTTCCTTATACAAAGCTACAGTCGACACCATTTAACTGGTCTCCATTAAAGTTGGCATATACATGTAATTTTTCATGGAGAAGCTTTCTGACAAAAATTAAATAAATAAAAAACCACCCCATATCTCCCTTTACACCCTTAATTTTATAGAAATCTACATTTCTTATCTGATTTTTATTGAACTTTGCCCATGTATACTTTAAAAAAAGAGAAAATCCTGTCAACATTTGGTTTGCCAAAGCTCAACTCCTTTCCCTCCTTCAACCCCATTAACTTTTGTCAATGTTCTTTATAAAAAGCTACAGTCGCGATCGTTTGACCGATTACCATGAAAGTTGGTGCTTATATGTATTTTTTCACGAAGAAGATGTCTAACCAAAAGATCTACAAACCACCCCCTCTCCCCATTAAACCGCTTACTTTTTATACAACCACAGTTTAGACAGAACTTAGCAAATTTTTACTATAAAACAATGAGAAAAATAATGCCAACTCTTGGTTTGCAAAAACTGAACCCCTCTCCCCGTTTCCACCCCCTGATTTTTGTCAATTTCTTTTTAGAAAGCTACAGTCGACACCATTTGACCGATCTTTATGAAAGTTGGTACATATATATATATATATAATTTTTATGACCAAAAAATCAAAAAAACTATCCTAGCTCCCCTTCCCTTAATATTTGTACAAAAACCACATTTTAATCCGATTCGGTGGAACTTCGCATGCGTATACTTAAAACAAATAGAAAAAGAAAAATACTGTCCACATAACTTTCACAAAAACGCAAACCCTTCCCCTTTCTACCCCTTTATTACTGTCAATGTTCTTTATACAAAGCTACCGTTTCTTTCTGATTTTGAAGGAAGTATGCACATGTATACTGCAAAACAAACAGAAAAATACTGTCTACATTTGGTTTCGAGAGTCCAAACTCTGCTGCGTCCTTTCCATCCTTTAGTCTACAGTTTCTATCCGATTCTGAAGGAAATTTGCACACGTATACTTTAATTAGGTTGCAGAAGCCCAACCCCTCTTCCCTTCTACCCCCACCCCTCATAATTTCCAATGTTCTTTATAGATATCCACAGTTTTATCAGATTTCCATGGAACACTGCACATTTATACTTAAAACAAAGAAAAACATAGTGTCTACTTCTGTTTACAAAACCCTACCCACTTACTCCCTTACCCCATTTATTTTTTGCAAATTTCTTTTCACCAGTGCTACAGTTATTATCTGGTTTCGATGGAAATTTTCCCGTGTATACTTTAAAACAAAGAGGAAAAATAGTGCCCTCTAACTAGTTTTACAAAAACCAAATTACTCTTCGTCTCCACATCCCTTAATTGTTTTTTATTCATACCTACAGTTTATCTGATATCAATAGAAATTTACACACCTATACTTTAAATCAATCAGAAAAGGCAGTCTACATTTGGTATACAAAAGCCCAATCCCTCTTCCCCTTTACCCTCACCCTTTTAATTTTCAATGTTCTTTACAAAATCCACAGTTTTAAATCCCGTCTAAATCAATTAAGCTATTTTTAAGTCATGGCATAATATTTATAAAATAAATGTGTCGTAATGAATCAACATGTACTTCAGATTTCAACTTGGATCCAAGCTTTCACGTTGTGAAAATCAATCAAAAATCTATATTTTCTGTATGATGCCGGAGCAAAGAGATATATTCCAGAGACTGATTTCTGTATGTTGTATGTATTAATAACCAGAAGTTACATGTTTCGGTTATCGACCAGCTGCTTTAACAGATGTTATGATACGATCAAAACATAGCCTGGACCAAAATGTTAACTGACATTCCTAAACACAACACCCAATTCACCCCGTTCTGGAAGTTGTTGTGGCATATAAAGACAGAATTCTTCTTTGAAAGCAAGCGCTTTAATCCCTGAGCTACCAGAAAGTTTGCAAAATGGGAACTGCTGTGGTATATTTAAATTACAAAACAAATTATAATACCATTAAAAATCTAAAAGTAAAATAATTGTTTAAAAAAAAAAACATAAAAACCGCCTTCAAAAAAAGCACTAAAAATTTTAAAATAACTTTATACCTTGCTTAGGAGAAAGTAAATCTAAATGGTCAATATTTTACATTACTGTCATTGAAATTTTACATTAATTAGTTATTTTTGGAGTCGGTGCCAGCGAAAGCAAGAAAAACAAAAAGATAAAAACAATAATGAATAACAATAGTACATATAAAAAAATCATCTTACTGCTTACCTACAATTAATGCAAGAAACATGTTTCAACAAAACTGAAACATACAGATGATACCCCGATATTATGCTAACTGTAAATCGTTTACTGCAGGAGGCAGCCTACAAACTGACACTGTAGCGCCAGAGATATGCCTGGATGACCAATAAGGCCGAGCCACAGATTAAAATACTGTTAATTTGTTTCATTAAGCTGTCTCCCGCAATAACACTATCTGCCTCACGACATGCTGTAAAAGAATGGGAATTTTTGTTCGTACTCCCCGTTTCGCCTCTAACACCAAAAGAGGTTCAGTAATTCAATCTTCGCGATGTGTCAGCTGGCACTGACTCCAAAAATAACTAATTAATATAAAAATTTCAATGACAGTAATGTAAAATATTGACCATTTAGATTTACTTTCTCCTAAGCAAGGTACAGGGCGTTCGCCGGGAAACGCTACCCACTGTTAGCGCTACAAGGAAGAAACTGCTCCCGGCGAGCGAGCGCTCAGTTTCCGGCATTGTTCGACCGTCGGCCGCGGACTATTTCATAATAATTACGCTACATAAACTTCATAAACTTGTGTGCTAAGCATTTAAATGTGACGTAATTCGTTAGCTTACCTTATAAAAGATGCTGGAAGTGTTGACCCTCTTGTGTAATGCACATTTCACATCATCTGAACATATTTCGAGACACACGCTGCCCTAACTGACTTAATGATTTTTTGGGTGACTGTTCTAGTCGAAAAGCGATATCGTCAATTTTCTCCTCTGTGAGAATACGGTTGACCGACAGTCTCTTTTTGTTAAAAAATGAACCCGTTTCTCTTACTTTTTTAACCAGACGCAGAATTGTTGATTTAGCTGGCAGTAAAGCGCCAGGAAATTCGCGACGAAATTTACTGCGACACTTTTTAAACGACTTCTTCTTCACATATGTATCGTAAAGAAATATTCTTTGTTGCAAACTGTAACGTACCATAATTTTACTCACACTCAAACACGGTACAGATTAGTAAGAGTATGAAGCCCCAAACCAGCCAAACCGCAAAGAAACGTTTATTCACAACACTGATTAATAAGAGACTGAAGTCACAAACTAGCTACAATGCAAAGAAACCGTTCTTAACAATGTAAGGGTCCATTACACTGCGTCACTGCACTGTTGGGGCAGCGGAGGTGTTAAACAGTGCGGTGATTCACGGTGCCGTGTGGCGGGAATTGCTGGCATGACTGACCGAGCAAGTTGCCGACGGCAACAGACTGGGAGGGTAGCGTTTTCCGGCGAACGCCCTGTATAAAGTTATTTTAAAATTTTTAGTGCTTTTTTTGAAGGCGGTTTTTATGTTTTTTTAAACAATTATTTTATGGACAATATTTAGATGCAGGCAGATATTTCAATGCTAGATTGTCAAGAACATGAAGAACCGTCAAATGGCATAATTTAATCTAAATTGAGAATTTCAGTCACAACAATATAAAATGCTCGCAGCGATTAGTGTCGCTCTCATCGCTGCTCTGCTACTATGCGTTGCTCTTCTCGCTGCTCCAGTATAAACACTTCCATTGTCAACAGTGTTTCACTTCTCTTTGCTTTGCTAGTATCGCCGCTCTCATCGTTTATCGTAGCTCCAATATAAACGCACCCTAACTATTGGTTTCTGTTCCAACATCGTTTTCGTACAGCTTCCAAAGGTGGCATATGCCACAAATTCTGGGGAATTTACTTCTGCTCAGTATTTGTTTACTGGTATTTGCAATGTCGTAGTGAAATTCTCAGAGTCAACAAATTCTTCAGCTATATTCTTTTGAGACGGAACTGTCAAATACATTACGTAAGCAGGAAGTCGCTCCCTATGTCAGTTACACTTATCGGACCAAGGAGTGATCGAGGAATGTTCACACTGACACAGGTGCGTGAGTGATTACCCGCAGAACGCGTGTTCCATGTGAATACCGCTATGGACCCTCCAAAAAAACATGACTTTGTTCCTTGGGGATTATTATTCCCAATTTGGAAACTTTAATGACTACAACGTCGGCGATCGGTTAATCTCCAAAAAATACGAATGTACTTACTATTTAGTGCTTGTAATCTTTGAACATTTTCCTACGATGTTTAGTGTTTTATAAATAATTGTCGCAGAATCAGGAGGCAATAGAATCAATAGGACTGATAACTTGCCGACAAACTCCAAAAAAGTACCATTATTCAACAGAACTCATACAGACACTAGATAATAGTATCGCCTTCTCAACTTGATTTTTTTCAATTACTGCATCGCTGTTTTCAAGTGACAACTCATACATCTATGTAGTCAGCAATGAACTTCTTAGTGTAAACTACTTCTCAAATTATTTGGTTCTTTCTCTGATATTTGTTCCTATATTTTTATTTTCTGTAAATTTTTTTTTAGATATATTTTCAGTGTCACTACCAGCTTTTCAGTTTCTAATAGTTACCTCTCAGGAAATTATTTTCTTGTTTATTTAATTTTATTTCATAAATTTTTTTCTACCATTTCATATTTCAATATAATGATAGTGATCATGATGTTATCTTTATAATTGCCATATAATATTTCGGTACAAAATTTTTTTCCGTTAGAACAAATAAATAAATACCATTTATGTTAATGCATGTAAGCAGTCTAAGTTTTCATAACTGCGACATTGCTTTGTCGATTTATTATGAGGATAACACAAACCGTATCGTTCCCGTAAGCTAGCGTTTATTCGTCTAGAGCTGAGGAGATTAGTAATGTCACGGGACGTTTAATTTTCACTATGGCCCAACCCTTCTCTGCCTTCCACGAACTGCGCCAGTCGAAAACAATTTCACGCACGCTACGTTTTTATAGAACTGACGTGCCTCGCATCTTCCCATTTAAAGCGGGCACTACTAAACTGCTGATACAGCTGCAGTCCACGTCATCGTGTAATTAAATGTTAATGTGTCGCGCATTACCTTGACAAACGTTTTTAAGCTTTCCGCTTAAATGTCGTAATGGAACGTATTATGGACGAAATTAAACATCTGAGTAGGCTGAGAGAATTAATTCATGGATGACATGCTTGCAGTTTTGCACTTTAGTAGAGACCTAAATATACGGAGGCGAAACAAGAATATTTAGCACATAGTGCCTTGTCTGATAGAAGAGCATAATGATTGGGTCTGGTATTCGGGGGGACGCGGGATCGATTCCTCTGTCTGGCCATCAATATTTTTTTGTGGTTTCTCTATATTATGTAACGTTACTAGTTTTATTAGGCGAGTTAATAGCTAATAATTTATTATAGTTTTTATATAAATGGGTCACTTTGTATCTCTTAAGTTAGCTACAGTTTTGAAAATTTAATCAAATTCTTACAGGCAAATACGTCAGTTGCCACTGAAGCTTAACTTTAGACAGAAAATACTGTTTCAGCAAATCGTATAGTAATTTTTATTATTCTGGCATCAATGTTTATTCTTATTTAACACCTCAAGAATTTTGTTAAGCTACATACACCTTTAATTTCTGCGTGCCATTGGCAAAATGTTTGGTGCTCCAGTCGATACATATTTCAAAAAACTGTTCCATTCTATCAAAAACAACGTCCTGGTATATATATTAATAACATTCTAAACTGCCATAAATTGTTGAACAAATCCTTTGTAAACTAGGACTCGCTGTTTAGAAAATTTAATTTCTGGTTGAGACGTAACTATTTCATAAGGAAACGTATCAATAAGTATTTCATGGCCCTGGTAAAAATATTTTTGTTTGCGGGTAACTCATCGCAAGCATGATGCTTTCCTATTTTTCATCACCCACGAAATTTACCATATATTTCTTTCATAATGATATAGTTGTTATCAAATTTTTGTTTCCCAGATGACAAGACTTCTTGCGCTGCACCTTGAAGCGTTCTTCTGCGGGATTGTAAGAACTTTTCGACCATTCATCGTTAGTCAGAAAAGTGAAACGAAATTTATAGTTATTATGATAATATTATTTCAAAAAGGTATATTTTTGTGGTGAGCCGTCTTGCTCCCTTCATACTTAACCGAAATAAATAAATAAGATATCGCTTTAAAGATTGAGCTCCCCGCTTTGGCAATATCATAAAGTAAGAAAGAAATATTTCTAAATTCAACCCGTAATTGGCAAAATTCTGAACAATCAAGGTCACGGGTATGCGATAGTTCAGAGTCAAGCTGATAGGCTGCGCTGATGTCGATAAGTAGTAGTTATACTACCACCAGATAGCAGCACAGAGATAGTGATAAACTGTGTGTGTTTTCTAGAGAAAGAAGAATATTGAAATATTTCATGAACTTTAATTTATTCTGAAGACGTTCTAAGTGAATTGCTTGTTACTTATTTCAGTTAACAGATAAACAATGGCTACAAATTAGCCGGTACTTCTTTTATTCTAGTATAAACCACCAACCTTGCAATTCATTGGATATCATTCATAATTAATAAACAAGTCACATGACTATAATTTCTTGACTGTGTGGAAATTATGAGCAGGAGTTTGCAAGTGACTGATTTACTATCCACAAATTTAAATTATTTATTTAACGTAAAAATGGTTTTATATTTATCAAAATTTATAAATAATCTGGCGAATTATTATTTTTTTACAGTTACAGTAAATCGATTATCCTCACTGTCAGTAACTGGATCTAACTTAGATGCAGAATCATAAAGCGATGTTTATCATTCCGTTCGTTCACCGTTGAAGCAATGAGATAATTGCAGTAGGCTGTTTTGTCTGTCAGCTGATGAATTTTAAATTTGTGTTCCAAAATAAAATTTCACACTGTTTACGGAATTTTCTGTCAAGTTATAGAACGCAGTATGGTTTCTGTGCAGCATAAACTACCAGTTTACTTTTGTGCTTGCTTTAAAGTAAGTTGCATTTTTATGAGCGGCTTCAGTGGTACTAAACTCCCATAGTTTCCCAATACAACAACGTAAAATTTGTGTTTATATTACAGATTAGTTTTGGGTTACCTAGAATGATTTTTTATGAAACCAGTATTTTCAAGACGTGTGTTCTAAGCTACGGAGTTCAAGAAGAAAGTACTTGAGTGAAGTAATTCTAATGCTTAGACACTCGGAAAACTGTTACGCCAATTTTACTAAAACGTGATGTGAAAAGCTTTCACAAGCCATGCTTACATTTGAGCAGGTCCATCCTTCACCGCCCAGAGTCCGCTTCAGTACCACTGTATGCTTTCCAACCACACTCTGTTGCTGCCGTCACCGCGAATTATAAAGCACGTTGCCCCTCCCTCTGCAGAATTCATTAACATGCTAAATTAACACTTTGCTCGTCGAGTCGAGCGTACTGAATACATTGTTAGCGCTGCGGCCGGCTCTACCATACACTTCACTGAACGCAGAGGGCTTTTAAAAATCAATTCCGCTTTGTTATTTTTTTGTGCATAATCCCCTTATGGCGGGCATGATCGAGTGTCGTTCGCCTCCCCTGTGTAACGTAGTCAAATTACGTTACAGTCCCACCCCCAACCCAACCCAACCCAGTCCCCCTTTTTGTTTTTAATATATAAAGCAGTGGGTCGCTTTTGCAGGATACAAAGCCGATAAAACGAGGATGGGGCAAGTCTTTTTTAGGCGTCGACGTTTTTTAACCTTATATCACATAACCTTTACATTGGTGGGAAAAAGTGGAGCAAAACGTAACGGATTACTTCTCAGGATAACTAGCGTTTACCAGAAACGACGTCAGTTGAAGAATACCACCAGCTATGAATGACCATATACACAATGAACTGTCTCTCGTGTTCGCTAAGATTTCTACCTAACCTATATGCCAGTTATAGGGATCAGAACAAAAATAATGCGTTCATTAATTTCTAGTACGGAATGGCAGTGTTTACGGTATACATAAAAAAGTGAGAAATTATTTTCTACCTCACAAATTTTTGTACACTGATCATGCATGTAAGTGAAATGACAAAAAAATAGTAATAAAAATAAAAAAATATATTTTTAAAACTTAAACAAACAAAACTAAGCAATTCAGTTATAAGTGATTATTAAATTCACTTCATTAATCGTTTTGCGAAATTGTTTTTCAAAAGGTATTGTAGATATAAATAACATTGTAACGGTTGTAGGAAAAAACTTGAAATCTTTCAAAACAAGTATTTTTTCAACATATATAATACCAGATTCGTAAAAATTATCTAGACTGATGAGTAATACTTGTTCTTACTGACCAAATTATCTACTGAAGAGCCAAACTTTTTGAACGTAATCGCTTAGATATTTTGAAAAAAAAAAAAAAGTAAAGGTTGCTATATACTTTTCTTATAAATTATGAAAGAATATTAAAAAATATTGTGATCAGTATTTCGTAAACACAGAAAGTGAATATTTTTTTCTCCAAAAATTGCTTAAATTCCACGTTTGAAATAAATTCAAATATTTTAAGAGTCGTCTGGTTGCTAGCTTTCATTTTATACCAGGAACATTAGCTTAAAATAAAAATCTTACTACTCCCATTTAATGCCCTATGATTATTTTCATCAACATGTTGTTTTTTCTTTTTTCCAACTGTTACGGCTTAATCGTGGTTTTGGTTTTAAGAACTATAACAGAATACAAATAAAAATTTGTACCTTGAAGCATTCGTATCTTATAAGCCTGCGATAATCCGATAGTCAGGTGGGGAAATAATGAAGTTCTAGGATTCAATCTATTGCTCTGAAGATACGATACCCTAAAAGGACTCGAAATTTTTTTTTTCTCAAACTGGGGATACGAGCAAATATGATATATAAATTGGCACGGTATGATTTAGTGCTAATGAATATGCTAAAAGCGCGTAGTTTGGCACGCATAATTCTACACGCTTGCTTTAACAGCCGTTTGTATACTTATGATAACTAAACAATAATTCGTTGTTCCAGGGTAGGCTATACATCTGTTTCTCTTGTTCTTTGTAACATTCTGACGCGAGTTGTTAAAAGGTTGTTATAGGTGCACCGTGTACTGTCAAGTACCTCGACGTACACTTCTGCTGATACGTACTAATTTTTAATTAAAACCTTAATTGTGAATCTTTCACAACTATTACAAAGTTAGCAGTTCAGTTGTTGATATGGTTCTTTCCCTGAAGTATCTTGGCGTAATAGTATAAAGCAACATGAAATGGGACTTGCACATAACTTCCATCGTAGTTAATTCTAGATTACGATTTGAGAAGTTGCAATGCTCATACAAAGGAAATAGCGCACAAAACTTTATTGTATCCACATTTGGTTTACTGTTTCCGAATGGATTGATTGACATGTTAGAGAAAATACAGAAGAGAGCTGCTCGATTCGTGACTGCTAGTTACAGTCCTTACGAAAGTGTCACAGAATTGATACATAGATTGGGCTGGGATTGTTTGGCATACAGACGACGTCGTTTTCGTTTGAATTTATTGCAGAATATGCGAAAATCTTTAATTAACGAGTGCAATGAAATACTCTTTCCACCTACCTATTTAGGTCGCAATGACAGGAGGGATAAGATTAGAGAAATAAGATGCCGTACTGATGCTTTTATGTATTCTTTCTTTCCTCGTTCTGGTCGGTACTGGTATATACAGAATTAGGATTGGTTCTTGGCAACCTGTGACACACACAATATTTGTGAATTACAGAGTATAGATGTAGATTAGATCTATCTCGTGAAGCCTACCTGCCTTGATGAGAGAGTTTCAAACTTCCACTCATTCCAGCTTTGTCGTGAATAATCTGGTAAAAACTATTATATGCACCTTGGGGCTGAATTTGAATAACCGTGTGTTTGCAATAGGTGGACTTAGCTGTAATAATAATTTAGGCAGCGTAGGCATTCAAAATGGTAAAACAAATAGATACATAAGATATTAAATTAAAACATTATAATAGAGCAAAATCTGAATCCCTGCATTATCGGTAGTCTAAAGTAGGTTATAAAATTTTATTAGTAACTAGATGTGGTCTGTAACTTCATTCAGTTGTTTTTTTTTACCTTACAAAGGGTCATGTGTCGAAGTCATGTCTTCCACAGAAGTTATTCGCATCGACGATGACGCCCTTGTTTCCAGTTAATAGATGGCTTTTTCTAAGAACAATCTGTATTTACGCTTCTGATGGAAGAGATTGGTACCTTTTTTGTGTAGCTGTAACTAAAACTTATGTCTTAGAGTGATATCCATGACCTAGTGCCTGTTTCTCTTACTGGCTGCTCAATCCTCCTCTACTGTTGCCCGTTTTTCCTGACTAATACGTAATGGTGGCCCAGAATTTGAAGTGGAATACAAATCACAGAGTAGGATTGAGTTAATAAAGTTTCAGATTTCGAATAGTTGAATTTTAATACAGAAAAAATACCGTGGTCCTGGTAAACATTTCAGCAGCATGAAGAAACTTGGGTGTAAATTGATACTAATTTCTCAGCTTTACAAAGTCCCTCAAATATATAATATACCCTCTTTTACCCGTCATGGAAATAAAAAGGGAATCCAACTAGTAGTTTTTGTGGAAATTGCGTCGAACGAAAAATTGATGCTAAATTTCAAAATATTTTCCCTTTCTTTCCCAGCTTTCCCCAAAACCATTATATTACCCCTGGTACCACGAGCTGTACTAAACACTGTACGAAACGTCATGAAAATCCAACAAGTAGTTCTTGCTTGTGTTGTGTTCGACGAATCAGCCAGATATACGGCCAGACACAATTTTCTTTATTTCTTAACATCCCGACGTTGCATGAAGGCAAAGCATACCACATTTTTCTTCTCGGACCGCGAGGTACACAGTGTTCAAAACCTCAAGAAAAGCTATTGAATAGCTTTCGAGTGAAACGTGTTTAACGAAGATATAAATCAGACAGAATTTTCTTTTTTTTCTCAGCTTACTGACTTCGCATGAATGAAAAACCAAGTTCATCATATTTCTAGGACTCTGGGATGCTAAGTGTTTAAAATCCTTCGAAAATCCATCTATTTAATTTTGGGTCAATCACGTTCAACGAAACGTACGTTGCTCTCTGGTAATCTATGTGTTTAGGTCTAGGTTTTAAGTCTAATTAGCACCAGGTAATTGACAGAAGTATATAAATTGTTATTACATATATACTTCCTCACGGACCGGCATCAGAGGAAGATGAGATATAGGCTACATGTTACACAGGCGTCCAGTGTGGATACATGTGGATGAGAGATCATGTAATCTACCCGTGTTTTAGAAACTGATTTGTGAGATCCGGTGCATTTATAGCTATAGATAAATGTTTGTTTTGTCACCAGTCTGCATAATGTGTAACTTGGTTCTGTATGATTTTTTTTTTTTTTTTTTTTTTTTGTGTAGTAAGTAGTTTATAAGACTGAGATAGGGGCCCTTCGCAGCTCTTTTACTGGATGAAACCTCATAAAAACCACGATCAAGACGGCAGCTACGCGTGCACCAGAACTCGAACCCCGATCCACAGTGATGGCGCCTTAACACACACACACTTATATATATATAATTTTTAAACTGAATTATTCAGTTGTTTTACTAAAAATACAATCTGTAGAAATGTAACTACAGATTTCCTATAATCTTACTGTAGATTAGGCTTGCGCATAATAGTTCGCGAAGGGGAGCGCTCAGTTTAGTTCGCAGCTCTCTAGCGAACTAGTTCGCTCTTTTAGTTCGTTAGTTCCCGTCTCGAATTCAGAGAAACAGATCGTTCGCTCGCCTTGCTACCGCTACTGCACGCGCTATTTTGTTTGTTATGTCAGTTTTATTAGGACATAATCATTTTTTGTCGTGTCTAAATGGAATTTAATATGATTTTCTTAACAAAAGTTATTGCTTAATAATAGCCCTTTCAAATTACATTAGCATGAACAGTTGCCGCCGATAAACCAAAGTTCTCATTGTCCTTTTCACAAATTGGTAAATTGAATAACTGTGCTGTTTTTACTATTTACTTTACATGCATTCGTAGGATATTAATTTTTTAAATGGATTTATTTATTAGTTCATGGAAGAAACATTATTTATAAAAGGCGCTAATGACCCTGCCGTCGACGCACCCTTAAAACCCAACAACACAACATTACTTATAAAATATTATAAATGCGTTTATTTTGATAAATCAAAATACCCGTTTATAAGTAATCAGCTTTTTTATTTAAATAAAGTTTTGAAAATCATGAACAAAATATTATTCTACTATTGGCTACAAGTTTAGTACTATATGACAGAAACAATATTACCTATATTATTAAGAAAAGTAACATTAATACTTCCAATGTGATACTTAACAATTAGACATATAAAAATAACAGTGACCCTTGAATGAGAAAGTGGTAGCAATAACGAAAGTGCGTAAATTTCCAGTGAATTGGAAGTCATTGAGCTATTATTTTATTAGTGAACGGGAGGATAATCCAACAGACATTCACAATTTTTTGGCGACGAATGAAACTGATGAAGACACAAAAGTTAAAATCTTATTGAATTTCGCATGTCATTTCTTTACATAACTTTCACAAATCTGTTAACCAAGTATTGTATTATGTCAGCTTTAAAATCAGCGCTAGAAAAAAGTAAAAGAAACTGTTTCTTTGCTTAAGAAAATAAGAAAAAGCCTTTATAAGCCATATTCTCCACAGAAATTGATAATGTAAAAAATAATGCCCTAGTATTCATTGATAAATGTCTGGAGTATCTTAGAAAATAGTTACATACAAAATCTAAAAATTAAATTAAATTGATGACCGTGAGACTATATTAGAGGTTACAAATTTACGAGAAAAAATGAGTATCGAAGTGAACAAACTTTACTCTGAAATAACAATATTATACGAAAGCCAGGTAAAAGTAGGAGAAGTATTTCATGAATAAAAAATGAGCTTTTGCTCGAAATTAATATGACAACTGAAAGCGATAAAGCTTATGACAATTTTACTATAGACAAAAAAAAATTAAAGATGCAAGAAGTGCAAAAAATATAGCTTAAAAAATGAAATAGTAAAAACATAACTTTTATCCTATTCTATTCTTTCGTAAAATATTATATTTTTGAAGTGTACTGTACTTTTATAGGTTATTCTTTTTTAAAAAAAATACTACTATCAACCGAAATAATATTGGAAACCCTAGAGGCGAATGATGCTAGTTCGCTGCCAGAAGCGCCCAATTTAGTTCGCGAACGGTACCGCTCAGTTTAGTTCACGACCGACAGTGCTCAGTTTAGTTCGCGAACGGTACCACTCAGTTTAGTTCGCGAACGGTACCGCTCAATTTAGTTCGCGAACTGTACCGCTCTATTTAGTTCGTGACCGACAGCGCTCAGTTTAGTTCGCGACCTAGGTCGCTCCCCTCGTTCGCTCGCTTTGCTAGCGCTACTGCACGCGCTCTCTTGATTGTTATGGTAGTTGAGGTTATCGATGGTTGTCTTTTAATTGTTAATGGGATCAAAGTGTATTTTATTTTCACATTCCATGTTAAATTTCCGTTTGTGACTTCTGCAATAATTGTTAATGTTCAACAGTTTATTTTTCTTTTCAATGTTATCTACAAAAACCCAACTGCTTTAAGTCCAAACTGAAAGAGTTTCTGCTTCAGAACCCATTTTACTCTGTGAAAGAATTTTCTTCTTGGAATTTGGTAACTAAGAATGACTGATAAAATAGTATATATGGTGTATGGATGGGGAAGGGGACAAAGTTGTCCACAATTACTAAAATGATACATGTTTTTTTTTTCTTTCTGTTGAAACTTTTGACAAATGAAGTAATTATACTGTTTACAAAATTTCACTCATATATAGTAACTCAAAAACTGCTGTTAAAAATTATCATACTAACAGGTTTTTAAGTAATTGACAGCTTATGAGTTGTTGGTAATATAATTGATATTTGTTAATAGGTGTGTGTACTGTTTCACATAAATAGCAACTAACATGATATAATGCGTAGTCACAAATTACAGTGAAACTTATCATGGTAACTAGTTGGTAAGAAAATAACTGGTTATTAGATGCTGGTAACAAGTGTATACACTGTTTCACAATTAACTCGAGATTTTATTTGTAGATTACAGGAGATATTGGTTATACTAATGGGTTGTAACTAACTTGTCAATATATAATAATATTATCAATTATATAGTAATATTGACATTACAAATAAGTGTATGTACTGTTCCACATCCCCGAGATTATTCTCACATTGGATCAAAGTGAACATGTCTATCTATCTATCTTTTTATTTCTGTGTCTTCAGTGAAATGTGTCCACAGGGAACTGTGTTTCCTTTTAGATAATAAACTAAAACAAAAGTTGGTCTTGGGAAAGGATCGAACGAACTAAGGAGCGAGAGATCTGGGAACTAGTTCGCGTAGTTCGCCTGTGGGAGCGCTCTTCCGAACTAGTTCGTTCGCGAACTACACAAGACTACTGTAGATACTGTTCGCTTACATTGTGAAAAGAAATTATGAAAAAGAATTTTGGCAATAAACGTGGGTATTACATTTTTTTATAGTTTTTCAGCAAGAAAGTGTACAAATTGTGAAGTAAAAAAGAAAAATCCAAACATTCTCGTATCATCTAATAAACTTTCATCCCTTAAGCCACCACTTGAATTCCTAAACATTTATTTACCCGCATTATTTTTTAAAATTTTATGTTTTAATTTAGTTGACAGAAATAACAAATAAAATACTACGGTTACAAATTTCGAAAGTTTTTTTTCTGGTTTTACGCCGCGTCACTAGACGTGGAAAAGGATTAGGAAAACGAACAGGAAGGATTTCGGCTACGGAGTTATGAAGAAATATCCCCGCATTAGGCTGGAGTGGTACCTGTAAACCATGGAAAACTGAAATCTGTATGACCACATAGGGATATGAACTCACGTTCTCCCGAATACCAGTCTCGAGTGGCACCATTCACCCACGATACGTGGTCCAGTGTTCTGAGTTACCATGTTAGGAGTTACGATCAGACAGACGGACAAATGTGTGATTTCTTAAGGATTCTGTCTTTCATTCTACTGATAAGGAATTAGAAAAACTGCACCAAAGGCATCGTATAGAAGTATCAGTCTCGAAAGCATTAGTATCTTCTTTAGGTGTTACTGATGCAATCAGAGAATTCTAATTCTAAAAGTTGAAAAATCATCAAGAATAAAACGTTCTGAGACTTTCGTTCCAAGTAATTAAAATATATTAACACTCTAGCAGAAGGAACTGGTATATACCGGAGAGACACGTAGTTACTGAACGTATGGATGAGTTCTGTCAATAAACTGTCTGCTAAATTTATCAATTAATTACGTATTGTACGCTTCAGAGTATAGGCGATACTATTTTCAAATGAATGAAGAATTTTATTCAATGATTAACAAATTGTGCGCTGAGGAGTATAGTCAAATTTAGCTTGAACACCATGCTTTACAAATTTCCTTTACACACACATTCTCTAATCCACAGTCGTTCTTTCCAAATATTTTACCTTCGCCGATATTCTACTGCTATATTTTCAAGAAATATAAGTTTCAACGATACTGCAATTTATGAGCGTGTATTTTATCAAGACATAACTAAATGGCACAGTAAGTATTATACCATTGGGTGAGAAGTTGAAACAGTTCGGAGTTTATTCGAAGATGCCGGAAATATTGCAAGGAATTTTTTTCCCTCACAGTTTCCTGCCTCTTTACCAGTGTGGCCCATTTTAATATCGGAAGAACTTGGTAGGCGTTAAAATTTAATGAACACTTCAGAAAAGCACCGATGCGAGATGACAAACAGTTTCTACCTATCTGCAAGTTGTATAGCAGTGGACCATTACTTTTCATCTGCAGAGGGAGAGTGGTAACGCTCGGTTCTGGTGTTTTGGAGGACAATGGCTCGATTCCCAGTTCCACTATGCTGACTTTGCTATTCCCAGATTTCCAAAACCGCCCCACGTAACCAATGGTATAATTAAAGGCAATTGTTAACGATAGTCTTCCAGTTTTAATGACTTCACTGACTACGAACGACTATGAAAAATAATAAAGTATAATTCAGCAGTCGTTAAAGTAAGAATACTTTGTAGACATATGTTTCCATGCGTTAGGTACTGGAGAAAATAACATTTAACTACCATACTGTTATCGATATGCGTCATAACATTGTAAAGAAGTAATCATGCTTAGTGAAAGAATAAAAGCTATTTACTCTACTAAATATATTAAAGGCAAATGCATAATTTGGCATTTTTATTTTTCTGTTCTCACGAAAGTCAGTATTTGCGTGCGTTACCGAAATATAATGAACCTATTTCGACTAAACGTAGACACAGTGATAGATTATGTAGTATAATATAGAATAGTTTATCTTGATAGCTCACAAAGTTACAGAGACCAAAGTTGTAAATTTTGGATTTTTTGTTTGTTCCTACACGCATTGCGCAAAAAACAAAGGAATCAATTTCTATGAAATGCTGTTACCGTGTTAGCTAATGTGATATGTTAACAAATACGCGTAAGTTACATAATTCTTATGATATATGGGCAAAAACTATCAATTTGTTTCCGCATGCATGAGGTATAGCTTACAGATTTGGGTGGAATCCACACATAATGTTACTTTAAGTGATTGGGTAACATACACTGACAGGTTTTATCTTAGTAGCTACTTCCATACGTTCAATGCTGATATAGAGAATTTAAAACAAATTTTTCTGTGGGTGAGTCACGCAAAACCTAACTTACACATTATGATGGTTAATACCTTTGGTTAACCTTGAGAATAATTTGCATCCACATATTCTAAAATTCAGAGTTTCCTACGATAACGTCAAAAAATTCACTACTACATGAATTTAAATAACAGGTAGGACTGTTATAGTTTATACACGTGTTAATAAGTTCCTACTGAAATATTGATAAAATTTATGCAAGCAAAGAAAATCTATGTCTTTGTAATTACTGTTATATAGCTATGTACGGTTCTCTTGCCCTGATATTTATGAAAATGTCAATGGAAGTTAACATTAATATTTAAAAGCGGTGTTCGAGTGTTCAGTTGGAGCAAACTTTCCTATAAAATAAAGAAAAACGTTGTTGTTTTTTTTTCCTTTGTATATGTACCCATAATTGTCTTAATCTCTCATACGGATTCAAACACTGGAAATACCACTCGAATTACAACGTAACTTCTTCTCTGTTTTTTTATCGTACCTACCTAGCCAATATCACTTTGATAGTTTTTTAATTAATTAAAAAAATTAAATTAATCGTCGAAGAAATAGCAATAACAGTAAATAGGAAATAATCACGAGACATCAGTTAATTTCAGAAGTTTATTGATTGTATTGTTTCTTATCTGACCGGAAGTACAGTATACAGTGCCTACGTTGTCAGTATGAATGTTTTATTTCCACTATATAGAAACTTCTGGAGAAATTTGAATAATTGTTTGTAGATGTTGGTGTTATTTTAGAGTAATGTGTTCCTTATGGTATGGAAGATTAATGAAAGAGGGAGAAACCAGGGAAGAACTATTCAGGACACCTCTTCCAAAACACACCTTGGGACCCATCAACTTTATCTCCTTATGCACTGAGGACAGGTTTTGAATTTGACCCAGGTTTTTAATATGCAGTAGTGTGATCATTAATTGTTCTCCGCCATCTCCTGCCCTGATGTCCGTGTAGCGAATGATGGAAATGCATTCAAATCAGCAGTCTTTGCATCTAACGACAGAAACCGTCACGTTACCAATAAACCTCGGCCTCGTGGGGAATCTTAGTAACTCAAAAGAGGTATTGCATTAATGTTTCCTGCTGCTTATTCAGAGTGAGGAGTTAAGAGCATCGATTTCTAATAAGATGGAGTTGAACAGCTGCTGATTGAGAAGGAAAGACTTTTGTTTAACAATTTTAAAAATTTCTCGCTAAAGGTCGCTTATGTTATTCCTTATTTAGTCTCCAGATCTTTTATTTCTTCTTATGTCTTCAGTTTCGAGACTGTTTCACTTAAAATCTTCCCTCGCTTCTCCGGTAAATATTTCCTTTGGAACGTAGCATATACACCTATGTCAACTGTAGGTTTCATATATTCTAACCTGTCTTCCTGTGCATTTGACACCTTTAACATTTCAATCTTTACAATATTAATCATTCCCGCGTGTCATAAAATGGGACCATCATGCCGTTTGTTGTTTGTGTGAGACAATTCCATAGATTTCTTTCCTCGCACACTTTCAATCGTTGTTCCCAGGACGTGTTAACACCCTATAATACTACATTTCAAATGCTTCAGTTTTATCTCTTTCGGGTATTCCCTTTTTACTTTTATAGAATGGCGTTAGACGGCACCGTCGGCTCACTTGGTACAACCCCCTGATTGTTACCGGTGCCTGAGAATGGAGTTAAGTGGTACGAGTACTGGCAGTGGAGGAAATTTTTATCATCAAGACTTGCTAGCAAGGATAGGAGAGGTTATTGTGCACACTTCCTAATGACCAATTTGTACCTGAGAATCCTAGATAAAATCCGAACCTCGGCGGAGTGCGGATATATGAGGTGGTTATTCGTCTGATGGATGGGGACGTTAAGTCTGCCGGCCCGTCCCCCTAGGAGTCCTTCAGAAGAATAGGCTTGAATTGGCCGGTACCGGGGTTCAACTTTTCTCTTCTTCAATCTATGATTCAATCACAATATAGCTTAACACACACATCACCGATATCCAGACAAAAAAAATTAAAAATACATATACACTTCATCACGTTGAAAGGCAGGAGAAAATCACCTCAGTTTAAATTTTTCCGAAAAAAAAAGTATCCACAAACCAAACAGCTGAGGAGAAAAATGAGGAGAATGACTCTACCCGTTTTCAGCCATACTTCACTTCTTAACATCATTATTGATTGTCATAGTGACGACAACCTTACACTATCAAAACACTCCATTAAAAACCACCCACCCCCATGGAATCCACAAGTATATGAGTGCATTACTCTAGAATTTACACTGCGGGTATTGAAAGTGGCTTCAGAATTCATTCATAACGATTCAATAACATCCTCATCGTTAACACTACTGTAAGTCCCATACCGATCGATACAGCGAATAACGGCTTTGGCTTTGGTCGTAGCTATGATATATCTCAGACTACAGACCTACTTTGCACCGTGACTTCCCCCTGACTGGGTGTTGGGCTGCACTGTTCTGATTATGGAGATCTTGCAGATACCTGCCGGTTGTGGGGAAACACGTCACCGCACGTGTACCGTATTGTAATTGGCGTGCACAGTGCCGCGCTATGTACACGCCCGGCACACAGAACACGAACATAAAATTTGCATTTAGGACCCTGTCGACGGCGGAATACATGAATCAGGGACAAATCCTTCGGCATTAATCAAAGCTTGCCAGAGCAGTTAGGTGCACAGTTTCTGATTTATTGCGAATCACTCCCTCCAGAAAATATTCCAGCTGTCTTGCATGTAGTAAAACAAATCACAAAAGTAATCTTTATTAACATAGCTCCGAATGTTACTCGACGTTTGGGCTGCGTTTTATGTAGTCGTGCACATGTGACTATCAATGGTGTGAGGGCGAACTGTATTTCTAGATTATTCACGCCTTGTTTTACGAAAAAAACTAAATGGCTCATCTGAAAATGATTGCAGCGCATACGGAAGAAACATTTAATTTTGTAAGGAACAGTGAATGGAACAACCATGTAAATTTTGTTTTTAAAAAATTGATTTTGATGTTTTAGAAGTGTCGATTCTGAAATATTAACACCCTAAATTCCATAATCTGCTAGACATGAAAACACTGTGCCTTTATATTTCAAGCCCTTCATTTACTAAAACATGATTAACAATTACCTATTCTGTTGGAATTTCGTTGTAAGCACCGCACTGTAACCCAAACATTGTTTAAGGAGATCGTCAGATTTTTAGAAATTAGAATTCCTTAAAACTTGTTCCATGCAAAAGTCAAATGAAATAATCTTCCCATAAACTTTCAAGAAAATTGACAATTCCTACTTAGATGTCAGCAGTTTCAGTTAGTGTGGAGAAGAAATGTAGCGTATACAAACAGAACTCAACTTAAAAAAAAAAAAAGATAAAGTATTTGTTCAGCAAAGATACCATTTCTATCTAAACTTTCTATTTAAACTTTTGTAACAGAAACTACATAAAAATATAAGAAAATTGGATATCTTACTTATGCTACTTATTGTTCCAAAAACAGATCTTTTATAATCGTATATATTTATTCACAACTTTTATTCTTAAATGGTATTATCATTGAAAACATTCATAAATAAATAACTTTCTGAAACAGCAGAAGCGATGGGTTATCCCAACAAAAAAAAAAAAAAAAGGGAAAAATTTCGAAGAATTTTGCGAAATTATGGTTTTTCAGTAACCCACTGATTATCATTAGCTTTCGACAAAATTAGAACTGCATTCAGAGCTTTTAAAATTTATTTCTGCTGTAAAAAGTGGCAAAATAAAATTTGCTTATTAATAGTCGGTTGATACTCAAAACTATTTCGATACGCCTGACTGGTTACCCCTATATAAGAGATGATTGGAGATCGAAAAGTCCCATGTTAGAATCCCTGTCACCGCAGAGATTTCGAAAGGGACTAAATCCGACCATCATCTCTGGCAAAACCTGTTGTGTAATGTAAAGTTTGCACGAAGGCTTACGGTGTTCGGATTCCACGTTAAATTGTAGATTCCCTATATCCGGCAGGATTACCGGATTAGGCTAAGGCGTCTACGATGGAGGCAAAAAAACGCAGCCAGTTAGAACCCGGTCACCGTGTCATTACGACCACGCTAGCCTTTTACCTGCATGTAAAAGTTTTTTACTGTTAGTAAAGCTGAATATCAACTGTCAGAAATAAGTACAACAGAAGAAGAAAGCTATATTACAAGTGGATATCTAGTTTAAAAATTTAAGTCTTGTTTAGATCAGCCAGCGTTCTTATGCAAGATTAAAAGCAGGTGATTGTTCACATATTCAGTACGTGGAGATTCCGTGAGTACGCTAGACACGACTACTCCTATTTCCTTTCCCAGTTCTTATATCAAACTGATTTTCTGTTAAGTGTATGGCATCTGCAGAGAAATCTGTGTTAAGGTGGTTAGAGAATAAATTTCTCTAAATAAATGCATGCTGTAATGATACAGCTGGTATAATGTTGTAATATAATAAAGCTTTACCACAGCACGTCGGGCAATGCTCAAATATACAGGGCACATAACGTTTAAAGCAGAGATAGCATTTACTAGTGGGCCGTGTCGAAATGCTGTTCTTCGGAGAAACTGTGCACCTAGTATGAAATTGTTTTGAGTCTGCGTTATTTTTTCGAATAAAATAGGAAGAAGCGTTAAAATTTATTAGACTTTGGTGATTCTGAGAAAAAGATACGATTTGGTTCGTTTTTGTTAATAATTTTGAAAGTTTTCTTGGTTTTGCACTGACCTTAAATATTTCCAGCATAAAAAGTAGCCTGTGTCATTCCCTGCAAAACAGAAACTCGCCCGCGCATATAAATTACTTGTTATTAGTTGAAAAAGTGTCGTATTCCAGAAAATTATTCAGGAATACTCTAGAATATTTTAGTAAATTCAAGAACATTCTAGATAATTTCAAAACATTTTAGAACCCAGAGCTACCGATATTCAACCAACATATCTCCAACCCCCCCCCCCCCACATGATATGAGTACAGTGCACGATGGGAAAACTGAGGATACTATCACAAAAAAAAAAAACATCAGAGGAATGTGCTAGGTAGTTGTGGCTGTATTTGATATTTGTTGAACGTGTTTATTGTAGCAATTTAATAACGTAGCGTATTAACTGAAATATTGAATACAGTAGCTGTGGAAACCACATCATGTCACCCGTGCCGTTTCGACGCATCCAGGAATAAACTCTATGTTTGAAACGTCGAAGTATAAAAAAACAATGGAATATGAAATTCCAAATTAACAATTCAATAGAAGCAGAAAACTTAATCTTTTTGATGGTCACTCATTTATCGATTTTGATTACATACAAAGCGATAAAAATGGATTGTAATGAAAAATCACCTTCTAGAAATAATATATAAGATGGATGTGTTTCATTCCATTTTATATTAATGAAATGGTGTTGGGCTTCCAACTATATCAACCTTGGATTCATATATAATATTGTTATACTGAAACGTCAGATAGCAACATAAAGAAGGAGTTTTGTATAGTTGTAACTCTCATTCAAAGGAGATAGTGTACAAAATTTTCGTGCATGTGTATTTGGAATACGGTTGTACCGTTTTAGATCCATATCGCAAGGGATTGACTGGTATAATACAGAAAGTACATATAGGAGCCACTCTATTTGTAACTGCTTGTCACAATCCCAACGAAAGTGTCACCAAATTAATACTCAGATTTGGTTGGTGGATTTCGTTTGAATTTATTAGCAAACATACAATTTCAGTTACGAGTGCGATAAAACACTTCGTCCACCAACTTATTCGCGTCACAATGAAAATGTAGATAAGATTAGAGAAACAAGTTTTTTAATTTATTTTTATTTCTTACTTATTGCTTTACGCCTCGTCGACGGCTAAGGTCATTAGAGGCGGGATGGGACTGGGTACAAGGAAAGGGAAGGAATTCTGCCATG
Organism: Vandiemenella viatica; assembly: GCA_031002005.1. Taxonomy (NCBI): domain Eukaryota; kingdom Metazoa; phylum Arthropoda; class Insecta; order Orthoptera; family Morabidae; genus Vandiemenella; species Vandiemenella viatica. The sequence continues at coordinate 73,553,080 of CM061919.1, forward strand.
GCCTTTTTGAAGGAAGCATCCCGGAATTCGCCTGCAGTTATTTAGGGAAACCATGGAAAACCTAACTCTGGAGGCCCGAACGGGGATTCGAACCCGCGTCCTCCCGAATGCGAGGCCAGAAAGTTAATCGTTCGCCCACCACGGTCGGTGAGAAACAAGGCGCATTACTTATTCTTACATGAAGTCTTCATTCCATGGTATTATTCGGGCTTGGAATCTCCAGAGTAGAGATTAGTATTGGTGCAAATCACCCTCTGCTAGACATGATTTTTGTGAATTGCAGAGTATATATGTAGAAATAGGTACACCAAAAAATATGCCATTTGCCTCACAAGTTCTGGCAATTTTTTCACAGTTTTATGCTTTGAATTGTGATAAAGGAACGAAGTTAATTAGACGCTGCAGTGGTTGTTTCAGCCTTCCTCTGGGAAGTATCAACGTAGATTTTTTAGCAAGGCTTCTAGAAAATCACTACGTACAGCCGTAAAGACAGGCTACAGTAATTAATCCACAGCTGCTCCGCTGTGTAGCTGTGGTATTAAATATCCCAAAAGTCCGATTTTGCATGCGAGTGTTGGTTTTTTTGTGGGCGCAGTCTTGCCGTCGTGTTATGCTGTGCAGACGGCCAGTATGTGGCAGAGCAAGGAGACGCCGTGGTACAGGTAGCGTGTGCCGCTAATTGCCACCCGATATTACAGCTGGCCACAGCCGAATTAATCACGCGTCTGACCACCAGAGGGCCCATCTCACCTGGAGGGGCGGGAACACCCTGGAATACCCGCCGCCGCAAACCCGCCCGCGTCCAATATCCCGACCGCCTCGTAGCTCTTCATGTAGGTCCACCTAAATGTTTGAAAACGCATTTAACAGTCCTTCTTACGTTACCTAACGGCATTTATCTTATAAATTATTTCAAGTATTATTGGAATACTGTTTTGCAATTTGGGATCCGTATCGCAAGGGATTGATTGACACGTTAGAGAAAGTACAGAGGAGAGCCGTTCGATTCGTGACCGCTAGTTACAATCCTTATGTGTCACAGAGCTGATACGTGGGTTAGGCTGGGATTGTTTGGCGGACAGACGACGTCGTTTTCGTTTAAATTTGTTGGAGAATATGCGAAAATCTCTAATTTACTAGTGCAACGAAATACTTCTTCCGCCAACCTATTTAGGTCGCAATGACAGAAGGGATAAGATTCGATAGATAAGATGCCGTACTGATACATTCATGTATTCTTTCTTTCCTCGTTCTGTTCGGGATTGGAATACTCTAAAATAGGATTGGTGCTTAGCACCCTCTGCCACCCACAGTAATTGTGAATTGCAGAGTATAGATGTAGATTTAGATGTAGAAGTAACATAAAGTCACATTAATGAATAACCTATCAGTAGATAGGATTTTTTGCAAAATTCTGATGTACCAAACAACGCGCTTGCTTAAAATTTAGGTTAATTTGGTCAAAGGTGGCCGGAACACAGTTTGCATCATTACAGCGCCTACTTGGGTGAGACGCAACAAGCCATGCACCACAGTTGCTAATGTAGCCGCAGCTTCAGGGGTTAGCTGTAGCAAAGTTTCCTTAATACCTACACAAAAAATATCTTCGCGTCAATTAACGAAAATGAAACCAAAAAATTGAAGATAATTCCTTCTGACTTTAAGCATTATATACAAAGTCGTATTCAGAATTGAAAATACGTTCACAATAGTAGATACTTCTTGCTACATATGCATGATATCTAATTCGACAAAATAATGAATTATTTTTAGATGGCAGGTGGAGCATAGGAGAGGGGAGGAAGGGTAAAGTTTAATCTGTGACAGTTTCACCCAGGTGTTCTGCTATTTATCGAGTGTTTATATATGTTTATGTTTGTTCCAACATTACTAGCGAGCGGCTGTGTCGGTTTTGATGAAACTTGGTACACATGTTTCTCATTCGTCGACTGAAAAAACTGTGTGTCACTGTAAAATAAAATAACACCAGTTTGAAATTGTCTGAACGCAGAATTGTTTATGTTCTCATCAAATAATTTCAAAATGCGTTTATTAAATTTATAAAACTGTTGCTGGACATGTTGACACGCATCTGATGAGTGGAATGTAGCACTAGTGTGTCCTATAGTCATTCAAAAAAGGAGATCTGAAAATAATAGACGCATAAGTCTGTTGTGTACAGCATATAAACTATATACAAAAATACTTAAAAAGCGGGTAGCTGTAATAGTAGAAGGCCATATGAATGATACACAGAATTGATTCAGAAAGGGAAGATTATGTACAGACTGTATTTTAACATTGACCCAACTGGTAGAAAAACATCGAGAATTCTTTATACTGACACATATTCATTGATTCTGAAAAAAGCATTTGAAACGATTCATAGAAAGAAATTGTTTCAGATTATGTTAGACATAGCTACCCTCAGCACATACTAAGAGTAGTACAAAGTTTGTATTGCAACACATACATCAAAAGCTCACAAGATGCCGATCAGACTCAAACAACACGAGGAGTGAGATAAGCCTGCATTTTAACATTTATACTGACGATGCCATAGGAAAATGGCTTAAGCAGATGCCTAATCATTTTAAAGTTAATTAAACTATATTAGATAGCTTTTCGCTGACGACTGGCTGATTTTAGCTGAGACAGAAAATAACTTACAATGAGGATTATACTTAACGATGGACATATCAAATGATTAAGATTTGAAAATCTTACAAGAAAAAAATGAAAGTAATGGCATTTATGGGAGATGAATCAATACGGGTTAAGTTTGTTAACAATGACAAAAACAAATTAATTTTTTTTATATTTAGGATATGACAAACTTTACCAGAGTTGACGATATCAGTACCAAATTACAGAAATTTCAATAGCTGTGCGTACTAATCAAAATTTTAAGATCAGTAGTAGACCACAGTGATAAAATTTTACAAAATAATGGGTGTATAATTATTACTATAAAGATGCATCGAGGATATTGACTAAACAACAAATAAAACGGGTAGAAGCAGCTGAGACTTTTGAGAGCGGTGTGTGGATATACTTTACTATATAAGAAAAGAAATGGAGAAACAACGAAAAAATTGAATTTTTTTAATTTGAATGAGGAAATAATTAGATATAGGAAGAAATGGATGGAGCATGTAATGCGTATGGAGAACACCAGACCACCAAAGGCTCTACTAAATTACAAGCCAAAACATGGAAGACGGTGATTTGGTCGATCTAAGAAGAGGCGGATACAACAAAATGTGCCAAGGCGTAGCAAACTATCAATGGTCTAAACCTTGAAGATGATAACGATGGTTACATATGTATCGATTGACTTCAAATCTGATTCAGATGTTTCAACTTGTCATACTGAAAATGTAGTGTAACTAACATTTATAATGATAACACTATGTTACTTACTTAAAAATTTCTCATTTCCCTGTCTATCGAAAGAATTTAATAAGAATAAGACTCGGCAATGCCGAATACTCTGCTATTGTAAGTGCTTCTTGTGAAATAGTTCCAACACAAATTAATACTGCTTGATTCAAATATGGACGATTCTCACAAAATAACAAAGTACTGTATATTTCTCGTAGTGAAATACACTTTACTTGGGTGCACCTATTATAAAACTTCTGCAGGTTTTACAACTGTTCCACGGAATCTGAGTGATACCCCCATTTTTTATACTAACTAGAAGGCTAGACTATAAATGTTACATTGTGAAATAAGGCATTCGTCGTTATAAAAATGACTTCAGCTGGCGTCCCGCCATTGCTAGCCCAGTAAGGCCATGCCGAGCTGTAGTTACTTCCCGCTTCAAATAATGCAGCGTTGTAATGAATTCGTCCGACGGCCCATCTGAGCTATGTGGGGCCAAGCCGACTCCCGAGACCCAGAAAGCGGAGCGATAAAAGATTCATCGGGCGCGGGCGGCGTCAGGTTTCACTCAGCGTAGCGAAAGGGCCGGACGGATGGAACAAAGGCAGCCGTGTCCGCGCTTAATGTCTGCTAAATAATTGAGCGGAGGCAGCGTCCAGTGGCGGGCTGAACCAGTCGGCTGCTCAAACCACTCCCGGAAGGCTCTATTACAAACTGTTTCCTCAGCGGAATCGAACCACTGGCCGATATAACTATTTATTAACTGCGACAGGAAATACGACAAAATCGGACGGTTGAATACTTCATTTAGGAATGTAACGGATCTCAGAATCAGCATCCGCAAGTGCGGAACATTCGCGTGGAATCCTACATCCGCTTTCGCATATTTATTGCGCATGTATTGTTTACGTTACAATATATATTTTTCTTTTCTCAGATTCTGTCCATCGTCACTTAGTTAACAACAACGTGCTTGTAAAGTAGAGCGACCTATTCACTGTCCAATTTACAGAGCATCCGTGTAGAACTACAATAGGATGCGCTCACCCACTCAAGCTAGTAGAAGGGGTCCAACAAAATGTTCCAAGCTACCTTTCCACTCGTGCTTTCTCGCGGCACACCATGTGTCCTTATTGCACACTCGGAGGATGTTTCCTCCAATCATTGCCCAACGCCATAGCTTGTTGGACAGCAAGGACCTGTGTTGGTTGTTTTGGAGTCCAACATCCAACACGTCCTCCATGTAGTCCTCTAACCCCTTTCACGGCCCATCAAGAGTTCTTTATCGAAAATCGGATGAACGTAGGTCCTACAAGTTATACTGTGAATGGGCCACTTGAGCGGTGGAAAGGTGGGTGTCGGGCACGGAGATGTTCGGTGGCGTAGCATTGTGCTTGGCGCTTGAATTAGTCGAGCCGCAAACTCCGCAAAGTTCACACGACAAAGATTGTTTTCTTTAGACACATGCGTAAATAATTTAATTCACCTGTGAAATCACTCCATATGTTTTGTTGTTGAAAGATGAGGCAAAAAATAAATCAACGTGGAAGTACTATATGGAAATAGAGGTTACTTCTGAAAAAATATAGAATTTAGTATAAAAAATATACTTATCTTGATTTTAAGTTTATTTTTGATAAAATATTATAATCTAAATAATTATAAATTTGTTTCTCCACTTCCGCTTCCGAAAAACATCCGCTACCACGGATGTCAAGCATTTAACATCCACATCAGCACCCGCAAAAATGACTTCTCTTACAACCCTACATCATTTGGTAGAGATAACGACTTCCAAATGAAAATCCAGGATCATCAACGGTGCCTCTGCTATGTCGAGTCATATAGCCCAGGCATTTTAGGTTTTAACCTCAAAAAAAATAATGTAGAGCTGAAATTTGGTACAGACGTTCCTTAGTACCTTAGAAACAAGTAATAAAAAGTCCCCACCTCTAGGGTGTCCGCGTCATAGTTTTTTTTAGGTCAAAAGGGCTTAAATAGGGATTGAGTGACAAATCTGTATAAACTCGTTGTAAAATTTAAAATGTCAGACTCTGTAACGTTTTATTGCACCCTAGGTAATTAGGATAGGCTAACCACTGCATAATACAAACGAAGGAACCGTAGATTTATGGAAGCACTATGGCGGATATTTGTAGTTTAGCACGAGGTCTGTACAGAAAACCGTTCCCCTTCTTCTGGTATCGTTCTAGTATCCAAGTGTTACCATGAGGGATGTGTACCCATGGGAACGATCCGACAAGATGCAACTGTGGTGGCTTCCATTGCCTTTCTCAGTGAGACAGTGGACGTAAGCGTTATTGTAAAAGTGTATAACTGTGATGATGTGTGTGTTCAGCATAGAGAGTTGTTTATGTATTGGATGAGAGATGACAGAAGGGTGAGGACGAAATTCGGTGCCGGCCAATTCAAAGTTACCGTGGGCCGACAGACTTTTCGTCCCCTCCGACTGAAAAAGCACAATTACCCATGTCGTATACCCCCAGTCCATACTTACTGCGGACAGGTTTGGGATTTAACCCAAGACTGGTGCACAATCTGTTGATTAAGAATAGGGTACCAGCACCTCTCCTACCCTGCTGACTAAGTCCTGATCATGAAAATTTTCCCCACCACCAGGACTTAATCCAGCTAACACCGTGTCATCATCGGACACCATTATGGTGCCGCAGCCAACAGTACGAATGGAGCAAATAAACGAAGTTAATTTTTAAATAGAGAACTTCTACGGTGGTGCCCACTGAACAGGGCAGTCTTTTACAGTTTTGAAGAATTATCAAGGCTACTGATATTCCAACATTTTCTCTTTGTTCTTTGGAGCAACAGATATTTGATTTGTTCCTTGGAAAGTGTCATCTTTAAATGATTTTGTATCGGATTTGTAAGACTGCCTGACGTATAGAGTATCAACACGTAGGTTCCTTCAAAAGTTGAAACAATTGTACGGTTCCTTCAAAAGTTGAAACGTTTCTCCGCAGAGAAAGCGTAGGCGCATGGGAAATAACAGTTGACACTGAAGGAACAAATCCATAAAGTGAATGTAAATTAGAATAAGTGTACAACATACATAAAAATATTATATTACAGCAGAAACAAATTATGACTGCTCAGTAGATCTCGTTCTAAGCCAAATCGGTACTCGAAGTAACCTGAATAAAATGTGACTTTCGTTATATATACTGCTACTGAAAGTAATTGATCCGATCTCTTGTAGTTGGCTGACAAACGGAAGACATGTCGTGGCTCACGAATGAATCTTCTCTCATCTCATCACTTTGCTCTATGGCCATTATTAGGACTAGAGGAACTATTAGTCAATATCTGTGTCTCTCGGCCATTTAATAGAGACATATTATTGGTTACAACTTTCTGCATACCTCTCTCCGAGCGTGGTGGATGATCGGTAATACTCTGGACTCCCATTCGGAGGACGCGGGTTCGAATTCCGGTCCGGCCTTCCAGATTTGGGTTTACCGTGGTTTCTTCAAATCACTCCAGAGAAATGCAGGGATGGTTCCTTTAAAAGGTCATGGCCGAATTCCTTCCCGTTCCATCTCCATCAAATTAACTCGATATGGACGAAGCGTAAAGCCGTAAAACTACAGAACTGTAAGAATACGTCTTATTAGTTGAATTCTGAACATCGGGTATGAGTTTTCTCCATGTCTGGATGTAACACACGAAAATACTAGTCTAGTCACGTTTCGAAACGTTGATACTGCCCTTCGGGGGTGAGCGATAACGCTTGCTCTTCAATTTCGAGGACGTTCGTTCAAATACCCGTCCGGTCATCCAGATTCCAGTTTTCGATGGTTTCCCAAAACCACCACAGGCTAGGGTTGCCAGATCGCCGGGAAATCCGGGAATGTCCCGGAATTTTGTATCTTATCCCGTGTCCTGGAATGAAGGGTTAGTGTCACGGAATTCGCGTATACCAGTTTTTTTTCTCAAACTTAAGATATCACGGTGACCTTGTCGGCTCGCAACGGGAGGTAGAGGACCAGAGACATTGTATACAGACTGTTCAACTATGACGTAGTGATTTTCAACCAAAGTTGAATTAATAATCTTAAAAGAGGTACTATACAGGGTGGTCAGAAATTCACTCATCGGCGGGTAAGGGCAGTGTTCGGGACGTTGCACTAACGAAATAAATACAAAAAAATTCTAGTAAAAGTCGTACCGTTTTTGAGTTATACGCAGCTAAAGTTTGCCAATAACAGCGCTGCGCGGGCGAATTCAAACAGCCTTCCACAGGCGGTGATGCCAAGCGTACTCGAGGCACGGAACCGCCAAAGAAAACGAAAAGAAAAACTCTCTTCGGACGTGGGGATCGAACCCGCAACCGTCAGATTGAGAGTTTGCCGTCTTACCGACTACGCTGCCAAGGCAATAGAATTTCCTTGTTTTTAGAAGCTTCTAATTTAGCATTTCATGAAAACGTCCTTCTGTTGTACTTAGAAGACGTTCCTTTAGCAATTCGTAATGACATGTGGTTTCAACATGACGTCGCGGATAACCGATCAATTCCGATTACGAACAAATAGTCCGCCCTAGTGGCTTCTAAAAACAAAGAAATTCTAGTGCCTCTTCAGCGTAGTCGGTAAGACGGCAAACCCTCAATCTGAAGGTTGTGTGTTCGATCCCCACTTCCGAAGAGAGTTTTTCTTTTCGTTTTCTTTGGCGGTCCCATGCCTCGAGTACGCTTGGCAACACCGCCTGTGGAAGGCTGTTTGAATTCACCCGCGCAGTGCTCTTATTGGCCAACTTTAGCTGCGTATAACTCAAAAACGGTACGACTTTTACTAGATTTTTTTGTATTTATTTCGTTAGTGCAACGTCCCGAACACTGCCCTTACCCGCCGATGAGTGAATTTCTGACCACCCTGTATATAAATATACATAGGTTATGTAGCATAGTTTTTACCTAAAATACAACTTTTTTAATTAATTTTAATATTTGTTCACCCCATAAACATACCAATAAAATACCTTTTAAACCCCAGAAATGTCCCGGAAATTATAATCCTGTATCTGGAAACCCTACCCCGGGCACATGGTGTTTTGAAGAGATCATTACCGAATTCCTTCCTCTTCCTTACTTCCAATCCTGTTCCGTCTATAATGAACTCGATGTCAACAAGTCTTAAAGTCACGAGAAAAAGAGATGTTACTGTAACATCAAAATTCTCCAAGATACCTGACGGAAGTTCTTCGATTATTTTAGGACAGAGATGGCTTCCTGCGTACAGTCACTGAAACCGTACAGTGTCGGAAAATCACACGTCATCATTATAACAACATAAAGGAAAAATGGTTGCTGTTTCGTTTCTGTGATGTAACGAAGGACCCCAGTCCGTTATTTCAGTAGAAATAATCACTACGAAATACGGGAAGAACACCACCGGTGTCGAATAAATTCTGCTCGACGACCCAGTTTTATTTTCAGGTGGTGGTGAGAGCTGCACCAAAAACAGTGCTGCCGACATCCATCACGGAGTGCATTTGTTAGGGACGACGTGAGCCGCCCTGGCAAGAAGCGCTGTTACGGCTCCGCTGATCCATATTTGATGTAACCAGACTGCGAACCTCGTGGACGGGCCTTAACGTAACCGGGGAAAGGAGAGGATCCAACCGTTACTCACGATAACGTACGTGGCGTCCGTCACGTGACCACCGTAGAACCTGCAGCTAACACGGGGAGGCGAGGAGTTAAAATAAAAAATACATACCTTCCGAATGTATAGATTACGAGTTACATAACAAAAAACTAAAAATTCTCGAATTACTCCAATTACTGTGTTCCCCTAGAGGAATTTTGATAGTCTACTAGACGATGTTTTGAGTATATATATATATATATATATATATATATATATATATATGTGTGTGTGTGTGTGTGTGTGTGTGTGTGTGTGTGTGTGATAGAGAGAGAGAGAGAGAGAGAGAGAGAGAGAGAGAGGGATTGTGTAATGGAGCGAGCGTTTTTTATCTCTTGTTTGTTTCAACGAGAAATTATTGTGACTCCTTAAAAGACAGCAGCGGCCCAGGAAACGAATAAAATTTCACATCAATTTAACAGATAAGTAAATTAATAAAAACTCTTTTGGGGCTTCCAGCCACGTAAAAATTTCACCATTATAGAACGTTTCAAATACGTCTATCTCTGCCCTCATTTACAACCAGCTTAATGTCCGCTGGAACTCGGCTGTCGAAAATTTGAATCAGCTGCGCGTCGGTAAGGAGCAAAAGAGTGAATGACGTCATAGTGTTGGGTAAACTTTTGTCTTCCACCGTTTCCGCGGCACCGGGTAAACAAGACAGTTATTCAGTCATACCTTTTATTTGAAATGAGAGCAGACACAGACGCCTTCGAAACGTCCGATAATTGTGACATTTTTACTCGGCTAGAAGCACGAGAAGAGTTTATTGATTTACGACGCCTTTAAAAGTTTCGTTTAACAACAGTGAAGTGGTTTATTTCCATTTCATTACTATATTTCTGTTTCATTAGTTTTCTTAGATTTTGGCTTTCCACTTTTAAAACCTATAATTTTGATCGATTTTTTCTAGTAGTTTGTAACAGCCCTCATACCTGAACTTTAAATAGAATTGTATTTAATGAAGTATTTGTAGTGAGCTAAAGTTTGCTTGAATATGTCTCGTATGTTTGTTTTGCAATTTCTTGTAAATCAGTGTATATAGACTTTATTTGATGAAAAGAAATTATTTAAAGGCCATTTAATATGTTTAAGAACAGAATTGTGCAAGATAATCGCTTAAATGTTGGTAATTCCAAGTGTTAATGTAAGTTACGATGTCTACAGGACAATGTTCTACAGTTTAAAATGATTTCTGCAAATAATTTTGTGTTTAAGTATCTTTAATTTCCATTTCTGACCGTTTTGTAATGATGTTATGTGATTATGTATTAATTCTGATTGTTTTTAATATGTTTAATTGTTTGAGTAATTGTTAATGTTCGAGAAATATCTCGCAGAAGCTTTTGAAGAATTCCAGAAATTTCGATATAGCCTATATAAAGAAATCAGCATAAGGACAGAGTTAGTTTACAGTTAGTTTAGTACAGATTCACTTTGGAACAGCCAAAGATTCCGTCAGTAGTATCTCTGGATTGTATCTTTGCATGTAAACAATATCGCTGACGTTGTTTTGAAAATAAACAAAAATATTAAACTGAACTTTATGGTGGATTACTTAATTAATTACTATGTTAATTAAACCACCAAAGAACCAGACAAGTTCCTTTCCTAAAATGGAAGAAAAGAGTAATGCCAGTTTTGTTACCGTTGCGGCCACCTAAAGGTATGAGAGAGAGGATTCAATTGGCCATATTAATAACCTATCAAGCTAAAGCTAACCGAGAAATGATAACACGTAAATGACCTACCGCTTAACGTGTTAACCGCATGACGACGTGTAGCAACGGCCAAGGATAATGAGACTCTGAAAACATAAACGACGGATTGAAAAGTTTCTAAACCTAATCAGAAAAGATAATTTTTTATGGCTTTATGCGGGAAAGGACTGGGGCTAAGAACGGAAAGAATGGAACTCTGTCTTAGCACGGCATTTTGAAGGTACCTTCTCGGAATTGACCTGATATTTCAGTAAAACATGTAAAAACGAAATCTGGATGGTCGGACGGAGATTCGAACCTGCATCATCCAGAATGTCGGGAATTAGCTTTAACGCTCACCCACGAGGCACGGTGGATGAGGGACCAGAATTAAAACCAAGAACATTTCGATTTACAGTAAAATTTCTTACCAGTGAGTCACGAAACCTCTCTTGCAAAAAATTTTACAGCTATACATGATATAACTACTGACGCATACATTAACCACAATCTAAGGAATAAGGGTTAAAGTGATTAGTTATCATGATTGTGATTAATTCCTATGAAGCTTGTGCCATGGCGGTAATTCAATTGCAGGCCCGATTCTTTCGCTGTTTGAGTTAAATTATTCATCACATTCGTCGATAATTTATTCTGTTTCCTGATTACAATATTCATATTTGAAAAATTCCTTAACGCCTTTAGACTTCAAACAAAGATCTAGTTTTTAGTTCATGGCCATCTCTTCCCTTCGAAATCATACGCCTAATTCTTTGCCGAATTTCAATCCAGTCACCATCACGAATAATCTGCTTGTGGCTTTACCCCTCGTCAACGTAGATATGATTAGAGGTGGGAAAGGCTCGGGGCGTTGAACGAGAAGGAATTTATCACAGGAATTTTGAAGAAATTATGCCAGAATTCTCCTGGAGTGATTTGAAAACCCAAATCTGGATGGTCGGACGGGGATTCGAACCCGCGTGCTCCCATATGCGAAGCCAGAGCTCACACACCTCGCTCGGTACCTCCCTTACCCTCAGTTCCTAAGCCATAATGTGGGTCCCATACTATCGCTCCATACTCAAACGAGGATCTTATCATGTTTTGATAACCAGTTTACTGGAAGATAAACTATAGATTACAAGATACGGCTGGCGATGATTGTCACATTTCCATGATTTTTTAGATTTATAAGCTTCCCATATATATACTTGGTTAAATTATGTAATTTATGAGATTAATTAAAGTATCAAGTTAGTAACTAGTTTCAGTGACTTATTTGATAACTGATTCAGTTACAATAATACTTTCGTGATGACGCAGATTTGATTCCCGGTCCTGTTATTCTGATTTTCTTATTCCGTGATCCTCTTCTAATTCAAATGATCTCGAATTCCACTAGCTAACACCCTCCCCGTCTCTCTTCTCCCGCTTTATACTGATTTGAAGTATGTTCTTTATCATTTTTCATGATAGGTGCCGTCACTCGCGTGTGGACATATAAATCTAACGCTATAAATATTATTTTAAATTGTATGCAGTTACCCTCCCCTCCCCTCCCCCCACCCCCAGCTATCCCGTCTTTATTGGAAAACCTCAACTATCCTCAAAATACATCAAAGGAAACGCGTTCTGTCAGAACCTACGCTGACCCGAAAGTGTAAACGCGAGGAACGTTTGGACTGTTTGATATTGTTTCAAAAGGAATTAGGAATATTTTGAGTCGGTTCTTAATATAGAATGAGCTACCAGCCTGTCATCTACTAACATTCAAAACAATGGTTTGAAAGAGGTTGCTGTTAACCAAAGGAAGTTGAAATTGCACCTTCAGCATGAAAATGTATGGTTACAGTCTTTGTAGTTATCGTTCCATAATCTTCATACACACTCACCTTGCTCCTAACAAGGGACAGCTTGACCTCGAACGCTCGGAATCGCATGAAAACATGTTTAGAATAACAAACAAAACAGGGTGTGTGTCATTTCCATGCAGAACTCCGCATTTGTCTGTTAGCGCCATTAAAGAGGCTATTGTTGTATGATTCCTGGTCAGGTCATGCAGATCCTACCATTATAGATGCAACTTTTCCAAACAAAGATGTTAATTAGCTGAAGATATTTCCACCGAAAACAACAAAATGTTGCCAGCCCCTTGATGTTTACTTCTTTCGGCAATATAAGCTTTATATCAGATTGATTACTGATTTTGTAAGACTATAATGTGCCAAACCACAAATGAAGATACATGATCGTTATTTCATCATGAAACGTCACTCTACAATTTACAAACACTTTGCTGCATATTCGTATAAGCCTGTGTTGCAATATGCTAGGCGAAAGCCAGGTTATGAAATCAACATACCAACATCAACATTCGAAAATGTAATTAGTGTGACTTTTGATATTGGACTGCTTGAATGCGAAAGTGATTTGTAATGTGATAACGTGGCTTTAGTGAGGTGTGCACATTGTTCTCTTCCACTTTGTTTTAACGACTTCATCGAAATCCCGCATCTGCGCTTTAAGGACTAATATGAGCACTCTCAGGTGTGTGGTACTGCTGTATATGCGTGTTTTGCGCTATATTAAGTACTTTAAGAAGATAGTTTTAGCAATCTTGATTGAAAACGTAATGTTACACAGACCTCATTGAATTACGCATAATTTCCTTCATACGGTACTGATATCTTGTTACCTTGTTTCTCTCTATTAAATGTTACTTGAGGTAGAACGCAACGTTTTATTGGAACTGATACACAAAAATGGAATCACACTGGATGGATGTGGTACAGTGATTCATGGTTCAAATCCCGGGTTCCGCGAACCGACTGCCGTAATTGCCCCCCCCCCAAAAAAAACTTATGTTACAAACATAGCAGACGGAAGGTAATAATTAGCCCCCTCTCCCCAATATAATAAGATTGCCGATACGTTACCGAATAATGCGTGGTGATTGAAAGCTTCACGTACTTAAAAAGACGATGAGTTAATCATTTGTGGTTCAAAGTGCCCAGAAAAAAACTTCAAACAGTTCTTAGAAAACAGGAAAGTCATAAATGGAATATATTATCCAGATTTTCTGAATTCTTTAATTTTTTGTATTTTATTTTATTTGTTATTGAGAAAAGGTCAATATTACCAGCTCATAACTTATAAAATGGAACAATGTAATAGCACATTACTTTACGCAAGTGGTCACTGAAGTATATCTCATATGATCGTGAGCACTATAATTCAAATTGAACCTCCGCGGGAGCAATGATATATAAGATTAAAAATACACACATTAACGAGTTTAGAGTCACCAAAAAAATTTAATTGCTTTGGGCCTTGTAAGCCATACAGCCAAGTTTTTTTTTTTTCTTTTACGTTTTATAACAATTTCCATTTCAATTCCTTTACAGTTATATATACACAATTTAAATTTAAATTCTTTTGCAGTTCTATATATATAGTTTACATTCATTTACAGTTATATATGCAAAAGTTTATATTTTATGGCCTTTTACATTTAAATTACTTTACAGTTTTATATGTATATCAGTTTACATTCTTGGTGTTATACTATGGAATATTGACTAGGAATCAGTTACTTTATTATATCTCTTATCTGAGCCATAGTGTTTATTCTACAGTTTGTGGGATTTTTGACACTGTAAATTAATTCTATTTAGTTCAATGTAAAGCATTGGTGCCGTAATCGGACACTATGGCCTCAAATTCTAGTATTATGTCAGCCTGATGTGTATGGGGACATCTCTGTTCGGGTGGTGTGCAATTGTAAATGCACTAACTTTGTTCCAGTCGTTTCCTGTTGGATTTCCTAGTTGTCTAGGGTTTATGTTTGGATATTTCCCTACTCTTGAAGGTCATTATGATTTTGAGTATTTCGTGTTTATTTGAAGCAAGTAGGATTGAAACGAACGAAAAATTATACACTGTTTTTGTATTTGACTGTTGTACTTAATCAGTAGGCTGTACCGTGATTTACAGTTGTGTTTTAGGTAAATTTTAATGATGTATAATTTATTTCATCATGGTCTTAATTATTCACCCTCACTAAATCGAGTCAAATTTAAGCAGGATTTTGAACTTCTAAGAACAAGCAATGTTGGACGAGAATGTTTCACATTACCGGTATTCTAAGAATGTCTGCTGAACCAGAGACGGAACATGTTCGGTTACGTTGTGGTCACGGAGAATTCAATTATTATTAGGACACAAAACGGATCATATGCGTTACTCGGCATCACAAAAGCGAATGTCAAGGAAATATATTGCTAACGTTTTAGCGTAACTACCATGCTATGTTTTGACTCCGGGACGCTAATGTCTGTATCTGAGATACGTTAACCACACTCAATCACTATCTACCACTGACTACACGTCGAGCAGATAGGAATAAGCCAGTGTTTCTCTATAGTGATTAATAGGTACAGCTGTAAAAAATGATCAATGGTTTAACATTTATTTGGAATTATTATGTTTATATCATTTTCTTCTAAACACAAACATGCAAAATGTATTTTGAATAGATCGTGCAGTAATAGTTTAGAGAAAAATTTATATACGTACTGGCTATCCTTTGTCCTTTTAGTTGAAGGCTTGTTTAGGAGTAAACAGAAACAAAAATAATTATGCTCCTAACAAGCAGAAACGGGTGCTTCTGCCACGGTGTCAAAAAATGTAGCTTGATTTGTAATTAAAGCCCTGGTGGTTGCTGGAAGAAAAGGACGGAGCACCAAGTGATAGAAAGTCCAGTTACTTGTTTCCAATTCAACTTCAAGACTTGTTTATTCGATATGGTTTGTTAATGTTTTGGAAATGTGTTATATCCGAATGGAAAATATTTCACGAAAAATTACATCTTATCATGGTTTCTTTCATCAGAATAGCATCTGTAACGCGTACAATCTATCACTATGGGCATTACTGGATAACATTTCACTATCCTGACAATTGTTGTACAGGGCTAGTCAAAATGATTGCAGTGATTTCAGAAAATGACTATAGATTGATTATTTGACATATACTAACAAGATTTCATAGATATATAAACAAACTGTGAACGTTTTTTTGAGTGTCTACAGATGCTCAATATGTGCACCTTTAGTGACTGCACATATTAAGTCTATAATCGAGTTCTTCCCATACCCGATGCAGCATGTCTCTGTCAATGAGAGCAAATGCATTTGGTGATGCGAATATGCAGGTCTGGCAGATCAACTAGTACTGGCGGCACGAACACTGTGTCTTTTACGAAACCTCAAACAAAGAAGTCGCAGGGGGATAGGTCAGCGGAACGAGGAGGCCATGACATCAGCTGACAAATGAAACTTTATGGGCTTCTTTCTTTAATAAGATGACGATCAGAGGGAAAATCTATCTGCAAATCTTGCATAATTGGCTAATGCCACTTCTGGAAGCTGACAGTGAAGATTTAATTTTGCAGAAAGACGGTGCTCCCCTGTCCTAACCCCCTGCGACTTCTTTGTTTGGGGTTTCGTAAAAGACACAGTGTTCGTGCCACCAGTACCAGTTGATCTGCCAGACCTGCGGGTTTTCATCACCAATGCATTTGCTCTCATTGATAGAGATATGCTGCATTGGGTATGGGGAGAACTCGATTATAGACTTGATGTGTGCAGAGCCAATAAAGGTGTACGTACTGAGCATCGGTAGATAAAAAAAAAAAAAAAAAAAAAAAAAAAAAAAAAAAAAAAAAACTTACACTGTTTGTTTATATATCTGTGTAATCTTGTAAGTATATGTCAAATAATACATCTGTAGTAATTTTTTGAAATAACTGCAATCATTTTTTGTATTTGGATGTTTTCTGGTGTTTTTGCTGGAGGGGTATAAGCAACGCGTGCTATAACCAATGCATAGTAAAATATTTGTAACATTGGTCTAGCGCGTGCAGAAAAATAAGCGTATTCAGAGGGGTGGTGTGGGTTCTGAAGCCGCGTGGTGGGTGGTGACCCACAGGTAGCAGTCCAATTTTTCGCTTGAGCGATTTTAATTAAGCGTTTGCAACCCCTTTTGTTTTCCATGACACGCAGCTTGTGAAACAAAGATTAGAATCTCCAGAGTAACGGGAAACTCTTTAGTTCAGGGTGTACGAGACCGGTTTAAAGACGCAGTTTGTGTTAATGTAACACAGTTTGGTACTTGTTTGTATCACCAGTATTTAAATATAATTTTAGTTTTAGGCGGTGAGAAAATCTTCATCAATTACGACTTGAAAGTTCGAATCGGCAGATGGTGTACAAAATCCAGAATTGAATGACGAATCTCTCCGCATGATGTATGGAATAAAGGAATCAGACTCTATTAATTTTTTTTATTTTTTTTAAATACCTACTGATGGGTACGTAAAGGTATGTATTTCATTCGTATCCTTTGGAACAATAGGACAGCATCGGGTTTGATTCTTTTCCTTTCTTCCACAGCACAGTACAGTGAACATATACCATAACAATCATGTAAATATGCAATTACAGTTAGTAACACTGTTCACAATGGATAAGGTCTCAGTTACATTTTCCCTTGAAGCCTATACGCAGGGATTACATCATCAATGGGAACACAGCGAGTGTGGAAAGTCCACTTGTTTAGTATTGTCCCAAAAAGTTTTGCTACTGAGTATATTGTAGATATATCACTCAAATACTGAACATGCCCTAAAATGTTTACTAATAGACGAACTTCCTGACATTACTATCTGATACTCTGCCTTGAATTACTAAACCAGCTAAAATATAAAAACCATGTTAATGTTTCGTAATACTTATCCACTAAATGCTACCATCTAATCTGACGAATGTACTTATTCAACAGGATGCTAGTGATTGTGGTGTGAGGATCACCATATCGTTAAGTCTAAACTTAAAACCTAGATCTACCCATAGTGCTTATAGAAGTCAGAGTTTCGATTTTCGTGTATTCCACATCTTCCATGGGTAGATCTACAGTTTAACAGGGAATTCGAACATAGGTACTTCCTGGAGAAGCTCTCACAATCAAGCAGAGCTCTAAAAAATTCCTGGTCCCATCAAAATTTGAATCTGGAACCCCGAACTTTGAGAGCGTCTTCACCTCTCAGCTACAGATGGCTTATGACAATGTGTGACTTGTCCATCCTATAAAGCCTTCAATATTTTCTGCTCCTGTGATGTCCTTCAAAAAAGTAGGTCTTATTAGACATTTACTAACCTTTCATCCACAAACCAAGCAACTTACACACCATCACCAATACAATACCGAGCGGGACGGTGTAACGGTTAGCGTTCTCGCCTCGCATTCGGGAGGACGGCGGTTCGAATCCCTGTCCGGGCATCCAGATTTGGGTTTTCCATGGTTTCCCCAAATCACTCCAGGCAAATGCCGGGGTGCTTCCTTCAAAAAGGCCATGGCCGAATTCCTTCCCATTCCTTGCCCCCATCCTTGCTCCCCATCCTTTCCCGTCTCTAAAAGACCTCGATGTTAAAAAGAGACGTAAAGCAGTTTAAAAAAAAAAAAAAACAATACAATAAAAGTTACGACCGCTATCAACATGTGCAAGGCAAGAGGAAACAACCATATTTAATCATCTGTAAGGTATGACTATACAATGCTACGTCACTCTGAAGGTGCCACTTATACCCAGACATCGCTTATAGCGCGCACTGGAAATCCTGAATAAATGTCTCTGCTATGCAGGGAGTAGCTTTTATGCTCTGGTGTTTACATGCTGAGCTGAGAAGCTCAGGCATCTCTTGAGTGAAGAAAGCCGGATTGCCCTATTGCGTGGTGTCGAGTCGTTTGAACTAATGCCGACTTCCATTAACAGTCCCGTCCATACATGTGCTCGACAGCTATCTCTAATTTTACGCGTGGCCCGTGTAATTACCGTGTCCATTAGCAGGTTACCGCGGCGACACCTACGCAGACATCAGAGAGAGTGGCTGAGCTTCCCGCACAGTAGTTTGTGTATTATGACTGAGCGCTTCTGGCAACACCACTGCTCGACTATCTACACGCGTAAGTCCATTACCTCAACACTGCGTTATTAGCTCTACAGATCAGGCTACCCGCAAAATTTCGGCAGCAGCACGCCTAGCCACGGAAAGTAAATACTGTGAATATGAGCCATAGAAACGGTCATAGTTCATAAGCTATACCTGTTTATGAGCGGACATTGATATGTTTACCCATGGGTAATTTAAATTTAGCAAGTTCCAGTATTTTCTTTGATCCAGTGACTACGAATATAATTAGTGAAAAGGTTAAATATTAAAACAGTAAACTTCATTTGTTATACCTGCAGTTAATAACTATTCGCTGTATGATGTTCCTTGGAACATCAAAGAAGCTGGTAGGTATTTAGTTCTAGTAGATTAGATGAAACAAAAACCGGCCAGTGTGGCTCAGTACGCTGAAGCGCTACTCATCGGATCCGGGAGATACAACGGAGCAGGCACGAGCCCAGCGTACCGCCCGTCCTGACTGCAGTTTTTAGGCGATTTTTCGCAGCTATCAAGGCGAAAGCCCCTCATAAACTACACATTTCGCAAACAACAACAAAAATACACTTATTACACACAGAGACCAGTTACATATATTGCAGACAGATGGCAACACTTTATTTCTTCACTTGGCAGTAGCGGAGCGTCCATAAACGACGTAACTGTATTTTGGCCTGCTGTGAACCCACCCTCCCCCACGTAACCCGACGTGGCTTCCCGCGTATCACGTAGCGTTTTTGCTTATTGATTACAGAAAACATTTTGTACTGTTTTCTCTTGTCAGACTATCGTAAATTACATACGGGGATAATTAAATGGCGGAAATAAATATTCACACGCTGCTGTATGTTTTGTTGCTTATTTTAACTGTAACAAATAATATGAATGAAAAGTTTCGTTGCATGGCTTGGAACCCCCTTCCCCCTTACGTAACCCAGCGTAGCTTTTCAACAAACTCCTCCTTCCCCCTAGACCAAGCCACATAGTTTTTGGGCGCTCCTAGGTATAAATTACTTGGCGTCAGAATGGGAAGGGCCGTAAAATCAAGCTCCAAATTTGACCATGCCTTGATGAGTAAAACTCACCGAAGGCAGCTGACCGCTGATGTTGTGAAAAAGTGCAGGCCTTGGTGGTTTATGGTCAATGGAAGCTTACGCAACAGCATGCGAGCCGCCAGTCCAGCCCTCAGGAGACGGCGCAGAGCCTTCAATGCATACATTTCCATTGCGATTGTAGTGTTGTATCGTCCGTCTGATACTGCGGACGAAGCTGTTCTGTCGGTTACGGCTATACGGACAAGATGGACAATATCCTGCACTTTGGTCACACTGGGTGGTCTACTACCTGTCCGTCACTGTATACGACCACTGTTCAACATACGCATCACTATTATAGCAGCATGCCCTTTACCAGGTGAAATGTCACTGTACGACAAATCCGTTTTCCGGAGACCAATCATTCTCACACGTGCGAACTCATTCCTGTGCTGATATTACTGATATTGATCCATTTGACGTCTACGAGGTATACCGGCACTTACTTGCACGTTTCCTCTTCGTTTTATGGTTGTGTATCGACAGAGCGTGGAGTAAGACTACCCTGTCTGGGCCCTGCTGGGACTACGTGCACACCATCTCTCTTCAATCATAATAACTCTGATTTTGAAGTGATTATGACTTTTCATTCTGAATCTTGAAATTTTCACAGACAGTAGGGTCGTACGTATGTGCATAGTCGGGATTTGGTATAAGGTAAGTATTTTAGATGACACTTCCCGCACAATACGCACCGTATTCCCATTACAACCTCAGGAAGTGGGCGATGTCCTCAGTGTTATGCCTCAAGTATTAACATATTGTTTTCAGAAAGAATTTCAAAACTTTTCTTGAGAAAAGTCACAAACAGAAAGTGGCTAGGGATGTGCCAGTTGTAATAGAGAATAATTGACCAGTTCCATTTCAAAACATGCTGGGAGTGTCAGTTAACCGACTGCGATTTTTTTTGAAAAAATAAAGTAGATTATCTTACTGGAGTTATGAAATACCCAAAAATCATCTTGTAAAAAAAAATAATAATAAAAAAATGTTTGGTGGAGTTATGGCCCTCCGAAATTGAAATACATTTTGAAAATCGTTCAATTCTTAATGTGTTTAGTTGCATATAACTAAAAAATTATAAGCAATAGAAACTTGAAATTGCTTTTTTTTTTTGAAGCTATGGAAATTGAATTTAATATACCA
Source organism: Vandiemenella viatica (assembly GCA_031002005.1). Classification (NCBI taxonomy): domain Eukaryota; kingdom Metazoa; phylum Arthropoda; class Insecta; order Orthoptera; family Morabidae; genus Vandiemenella; species Vandiemenella viatica. The sequence goes on from CM061919.1 coordinate 73,574,094, forward strand.
TTAAATAATTAAACACAAATTAATTAAAAATAAGCAATAAAAATATTTTATGTGAAAAATTATGATTTTTTTGTTGTTTTTGTTATTTTGGATTTTTTTTTCACGTACAAGAACAAGCTGAATCACTTTGTTGACTATGCCTCTTAAGGTAGGACTACTCATAAATTTATTTCTAGTTGATAATGAATATGGCTCATACAGCAGCTCGTTAAACTATCCCAAAATTCCATATTCTTGAGCAGACATTACCCAAAAAGTCAATTATTTTAAAAATCGGAAAATCGGGCTAAATAATGTGCTACTACCATTTTGTTGAGTGATGGAGGCAGACTGGTAGAATTTTGAATTACGTGTATATATTTACTTCATTTTTTTAATGGAAAAATATTATGTTTGTAAAAGTTGTCACAGATTTAAATCATTAAAAAAAATGCTCTTTTGAACAACCACAGTAACTTAAATATGGATGAGTTGTTCAATATGTTTCAATTCATTTCCTTCAAAGTCCTGGAGTCGTACAGATAGTCAACATGAAGTGGGATATTTTACCTTTAACAAAAGATTTTTATGGGCACCGTACATTTGTCTTTCTTCCCCGATTCTTCTGGCCACTGGAATCTTTTTCCTTGTCCATGAGGCTGCATAAATAACACTGTGATATCATCAGCTGCTCAAGAAATACTTATATTACATCCAATCCACCAGTCATCGTTTATAATGCATCCTACAAACTCACCTGCGTAGAAATCACTAACAAAAAATGTTTGTACTTTTAAAATCTGCATTACTAATTGAATTTTCTGAATATAGTGCTCAACTGTTCTTGCCATATAAACGTCATTAAACCAGCCAATAATGCACTAATCGTATACCAGTTACAGGTTTTATATCAGCCCATTCTTTTTTTTTACAGGATCGAAAAGCTTGAACATTTTAAAGTACTGATAGTGTGACAGTTTCTAATATATTGCTGACTGTATCAATAAATGAAGCTTCCTTTCTAATAGCCAGTACTGATTCTATCTGTAGGTTGAACCTAGTGACATACGGGTCCACCTTCACGACCAGATACACCATTCCCATATCCGGTTACTGTGTAAATCCGATTTGTTTAAATATTTTGATTACTTATAGAAAACTCATGAAATTGGTAGTTGTTTTTGAAGCGGCTTTCGGCACCATCTGAAATGTATATCACTTCTTTGAAAATTCTCATTTGGCAGATATTTGATATTTCATTTTTATTAGTTCAAGAGCACAAAAAACATGTGTAGCATTGTGTTTAATGTCATCCAAAATAACAATAAAACTCTCCTTTCATAGACAATACGAGTAAACAGTGATATTTGTTCATTTTGCCAGTGGTAGCTCCGAATATCATCTGGCAAAATAACATCAGTGTATGATATATTGCTTAGTATTAATATTATTAAATTATTATTATGCTATTATATACTATTAAATAATATTTTTAGAATTTTGTAGATCTTCCTTATTATTGTCTGTAGATAAATAATATATGGCTGTTGCGAAAATAGTACTGTAAAGTTGAAGATTGCTTCTTTTCAACTATTTAAGTTTAAGGAATCTTATAGTATTTATTAACTTTGATAATTTTTTACGTTATAAAATATGGAAAATGCTTTTAATGACATAATATTATAGTTAATATGACAAAAAGTGGCTGTTCAAAAGCAGTATATTCTTTTTAAAAATGCTAAACATTTTCCATTTTTAAAATTTGTCATACCTATAATAAGTAAAAATCCACCAATCTGTCACCATGAATCAACAACATGCTATTGGGACATTATTTGACAATATTTTCAGATTTAAAAAAATGACTATCAAAAAAGTGAAAAGTTTAAGTTCTGTGATATTTTAACTAGCTGCTGTATAAACCAGATTCATTATAGGCTAGATATACTTGTAAATTTATGAGTAGTCCTACCATATGAGGAGTATGAATTGGTATAGTTAACAAAGTGAACTAACCTGAATTTGTTTGTGAAAAAATTCTTACATTTACAAAAAATCATAATTTTATCCATTAAATATGTAATTTTTAGCTAATTTTTAATTAATTTGTGCTTAATTATTTAATGGTGTGTTAAATTCCATTTCCATAGCATCAAAACAAAGGCAATTTAAACTCTCTACCTCTTATAGTTTTTGCGTTATCTTATATCTTTAATCGCACAATTCTTGTATATATATATATATATATTTGGTATCTCCGAAACGGCTCTAACGATTTGGACGAAACTTCGTATTTAAATAACGTTTTGCATTTTAAGTTTATCTAAATTGGTGTCCTCGCTGTAAAAACGCGAATTTACAAAAAACGAATAATTTTTGTGTTTGGTATCTCTGAAACGGCTCTAACGCCAGGTCGTAGACGTTTCAGGTGCCAGAAGACCTATTGACAGTTTTTCTTTGGTTTCGACAAGGAACCCTTATATATAAGAATTCATGTATACTAACTGACCCATGCGAATATTTCGCACGGCATCGTGATCAGTCAGCGAATGGTAATATAATAATGAAGAAATAAGTATAAATGCAACCATTTATTAATAAAAGGTATTTTATTTTGAAGAGTAGTAATAAATATCACTTTTATCGTAACAAGTCGTTATCGTTGAATACCACATGTTTAATTGTAAAACATTTAAAAAGTAAATATTTTAAAAAAAAAAAATTGGATTTGTCAGAAGTAATTTTTCCAATCTTCTTTACTTTACAAAACTTCTTTGAATACAGTATTAGCAGTTATAATTTAATCATCGATGACTTTTTGGCAGTATGCGTCTTTAACACACACACACAAAATATTAATTACAGACTCGTGATAAATACAATCCTGCCTTTTGAAGCGTCTGACCTTGCGCTTTAATAATGTTCGTAGCGAATGTTACATTCATCGGGAATTGTTTTCGTATCATTTGGAAAGGCACAGTTGGTGGTGTGAGCTTAAAGCGAGGTATGAGCATATTTTTAACGGAATTAATTAATTTAGCACTAATGATGTGTTCGTCTAAGAGAATTACCACTAATCCTGTTCCATTAATTAATCCCTGATTAGCATTAATATTTCTATTTAACATAATAATAGCAACTTTGTTTAAAAGCAATTTATGAGGTGCTAAACCAGACGATCACGAAAATGGCTCTACTGATTTGGGTGAAATTTCAGCAGTAAGCCTACTGATGTAGGAACTGAACTATTAAATATGCCTAGGAAGCCTTTAAGGAAAACGTTTAAATTTAATCAAACTTTAGTCTAAATCTTGCATATTGAACAGAAATCGAAATATGTCGAGCAAAGATCGGTCACCAAGGTACTATGGAATTAAACACATTAAGTATTGCACGATTTTCAAAATGTATGGATTTTTAGAAATTGTTTGGGTATTTTATAACTCCATAATTATCTACCATATTTTTTTCGAAAAAAATCACGGTTAGTCAACAGACTCATTTGAGCAGAACCTGTTAGATTTGAGATGTAATGCGTCAACTGATTTTTGAGCTGTGGACAGAAATCCAAACAAAAGCTGAAATCTCGGTCTCCCACTAGACAGTGATAGAGACCAGGTGGATGTAGACCGGCATACATAGTCCGTTACTAGGTCGACAGTCAATGTGACTTATTACCCGAGATAATAGTAGTGGCTCGGTAATAATTTGCTTGTTTGGAGAAACCGACTAACAGGTAACGGGAAGATGGGAACGGCATTTAGCAGATTTTCAAAGCTTTGTGAGTGCCCGGAAGTTTCTTTCATAAAGTTACTGGCCCTTTCCTCAGCGTTCCTTGGCCACCATCCGCTTCCACAAGTTGTCAAGTCTCGATAAAGAATTTTTTTAGTTTAGCTGAAGAAAGGATTCATATTGTATCGTGTGTAGTGTTTCGAGTTATGATCGTATCTCTGTACAGGAGGAAACGGATTGAAATTCGGAATCAATCGCCTTGAAGCAGGGCCATGCATTGTTTATGCAGGACCTCTCGTGAGACGGGGATCTGCCCCGCGGGGCTCGGTCCGCGCATACCGACACCCGGGGGACTTTCCCTCTCTTCAGCTGCAGGATGGACCGATTGAACGGCCGCTACGGCTCCCAGTGGACACCCGGGAAGGTCAATCCACTTGACAGCGCCGCGCAGCGCGTTCACCCGCTGCAGCTGTCTCGTTCTGCGGACAAATTTATAGAGCTCTCACTAAAATCCACTATCGAATTCCGAAAAAATTCTTCGATAACTGTGTTTTAAATAAAATAAAGCTGTCCACGCGAGCGTTGTGGCTGGGGCGCTAGTGAATGCAATTGAGTTAAGTGCCAATATGTGCCATTAAAACAAAATACGATAAGAAGTGGAAAATAGAACATTCGAAAACAGTTATGTGAATGAAAGAGATTTGTTCCAGAACAAAGAAAAACAGAGATGACAAGGTTCCATGATCGCTTACAGAGCTCAAGAGGAAAAATAATTACGTTATGAGAAGAGACGATAAGCATGTTGAATAAAGTTAACTGGTCTCCAGTCAGAGGCTCTTAGAAACATAGAAAGACCAGAGAGGATGTGATGCCACGAAACTAGTGTCTAAATAGAATAAGAATATCATTTAAGAATTTTAATTACATAGAGAGAGTGGGGCAGTTTGATCGTTTTAAGATTTTCCGGAGTTTGTTGCCGGCTGCCACCGCCTTAGTTGGCGCAAAGAGCAGACCAAAATTACAGTTAGTCCAGAGGGGCGTAGTGGAAGATTATTCGCTCAGCGCGGGTTCGTGATGTAAGTCAATTTTATGTTTTGTTTCTCTCTGTGTGTATCTGCCATACATCACTCTCGCTCACAGTTTGTAAGGTGAAGTTAACTATGTATATAAAGAAGTAAATATATTAGTGTCTTATCAAGATGATGATTTAAAATTGAATATATGTGTCTGAACAGAGAACTGGTAGTGTATCAAAGTGTTCATGTTATCAGAATATAAATTCAAATTATTGTGGTAGATCTACCTAAGTTTTATTTCGTTTTGTAACTGTTTCGCCCTTCACCTTGTGATCTGATTAAAATATGAGTGCAGTCAATCTCCGGCAACAAAGTCAGATGATAAATCAATAATCAATTAGCCGAGAATAAATTAAAAGGAAGGGTGAGAGTGTTACAAGGAGGAAGTGACCTTCATCGCAAAGGAGTGACAAGAAGGTTATTGTTGTGAGTGAGAAGTAACAGGATAAGAAAGTGATAAAAAGATTACAGATAGTTATCGCTAATGAAACAATAAGATAAAGAATTTCGCAAATCTCGTTGTTTTTTAATTTTTGGAAAATTCAAAATATATAGCATTGTTTGGTTCAATGCGAAGGACTAATTCTGTTGCATTTACCGACAATAGACGTTTTCCTAGCGCCATCTCCTAGTCCGTGTCTATAAGAATCGGGTAATCTGTCTTTAATCCCGACAGATAACCTTAGAATTGGAACATGGCAGCTTCCGGTTTCCGTGCTTTAAGGAACTAAATATCACATGTAAGGTAAGTCAGACGTCGATCGCTTGACTCTAAAATTGATGACTGATATATTTTCAGATTTAATAGCAGACTAAGCTCGCACTGCTAATATTATCGTTCAAATACAATCAGATTTATTCTGGATAATTTATAATGCAATATACTTTGAATTTAGAGCATTTTAGTTAAAATTGTATTAGTATATGGCGAAGTAGCATCCAAATAAAAACATTTAGTTATTTTGCTCACAATTTACAAAGTATATTAGAGGTAACTGTTTAAAATGTTTTTAAATTAAACATAGGCGATACTGCGATAATGAGACAGGCCTGGAAACAAAATGGACATAAATTTGGTAACTTTGACGGACACTCTTGTCTTTATTTTCCAGTGAAAAAAACTATATATAGTACTCTATTTGATGAGCCCTAGTCATTGATAACCCATTTTGAGATAAATGAAAATGCTACCAAGCCCCTTTATTTCTGTGTTTCCCGGAAATTTCAAACATTAAACAGCACGTTCGTGTTTTGGCATCACCATTACATTGAGGTTGCGTTGGTTTGGGTCAATGGAACACATGTCATATAGAAATTTTAAATCGGAATTTTAAGTCTGAAGCTTATTCTATCTACGAGTAAGAGGTCTGTGACACACAGACAGCGGAGTGTCCGCAATAGAGCAAAAAGTAACTATGCAAAAGTGGAAATAATATAACAGCCAAAAGTCAACACTATATCATTGTGAAGGACAATTATAGTCGATCAAAACCAAAACTGTTCGCTGCCTTTAAAAAATTGTTCATTTAACTAACAATTGTACGCATACAGTGCATAATTTTATAAATAATTATCTGAATGGTTGATGATAAAACGGGTTTCATGAGAGATAATAAAATTAGGTCTCGAATATTTTTAAGAATGTAATTCTCTCTCCCTCTTTCGATTCCTCTAGATCATTAGAGCCGGAAAAGAATCGGGAAAAGCAACGGGTAGTAATACGACAATGGCCTTTTGGAGGAAGCATCCCGGCATTCGCCTGGAGTGATGTCGCGAAACCAAGAAAAGTCGAAATCTGGATGGCCGGAGAGGATTTGAACCCACGTGCTGTAGAATGCCAGGCCCTGCCGTTACCATCCACCCATCAGGCTTGACATACGTTCTCAATTAATTTAGCTCACTATCACCTCTTCGAATATGTTTTTCTTTCATAGGAAAAGCGAAAGAAGCTTCACTTCTAATGTGCAGATACTTCATAATACGACACTGGATCGTCAGAACGGGTTTCATATTCTCGTCCTCCTTTTTTTTTTTTTTTTTTTTTTTTTTTTTTTGCATCACCTCTCGTCGACGTCGAGGTAATTAGATTCGAGATTCAAATGGGAACAAGGGACGGGAAATAATTCGGCCATGGCCTTCTTGAAGGAAGGATCCCGGAATTCGACTGGAGTGATTTGGGGAAACCATGGAAAACCCAAATCAGGACGCCCGGACGATCATTCAAACCGGCGTCCTCCCAAATGCGAGGCAAGAGCGTTAACCGCTCACCCACCACAATCGATGTTATACTTTCAGTGCACGCATGAAACGATTTTATTTTTTCTGATCGATTGTTGCAAAGTTGTCGGCGTAGGATCTCACAGATCTTGGTTAGGAGTGGGCCACCTCAGTTGCTCCCTGGATGTGGGCCACCTCGGGTCTGACCCCGCCGAGCTGCCACTTGTTCACCGCCTGACGCGGAAAACACATAAATAAGCCGACAGATTTACGAGCGCCGTCTCGCTGGATGGTGTCTGGTTGGTATCGACTCGGCTGAGACGCAGTGGGCCGACTCACCGCGGGACAGCCTGAACGGAATGAGGATGGATGGACCAGCCAAAGAGAGATACCAAAATATCTCCTGCTCAGCTGTTTCATTTCGCTCCCAAAAAACCAAGAGACTAGAAATAGAACAGTCAGAAGCTTCATATATAAATGCTTACTCTGAACTGTATGTTGTTACGGCTCTATTTAATTCCTCAGTACGAATATAACAATCAAAAATATCACGGGGGTAAAATGAGTGAATGTACCATACTGAACACTTGGCAGGCAACTAGATTTGTTTGCGGAAATTACCGCAGGACAGAGTCAATAACACGATACTGGAGAACGGAAGGCTCTGGATTAATTAAGTATGGGGTGCATAGCTATACTGTTTCAAAGATATTATTTCTTAATGTTGGAAAGTGAATTGTCTTAAAATATTTTAAATCTGTTAAATGCATAGTTCAGTTGATTTTCTACAGTAACCAATATAACTGACACCTGTATTTCAGTTAGTTACAATAATACGCTGGGTATATGGTGAAATCAACAGTGTAAAACAGTTTAAATATCTAGGCGAAATCTTAGAACCAACAGGACTAGAAAGGAAAGCACATGAAGCAAGAGTACAGAAGATGAAGAAAGAAATAGCATTAGTACAAAATGTTTACGACAAAAAATGTATTTCAGATAACACCAAGATAAGACATTATAACACGGTAATTAAGATAGCAGTTACATACGCAAGTGAAACATTAGCAATGAACTCAAAAAAGAAACAGAACAAATCAAGAAAGAAAAATTATCAGAAAAATCCTGGGACCCAGAGTGAATGAAGTTGGACAGTACAGACTTTAAACAACATAGCAAATTGTCAAACATAGAATCATACACGAAGAAAAGAAGGCCGAAATTTTATGGACATCTGAGTAGACTTCCGAAGGCAAGAATCTCAAGACAAATTTTAGAATACACACAAACAATAAAAACAACAACCACATGGATGAAGGAGGTGGAGAAAGACCTGAAGTCTGCAGGTATTGCTAAGGGAGACGTCACAGATCAAGAGATTTTTAATAAGAAGGTGAACTCATGGGAAGTTATTTCAGAGATGAAAAAGGGAAAATCAAAACGCATCTAGACTGCCGAAGAAAAGAAAACCGCCAGTGAAAGAATGAAAAAATATTGGTCCGACAAGAACAACATCACAAAGATGAACTGAACGCATCCAGTCAAGATTGCTTATCGTTCTCCATTATGGGGACATACGACAGTAATAATAATAATAATAATACGCTGGGAAAGGTTTTTCTACTGCTGGAGGCTATGAAAATGCTTGTTAGATTACCATCTCAACTAATATTCTATTCTTGCTACAATCGTCCGATCCTTGCGTTTGTGACATGTTATTCCTATATCTTGTCTAGTATATAAGTAAAAAACTAGTTGCGTATGGTATTGTTGACCAGGAAACCAACCCCCTAATGGTTCGGCTACCGGGTGACGGAGTTTTCAATTAGCCACTTCTTGTCGTGGCTACCATAACCTAGCCCGGTAATCTTACTGGGTGTAGAGGACCTAAAGTTTAGGGTGCAATTCGCACCACGGAAGAGTTCAGGTGTACTTCAAATACACAAATCAAGCTTTGGCAAAGGTGAAGGTCGGACGAAGAACCTCTGAAAATCCCAGCCGAGGGTAGGATTCGAAACAGTCAGACGCCTTAACCATTGAGCTCCTGGACCTCTCGTTTAGGTTGTGAAGTTCTCTATTTTATCTGCGTTCAGTCACTATAAATGTCTCCAATTGTAATATGCTTCCTGTACAGAATGCTTCTGAAAATTCCACTGTTAAGTAATATTCCTTTCGTACGTTAACCAAACTCTTCACCGAAGATTGACTGCATTCTTAAAATATATAAATCACTAGCTGATGTTCCGGCATACATTACGTTCATTATCTAAGGATTTGTTTTCACTTCAACACAATTAAACGCAGCCTTTTAATTTTATAATCAATATAGCAATCTTACTTAAGCTCCCCATATTACAAACAGTAAATGTTCATTAAAATTGTTTGCAAATGTATTCGACTTTATTCGATAGTTTTAATTTTCTAATCAATATAGCAATCTTACTAAAGCTCCCCATATTACAAACAGTAAATGTTCATTAAAATTGTTCGCAAATGTATTCGACTTTATTGGATAGTTTTAATTTTCTAATCAATATAGCAGTCTTACTAAAGCTCCTCATATTACAAACAGTAAATGTTTATTAAAATTGTTCGTAAATGTATTCGACTTTATTGGGCAGTCTTCAATCGTAAATCAAGAGCGGGAAAATAGATGTTCCCTTTCAATTTGTGGGAGTTTATATAGATAATTGAGTAGCGTCATAGCCGATATGAGAGACATTAGCAATTAACTTTCGTTAAAATAGTCGGTACTACCGAAGTTATCCTTTAGACTCTGCCTCATCGACAAACGTGTAGGGATTCCGAGGTTAAAGATTTACTTTCCCTCCTTAGGCGTCCTTTTTTTCCGCGGAGGTATACTTCATAATAGACCAACCAAGGCCCCACAATGGTGATCTCAAAAGAGTTTACTGACATTCGAGCCTAACCTCACTAAATTACTAGTGGCTGTAGCTCCCTGGCTCTCTCTTAAATTTAGTATAAGATGCTTCGGTTCTTTCCCTATTTGCTAAATACGCTTTTTGTCACGTTCGCTACATGAGTAATCAATTTAATTTCCAGTTAATTACTTAATTCGTAACTATTCTCACTATTAGAACGTTCTTGTTTCGCGGAAGCCTTCAGGATAAACTTTTCACTATATCAATAAAACTGCTGTTCCGTTAGATAATACTTTTTCTCAACCACTATCTTCTTATCTGCCACTGAATAGTACCTTTTACCACTATTTGCAGCCATCCATTAACGCGTGCCTTTAAAGCCCACTTCATAGTACATACAGTTTTCGCTTTTAAATTCTTTCAAATCATAACTGGCTTTATGATCGTTACTATGTCCTATGCAAGGCTTTTAATTATTTTGTTCGCTACTATACATATGTTAAACAATCCATTCCAAACCCTCTGCAACCCGAACATACAGGAACACGGATATCATTTACAAGCAAAGAACTTTCTGATTTTACTGAAATTGAAATAATAAAATAAAATATTTAATTTCCCAAAATACTGTATACCTTCCATGATTGACAATCAGGTAAAGTAGTTAATCTAGCGGTGAAACGAGAGTCGATTTCTCTTCGTGGGACGTAGCTTCGCTAAATCCATCCACGTCATTATCCGCTAAACTCTGTTGTGTGACCTCGTTCAGACATATCTGCGTCGAATGTAAAATTTATCGTCGCCGATTCATCACTTTAATTTGATTATTTAAAATCCATCGTGATTTGCATACGCTCAACCCTCTCATCATTTTGCCGTGATAAGCCCACGCCGTTATTGTCGACCAGTTTATGATTAAAATCGCTGCTTGAATTTATCGTTAATTGTTTATTTCGACTGTCGCAGGGTTCTTCAAACTCGTACATTGTTTTATTTCTAAATAAAATGTACTGCGTTTATTATTTTTTGTATTTTTTTTTATTGGAACACACGCTGTGCTCAGGGTACATTTAAAACTGAAACAAAATTCAGTGGAAGCGAGTTACTGCCATTGACCATTAACAGTTACATAAAAACTTCTTAAATTTTGTTGAATTACTCACAAGTGGAAAGGGGATTCTACAACAACGAATTCATTAATTTGTATAATCTCTTAATTTAACTACTTACATAACATAAGGGAATTTGTGTGCTAACATCGATTACATATTCAAGTTGTATCAGACACGCTAATTACAGCCAAGTTAGAAGCATCATTGAAATCAATTTTCTACGTATTACAAAGAATTTATGCTTATAATTAAACACGGTTGTACTAAATTCACTCACAATAAGTGTAGAGAATGCGCTAATGACTTCGACCATGATAACTTTTAAGTATCGTGTAGGGCTTGGGTAATATCTAGTTTTTAACCATATAAAGATTTTTTATCGTTTTTCTTTTTTTGGGGGGGGGGAGTTTACGCCTCGTCAACGTCGAGGCCTTTAGAGGCGGGAATGGAATGGGAATGGTTTCAGCTATGGCTTTTTTGAAGGAACCATCCCGGAAGCCACATAACGAAATAATCGGTTGTGATATAATTACCACCAGTCAAGAATTTTACAGATAAAATCGTCAAGAGAAACTGATTTTTAGTAGACTAAAGCAGAAGGGAAACTAGAAATAACACAGTCTACACTGATTTTTTTTATACTTGTCGTAACTATAAAGAGAAAGTAAACTATTCAATTAGCATTTAGCTCTTGTTCTTTATTTTCCCAACCAATGAATGCGTCGGATATTGATTCAAGTATTTCATTCAGATTCGAATATTTGTATCTCCTAATCACTCCTGACTATTTCAAACAGAAACATGTTTCACTACTCATGATAGATTTTTGTGAATACGGTAGTTTAGTGAAAAGTGTAAAATTTAGGATAATCCATGCTTGTGTTTTCTATGTTACCAAGGAAATCTGAAAACTCTCGGCTTTCATCAGAGGTTTCACAATGCCAAAAAAAGTTTTTAGTAATTTATCATTATCACAAACATAAATTTGCAAGTGACACACATAATTTTAAGTGCGTGTTTCTGACGACTATACCACATGTGATGACAGTTTAACAATCATCATCATCTTCAAGAAAGGCAGATTTTAAGATCGTCGTTGTTAGTTTGAAAGCGTTAAATTAGACCCTCCTTTGTGGAACTACATTAATAATCTGAGGTAAAGCTTATAAATTACCACGAAAATTTACAATAACTCAAACGTAATGGATTTTTAAAATGTAATTGCTATGGAGCATATGCCTCGGTAGTCATTTCCTAACAGACCATCTTCTCGGATTATGATTTTGTTTTTAATCATAAATTCTTTAAAAGCAATTTCACCACCAAACTACTATTTTCACTTACGAATTTAAATTTTAAATTCTTTCAGTGGCTTAGCTAAATTGTTCATAATTTCCTTTACCTACAAAAGAAGTTTATTTTATATATATATATATACATTCCCTACGCCCGCATTAAGTGCCAACTTATGGTTGTATTCATCTTCTCTCCTCCATATACCGCTCCCAATTCTTTTAAGAATATCCGCCGATGCATCATCATCAATATACGCCTTTCTACTCTTCCAGTAATCTCTTCATCCGCCTTCTAAATTCCAGTACCTCCCAACCTAGTTCATCTATCATATTAGTTACTGGTTTTGTTCTGCGGAAATTTACACAAACAATCCAGTTGCGCTCCTTTACATTCCCTCCTTCTCCCGTATTTGATACACTTTTTGTGACTGCCTCATTACCAATGCTTTCTCAAGGAATGGTCTGACACACTTGTCGCTGCTATCAACATCATCATTAATCTTGGTGTCCGTCCAACGTAGAGGATAGATTGAAATGATATTCCTCCGTTGAAAACCTATCTCCTGAAATTGATACCCAAAATACGGTCCTACAGTTTGCCACCATATTCAGTCACTGTAGTAAGTTTCATGTAAATCACTGAAATCGATTGAACTTAACAATCAGTTTACTATTATGTGTGAAGAGGTTAGTGGTAACAGGCTGTGAAGAGGGAGTTTATAAATGATCTAAAATATTTTGTTTATAAGTTAAAACTGATATTGTTGAGATTATCAGATAGTAATAGTTAAAGAACGCCTTAAATCCCAAATTATAGCTAGCAGTTATAGTAAGTTCATACAATGGCTATCGTATAATTCACTTTTAATATGCACTTCATGTTCATAAAAAGAATGTATTGGTCTATAATAAACACAACGATAACCTTATGTATGAAAATGATAGTACATCTCATTTCGGCATATTAATTTGTAGTATTGTATGTTTTACATTTATCAGGAATTAACTATAATAAGTTATTATTTCTTTTTGTCGGTCTTAGCCAAATGTTACTGTTCAGCTTTCGAACTTTCTGTTCCGAGACAGAAAATAAATAGAAATGTTAATTATGTCCTTCAAAATGTGGAATTAATGGGAGGGATTCATTATAGTAACTTCCATGTGAATATAGCGTCCTTTGACAAAAGTTTCACAAAACGAATTGAGTGGCTTTGTCACCGCATGAACGCGGTATAGGTTGTTAAATAATAATAAAAAATTAAAATTGAACCAGCCTGATGCTTGTAATATATGCTAAAACACATTCACTCACAACTCTGTATGAATAATTATTTCCCGTATTTCTCTAGTTCATCATGGCTACATTTTTTTACGGGTCACATTAAACGTTTATGTTAAACAATGCCACATTGCAAATTGATATTATTTCTGTTAGCTTTCCATCTCCTCTTTATACGAAACTTATAATACCCATAACAAATTTAACTAGTGATGGAAAGAATTTAAATATCTAGTTTCCATTGTACACCACTGCAATGGAACCACAATAAATAGTAGAGAAAAATTTAATCGTGATAATGTGAATATAAAAAAGAATGATTTTAGTTTGTGTACATATTGGATGTACAGTAGATCGAAATGAATATGGGTAACATTTTAAATATCGTGTATTGTCTAAAAACTAATAAAAATATATTCTTAAAGCTTAGTATCTCTGAGAGATTATCAGATGGTTGAATTAGAAAATCTCCTGGGCATGCGGATTGAAAAGACGTTAATTTAATGCGGTAAATGATGAAAATTATTAGCAGTATCTTTATCAGTTGCCAGTGATTTAAGTTTTCTTAACGTTTTTAATACTAGGTGCATTTCTAACAGCAGACACGTAATTCATAACTACAGTCTTTTGGAAAACTAGTTAATACCGCCTATAATAATTGATGAAATTACTTTTCTTAGAAGCCAGTTATTAGTTGGCCCGTTTACGGATAAACTTATATTTTATTGCCCAAAATAATTATGTAATCAGGTTAAGTCACCAGTACACAATTTTTTTTCAGGATTCAGTTTGTATTGGTGTCGCTACTAGTATATTTTCATCTCCATCGCAATACCTCTAATCTTGGTTAGTAGCCATAAATCGTGTGTTAGCTGCAACATTCTGGCCCAACTCTTGAGGAATCTATTGCAGATCCTGCGTTCCTGATTTCAGATTGAAATGCTTAGACAAAATAAATCCGGGCGAATGATATGGTCATTCTTTACAACACCCATGACCGATTTTCTACCTGTTAGTTGTCGACATTCCACACCAAAACCGCTGTTCCTGATGCAAATAGTTTCATTTAAACTACAACGGTTGGTAACAATTCACGGGCTGCAGACAGAAACTTCTACATGTACTAGCAGCAGAGTGAACATGTTGCTGTTAACACACTTGTTGCTACTATGAACATCAGCATTAATTTTGGTGTCCGTCCAATGGACAGGATGGGATATATTTCAACGAGGTGCCTTCCTTAATTCTGCTTTCTACAGGTATTTAGATTGTTCTGTAAACAGTCCCTAGTTCAACCATCACGTTCTTCAACTTTCAAATAACTTCTTCCCTGTTCTTATTAATTTTATTTTTATTTTTTAAATCAAATTTTTTAGGCTTTTTCACATGACCAAACCTCAACTTAATTTCTCATGGATGAGTCCTTCTTTCATTGTCAAGTCGACCTTCATGTCTTTTCCTATATATTTATTTTTGTGCCTTTCTGTTTTCTTAACAGCTGATCTCAGAAACTTCCCTTTCGTTAACTTCTCTCCCATTTACTAAACAGATAACTTTATGGCCTGTGCACTACCAGCTTAGCTTCAAAGCGGAGTTACCCAAGTTACATTATTCAGTTCCTGGTAGAAAACAGATCCCTTTCTTCCTCTCTTCTGCATTTCTAGCTTCATCTTTCATTTTCTGCAGGCGACGGGTCAAAGATAATTGAAGTTTTGTACAAATTTCACTATCTCACCTTCAAATAAGTAGCATCACTGCGTCTGTATGTGTCCTACTCATTTTTAGTGCCATTATCTTTCTCTTGCTTCTAACCAACTTGTATATTTAGACTTGGTGTTAACTAATTCAATCTCCTTTGTAACTCTTGTTCTGTCTCTTTCTAAATGGCCATAACATGGAAAATAACAATCATATTGAACTCCCCAGTTTCCATTTCTCTAATTTCTTTAGTGAAAACGTCCATCAATGTAATGAAGTGTAGAGGGAAACTTGCACTATTTGCTGTTTACTTTGTTTAAAACCGTTGTAATATACAGCATTCCACTTGAAAGCTCTTCATATTTTATTTAAACTGTCTTAATTAGTGATTTAAATGCTCTCTGTTTTACCTAGGCAATCCTCAGTTTCATTATATGCGATTTCTTCTGTAGTTTGCAAGGTTCTTTGCTATCTTTTCATTAATAATACTAACAGTGGTAGCCAATTTTCAAGGATCTTTTCGTCGATTGTTAATGACAGCCAGCTGAGGCGATATGTAAGCCCCAAAATATCATCTCGCACAGATACAGTATATACTATCACCTCTCTTTACCATGTAGTCGTATAGCTTTTTATAATTCAAAGTATCTGTTTCTTGTTTTAGAACATTTACTATTTTTTTCACACACAACTCAAACAATACACTATTTTCACGATTATAAATCCAGACGTAGAACACAGTTGATCTACACAGACATCACTCTCTCTGCCATTTTTTCAGTCTTAATTCCGCGCTAAGCAGCCACCACTTATCCACTCATATCAACTTCAACCAAACACATATATAAAAAAAAACTTAAAATGTACCCTAGGTTTCGTACGGACTACTGTGAGGCCTTCTAAGATAAAATACTATACATACATATATTATTTACAAACAGAGATGTGACTTATCTAGATAAAAGTATCTGAAATACAGATACAAGATACAAAATACGTATTTTTATCTTGTATCTAAGATACTTTTCTTAATCTTTATCTTGTATCTTGTATTTAGATACTTTTTCTTTGTATCTTTGTATCTTGAAAATACTAAGTACTATTTCCGCATTTTTACATTACGGCATCCTAAAAACAACGGAATACATTGGTAAAATTCATTAACGTACATCAAAAGACAAGATTATAGGGTCTAGTTATCTTTGCCTTCCTTCATACCTGTGAACTGTGAAAACCATAAACGAACACCTGCCTGTCTATTGTATGTTGTCTTTGGTCCGCGCCATATTTTACCGTGCCAAATCGTGTGTGGTATGTCGAAATCGAATTTTTAGTGAATAATAATCGAGGACAACGGCATCGAAATGTAAGTAAATAAATAAACGAATCATTTTAATTTTATTTAAGTAGGTATATACCGAATTAGATTTCACTTGTTAAAACGGTAACAGATAATGGATCAAATATGGTAAAGGCCTTCGAAGTATTTGCAAAATCAGATTCAGATATTTCAGCCACAAATCCTGAAAACATTTCGCATAAAGAATACCTTGAAACAAAACTACAAGATGAAGATAATGAAGATGATGATCTGCTAACACAACCATTTCCAAATTCTTCTTCAGAACCGGAAAGTGATAACTGTTTGCTACCAGGACATGAAAGATGCGCTACGCACACTTTGCATTTGGTCGCCAGTACAGATTTTGAACAAGCAAGACTGAAAAACAATTTTTATAAAAAAGTGTATGATGCAGCTTTAGCGAAGTGTCAGGCACTCTGGAATTTATGTTCTAGATCACCAAAGGCATGTGAAACATATTTGGAATTGACGGGGAAATCACCAACTTCTCCATGCGCAACCCGATGGAACTCTTATTATAATTCCATAAAAGATGCAGGAGCGTCTCAATGAAACCATGAAAAGCCTTAAATGATCAGCTTTTAAGGACTATGAACTTCAATTTTTATGGGAATATGTAAATTGTTCAAAACCTATAGCAGAAGCTATTCAAAGTCTGCAAGGTGATAAAGATACCTACTATGGTTGTCTACTACCCGAACTAATGAGAATCCGGCATATGGTTAAATGCCTTAGAATGGAAAATCTAAGATATTGTGGCACTTTGTTAGATGTTATTGAAGAAAATCTAAATAAACGTTTCAAAAAGTTTTTGCAATTTGAGCCTGCAGCAAATGATGTAATATTAGCTTCAGTGTCCCATCCGTTTTTTAAAATGAAGTGGGTGCCAAAAATGTTTAAAGAGCATGTAAAAGAGCTTATCCTGATTGAAACACGGAAAATTAATCGATCTGAAAATCAAAAATCAGAGGCTTCAAAGAGTAGTGGAGAGGATATAAGAAAGAAGACAAAAGACGAATCTTATTACATGTTTTTTGATTCCTCTGTTGGTAGTGCCACTAGTGGCGACAGTACAGAATCTACTGGCAGCACCGCTGACTTAGAAACACTTCAATACCTTAATAATAAGGACATCTGCCTAAAAAGTTTAAATACTTATCCAACAATCAAGAAAATATTTTTAAAATATAACACTTGTTTGCCAAGTTCCGCCCCTGTGGAACGACTCTTCTCTTTCGGGGGGATAATAATGAGACCCACGGAAGAAATATGAGTGATGAGATGTTTGAAAAACTTATTATACTTAAGTCTCATTTAAAACCATAAGCAACAGTTGTACATTGTAGTAAAATATGTTTCTAAATAAAAATAATACATTTTGTAAAAAAGTATTTTATCTTAAAAAAGTATCTAGAAAATATGTATTTTGTATCTTGTATTTCAAATACCTTTTCCAAAAGTATCTTGTATCTGATATCTAAGATACATTATTTAAATGTATCTTGTATCTTGTATTCAAATACTTTTTTCGAGGTATCTTGCACATCTCTGTTTACAAACTTGCATTATTATTTCCCAATGGCTGGTGAAGTGGAATCTCACAAGTTTCTTGTTAAAACAATCAATTACTATTTAATGCATAACACCAATGCATCTGTTATTTGAATCTTTGTTCATTGCTGACGCGTGCAGCATAAAGGTGACGTGACTGGCGAAAGCATAAATTATTAACTGCCTCCAGTCAGCCAAATCACGTAGGACATTTGCAGCTGAAGCTCCCAAATCTAACGACAGAAATAAAATTGTAAGTACACTGCAACACGAATCTACATATTCAGAGGTACTAACAGCAAAACGATACATAACGGCGTGGAAACCTATGACGGAAAACGCCATAAGGAATAAAAAGGCACCAGGCAGAGATTAGAGGAATAGATGTATTCAAGTTCATACTGTGTTCCATTAGATAATCGAATTTCTGCCATTTCTTTCGATGTATGCAACATATTCCAGGACCACTGACTGTCAGATTCCTCTGTACGGTATCCGCCACAGTTTCTTCGATGGTTGGCGTTTTCAAGTTTCGTCTCCCGAAATCACTCCTAATACCGGTAACGATCAGTAATAAAGCAACGAAATATTACAGCATCGTTCACTGTTAAAAACCCGTCAGTCGTCGAACTATTGAGTTGCAATTAAGTTAAAAATAACATTGTAACTAAGATGAAAGATATATTGAGACCAGGGTCTGCATTTAACGCTGATGCTAATACACTGAGGTTCGCTATTAGATTTGAAGTGAAACGTTAATTTATCACATATTAAAAAACGATTTATTGGGGGTACTGATCAAGTGTAAAGAACATTTGTAAGTTACAAATTGCATGAAATACTTTTTTGTAGTCCAGTCTCTTGAATTCGTTAATTCCTTACTCCACGATTACAGTTAACAATTACAGTGAAAAGTGTAATTTTTCTCGAACAGAATGTACAGTCTTTTACACTTAACTCGGTGACTTCATTATTTCCTGCACCAATATCCATTGCCGTGAATACTGCTGGTGGCTAAAACGAATCAATTTTACTTGTGGTAACGGAGGCAGTTATCTTACACGCTGACGCTTTTCCAGTGGACTCCAATTCCGTCAAGACGATGGCGTGGTTACTGAAGTCACCGCCTTCCGCGTTATCTAACGGAACAAACGTGCCCCTAATATCGGTATTCTGCTCTTAATTGCACGGCCATATTATCCCGGATCATGGCCAAGAGCAGACTCCATTACCGGTTATCGCTCTGGGTTAGCCCAGTGTCCTCTCCCAAGAGACCGTCGAGCACAGTTTGGGTTTGGCGTTCAAGTTGTTCAGTTGGTCAACAACAGGTGAACCACAGCAAGCATTGCTCTGTAAGTCATACCGCTCTATAATTACAGTAGCAGTAGCAACATAACAGTATTATAAAGGAATTCCGTCGTTTACTTATTTTCATCACGATATTGTAGATCATTGGTTTAATGATTATCCTAAAAGCATCGTCATCCTTTCTGCTCAAATTATATCTTCATGACACCAATTATTCCATCTCTTATATTTTTTACTTACTTACTAACCTTTTCTTCTTGTTAGTATTGTAGATATTTGTACATTTCTTTCGTTACTCTTCATCAATTCAACATTAAAGAACGTCATTTAATTTGTTTTAATCTCTTTTAATCAACAGTTTTTCCGTACAACAACGCAGTTTTTAAATAATACCAGCCGTCTTCAACTTCTTTTTCTCTCTCTCTCTCTCTTCCAAAGATCTTCTTCTCACAGTTCATTGTTCAGAGACTTTCATTCCACTGCCATAGAAATAACATGAAAGGGAAAAAGAAATATTAATTATTAATTCTTTAAATACTGCGTATCCTTACACATAATCATTATAATATACGTCAATTCCCACTGTAAAATAGGGCATCTGCACTATTTCCTTTGCCATTCCTTTAGCTTCTGGGTTCTGGCCAAGTCTTGTTTACTGCTGCCAGTTTCCAGTCTACAGATCTCCTCTACATTATCCTAGGTCTGCCTTGCTTCTTCCGGAATAACGTGTTCCATTCCAGCGCCCTTACGTGGATACGTCTACTCCTAGTAAATACTAGGTAGAACTCGACAATTACGGGAGACATAAAAACTATTCCTTGAAAACAACCGGTACATAACAGCTACGCAACAGAGGAAAACTGGACAGGCGACGTTTCACAGAGAAAACTTGAAGACCACAACTATACTAGCCAACATTTCTCCCATTCGCCACAAAACATGGGAAAAGGACGTGATTGTCCAGGTAACGAAACGGTGGATAATACACGCCGAGTGCCGTATGATATGCGCTGCAATAGTATTGTTTAGTATTAAGTTTTTTTTTGTATATGCCTCGTCGACATCGAGGTCATTAGAGGGGGAAAAATACTGGGGGTAAGGAATGGGAATTAAATCGGATATGGTCTTTTGAAGTAACTATCCCGGCGTTCAAACGGAGTGATTGGGGAAACAATGGAAAGCCCAAATCTCGTTGGCTGGACGATTTTTCATAATAATTATTATAAAATATTCTCAATAAAGCCACGAAAGAATACTCTTATTAATTACATCGTGATCACGTCTCGATATTCACGTTCAATACAAAATAATAAAAAGTTACGTTACATGGGAGTTAAAATACTTACGAACATTACGATTTCAGAAATTCCATTATAACTAATATAAAATATTCTCAATTAAGCTACGAAAGAATACTCTTATTCATTTCATCGTAATCACTTTTAGATATTCACGTTCGGTACAAAATAAGAAAAAGTTACGCTACATAGGAGTTAAAATACTTACCAACATTATGACATCGCTAACAAGCTACTAGTATGGCAAGGGCGTGCACTACATAAACAGTTCGTCATCGAAAGACTAAACCATCCCCAAACACGAGGACCCATTCGGATCGACGAATAAAGCTGGCAGTGCTATATTAGTTACTATGGAATGTCGTCCAGCATTGTTTTCCCGAATCACTCCGTTTGAATGCCGGGAGAGTTTCTTTAAAAGACCATAGCCGAATTCATTCCCATTCATTGCCCACAGTATTTTCCTCCTCTAATGACCTCGATGTGACGAAGGATATAAAAGAAGTTTCATACTAAACAATACTATTGTAGCGCAATTCATACGACACCCGGCGTGTATTGTCCACGTCCGGACAATCACGACCTTTTCCCGTATTTTGTCGCGGATGTGAGAAATGGCTAACATACTTGTGGTCTTGAAGTTTTCTCTGTCATCCGCCGCTTGCTCATCCGTCCCCTGTTGTTGAGTACTGGTTGTTTCCAAGGTATAGTATTTGAATAGTTTTCTAGATCATCGTTTTTCATTCAGTTCGAATTTGGAACACCTAAAGTCGACATCAAATTGTATTGTGTACTACAGGTGCATTTACCTTGGAATGAGTGATACTACACTTTGATGAGTGTACTGCAAAAGAGGAGAGTAGGACATACAGTCCGTCCCCAGTGAGCCGACCAAAAATCAGTGAATGCACGGAGATGGAGCGCGCGTTGTAGCGTGCAGTGTCCGTTGTCAACAGTCGGTATCGACCGGAACCCTGCCAGCAGCCACCGTCCAAACACATGTGTGTGGAAATAGCGTGATGTCCGGCAACAAGTAGATCGGCGGCAGCGTATTTGCATCTGCAACAACTCCGCCGCGGGCATCCATCGCCATCGGTCGCCACGCTTTTTTTATGCCTATCATTTCGGAGCGTTTCCCTGTTTTTGGGATTACTACCTCCAATAAACTGTACTGTGATATTAATTTCCTCTGGCATTAACCAAAGGCCGTTAGAGTTTCTGCTGACTGCGTATTCCACCTCTTTCGTTTTTTGAAACTAGTTCTTGCACGCAAATTCGTTCACATCGATTGTTAATGTACAAACCTCTATCTCTTAAACCTATTTAGTCAAAGAACGGGAAAAATGTGTAAATTAAGACCTATGAATAATATGATACCACCTGTAGTGAAAACAATTTGTCTGTGAGAAGTAATAAAATCCAGCCTGAATTTTTGCCTGAATAGCATTCAAAGAAATTTACGGACACTTCAATCTTACATTTCTCAGATTTTGATTTTAACATAAAATAAACATACCCTACTCTTTCTCCGCGACCACTGGATGCATATCATTCGAAAGTCCTTCAAAACCCGACCAGTAATTTTTGCTTCAATCGCATTCTACGAAAAAAAGATACTAATTTGTGGGCAATGTTATCTCAAGTTTTTCAACTTACTGATCTTACATCAAAATTAAACACGCCCAGTTTGTAGAAGCTGTAGGCGCCGTCATCGAGGTGCAAGGTTTGGCCAGAAGACAACTTGCCTTTTGTTACCGGGCAACGCCGCACATCGAGGTAGTTTGCTTGTCCGCCTGAAGAAGATGCCCATTTTTTCTTACGGAGCCGTGGACTATACATAAATTGAAACTCCTTCAAAATCCGACTAGTAAATTTGCGCCAATGTCTTTTGTCCCAGCTTGCAAAGAGACGGTTTTTTATGTGTTGATTCCTTCTCTGCAGTTAATAAAAAGTGACCCATACTGATATAGTAAAAGAAAATATCTTAATCTTACAGAATTTTTCCCGGTTACTGTTTCGTAAATACTATAAATTATCGCTCATGTGTCTCAGATAAATAAGTATAACTAAGCATATCTATTCATTTCGTGATTCAAACGTTTGATTTCCCAATAATGGTTCTTTACTGGTAGAAATATGATAACAAATCATTCAACTTGAAGATATATTAAGTTAATTGGAATATTTGTAGCTTTTTTGTACTGCCTTATACTTCGCCAACATTGCAACAGCAAAGATATTGTTTCTATTACAATACCAATAAATTATAGCATTACAGTATTAAACAAAAGAATATATAAAAAAAATCTAGCATTGTCCGGTGTGAGTTCATGGATTGAAGTTTCCATATACAAGTAGTGAATTAAACTGGATTTGTTATAAAATTTAACTCTATTTTTAAATTAATTAATTTTTATAAAATCTTTCATTACAGTTTTTTTAGTCAAATGAATCAATCATAAAAAATCAGCTTAGTAAATCACTGTGAGTCATAATAAAATTTAAATCATTTATATAAAAAGAATTGATTACGTTTTTATCATATAGTTCATGAATTTCTACAACGAATGGTATACACGATATTTTTGTCGAAAAAATAATCTGCTGAAGTACCCAATCTGTTATAATCATTTATTTTCATAAAATAACTAAATAACTAAATTGAATTACTTGTTAAATCCGAAATATGTGCAAGTATCTTGCTCTTTATGTATTTATAAGTTTGATAAAGCAATACACATAAGGTATTTGTATAGGATTACGAAAACATGACATGAATAATGTTTATTCTAAATAAACGATCTATAGCACCTACAGAAATAAATCTATTTCAGAAAGAGAAATGAATTCCGATTAAAGAGTAAAAAATTGGCTCAGAACAAGGTCTCATAACTTTTTGTCACTACACAAGCACGAGAATTTGCCTATTTTTACAATAATTGTTTTTGTGACATTTAGCTATTTCATGAAAACAGTAAACTCCAAAACGATTGCAACATTTTTCTTACAATCTTTAGAAATTTCTGATTTGTATATTCTGAAATAAATGGAGACATTATTTATTTTTATGGTTAATGGTCAATAGTATCCTCCTACGATTTTCAGAAATTTTATATTATAATTATTTTAAGCTTAATATGAACTTAAGTAATGGGAAATTTGAGTTCACAAACTTGGAGGGGTACTGGACCCTAAAATAGTGAAAACAGAGATGAATATTCATTTACTCCTGTTAACAGTTTTAAAACACTGCGGTTAACCAGTGTAGTACAGTTTGTGAACACTCTTACATTCTGCACGCCTTCCAGGAAGCAACACAACGTTTCCAACAATAGCACTTCAAAAATTTAGTCATGGTCACTAGATCGTGAAGTTAATATTTTTAATATAAAAATAGTGTACTTCGAAACCAAGTCTCGTTTATCCCAGTTATAGTTTTACATGCCTTAAATACCAAAGTACTTTTCTTTTACAAAGATACCTCAAATGTTTATAAAAGAACCTAAAGAACAGCTACATTCGAAGTAAGATATTTCATCAATATATTTATTTCTGTGAGTGCAAAAAAGCTAGGAAGACTAGAAAAAAATATTGAGATATTAACATAAGGTACTTTCTATGGGTAAATTTGACCCTGCATAAAGAAAGAGGTTTAGCGTAGCCTCCATAAATCTAAAAAATCAGATAAAAAAGAAAAGTGTGTGCCATGCCTGACAAGCGAGCATTTTGACTATCAACTGCCTGGGGAGATCTGAATAGAGTGATTCCTCGACCCTCTCTGTGAAAGTGTTCGGAGGAATCCACTGTATAATTTCGTAAGGTCACTCATCCACTCACCTCGATAGCTATTGGCTGGAGAACGGTGTCACGTGTCAGCCCTCGCTCGCAAAACAGCGACCAGAGATACCAATACAAGAAATTCGTGGCTATGTCCACAGTTCAACAGCTAAGCAGCTGCTATCAAATTAATGGACAAAATACAGTCATTAAGTTTGCTTATCGTAGCGTTTCAGAGTAAAAAAAAAAAAATTAATAAATTTTGCAGCTGAAGAAAAGTGGATCTTCTTTTCACTAATATGTTGCTAATGAAAGCAATTTAAAAAAAAAAATATATATATATATTACTCATGGTATCTGCTGTAAACACGAATGACAATTGTCATTCCGGCCTGGAAACATTTCAATCTCATTAAAATTTTCAATAATGTTGTTGCTTGACCAAAGTTTATGCATTACGGTTTATTTCCATTTTAAGGATTTTACTTACCACTTCGTTAATGGCTTTTGTTCATGATCGCTGTACGTGAGTTATTAGGTTATTTTAAGTGGACGTCAGACAAAATACTTTACCGAATCGAGTATTAAGGAAATTCATTTCTTCGGAGTTGCTCAACAGTTTAATAATATGGAATGTGTTTTAAATTCTGGGGCCTTTACAGCTACTATGACCAATGATTACATTATGAGTGTTTGCCCAGTCTCAATAAAAAAAACAACGTGATGCTTTCGATGCAAACAGGAATTTTTTAAACTTTGCAAGTGAACTTTAAGGGTCAAATACAAGTAAGTTTCTATTTAAGCAATTATACGATTGCGCTATCGTCGCTGTTAGTGTTTAATACCTACCGCTATTAATGTATTTGAGTTCTTCAAGTTAAAGAGATTTTATTCACCTTGAAACACTGTTCAAGATTATATTTGGTCAAATCAGGTCAACCTGTCATAATATTTCATCCTAGAAACTGGAACTATTCTAGACCCGTGACGATTCGCAAAAAAACGGTTACGGGCTTACACTAGTTGGTATATATGGGAGGGCTGTGATAGTGTTTGAATTCAGCGCGATGTGGATGAGAGTTGAAAGAGGGGAGAGACTGAAATTCGGCGCCCCTCTATTTAAGCGTATTCCTCTGAAGTACATCAAAGAGATAGCTATATTTAATGTCACCATCCGACAGACAAATCAGCATCGTATGACCTCACGCCACGCGAATATCAGAGCGGTTTGTAATTTAATCCATGGCTTTGACATACATAATCTGACGATTGGTAATAGTACACGGTTACATCTCCTGTCCTGCTAACTAAATCTGGAATGATTCAAATTTTCGAAGCAACTTTGAACACAATAGAACCATTATTGCATTTCTAAGTTAAATTAATCTCATTTTAACAGTATTTATAACGTGATAATTAATTTCACTTTATTTCGAAACATTTCAGTGTTTTATTCTATTAAATTTCTTGTAAAAGATTTTAAATAATTTCTGTAACTATTTTATGTAAGTTTGACTCATTTTCATTTAGTATTTGCAATTAGTATGTTGTTATGTAAAAAAATGAAAGTTTAGTTTCAAATACACGTATTATCAAGTCCTCGCGCGTTGTTCTCGAATGTTCCATTGTCTTTAATAATCCGCCGTTTGTCGCGCAACTTGTTAGTATAATTTAGTTGTTAGTTTAATGCCAGTTTATTAGCAGTGTAGCAGGTCTGTGATGATGTTAGTTCTTATTATGTAACAGTTATGCAGTCAACAAATTTATGTCACTATCAGTTCTTCTACAGTCTTTCAGTAATTATGTGCATACGGGTTTAAGAAGTTATAAATAAGTGAAGAAGCAGTTTCATTTGTCGCCTCATTATTTGTACTTTAAATTTACCTGCTATACGTTGTGTATACTTCGACTGGCAGACTATCATACTGCCTCATCAATATCGGTAAGTTTTGATCTATTTGTATCTAATACATGTATATATGTTCCAGGAAAACTTAAAACTGTTACGCAGATTTCAATGGGGTATTATAATTCTACATTATGACACCAGAACAGTAATAAAATTCTGAACTTATGGCGAGAAACACCAAAGATCCAATGCCAATCAGATGTTGAACATGTGATACTTCGTAAAAATAATACGTCATCTGTGGTTTCCTTCTTTAAATGTCCGTTATTTAGTCTCTAAACCGCATAGATGTTCGTTAAATGCAAAGAGGTAACTATCTAAATTAAAACGACGAAAAAATCGCCAAAGAACATAGTTGCCATAGAAATCTCGGGCAACGAAGCTTTAAACTTTGACTACTAAAAGTAACCTATGGACAACTATTGCTTTTTACATGAAAGTTTGCCTTTCACCGTATTTAGAAAATCAATTTTTGAGAATAATTTTTTAATACTTGATATTCAGCTGTAAAAGTGCAGAACAGATTATATTTTTGAGCTCCAGCACCTGATGAAGTGGCATAATGAGGCAGCGAAATGAAACATACTTAGTGTTTGATACTGTGAAACCACGTCAAAATCGGTACGACAGTTTTCAGGTTACACAAGATTATTTTTGAAATAAATCTGTCGGAACATCTCAAACATATGCCAGACTTTAACTCAGACCATTGTGAAAATCTATTCAAAATCTGTATTTTCTGATTGCTTCCGGAACAAACATATACATTGCGGATACGGATTTATGTATTTTGAATGTATGCGTGTACGGTACAGTTTAGATTTTCGAGCACCAACATTAGCAGATGTTGTGATTTAATTGAAAAGCAGCCTCCGTACCATAGCACCCAGCCCACATTGTTCGGAAACTGTGCAGGTAAATTGCTGATGTGAATTTAATGAAACGAAGTACATATGTTTCTCATTGGCTGACGAAAAATAGTGTACGGGGAACTATACCGGGAAACTGGGTGCTGTGCTAATATTAAATAAGTCCACTGTATGATAAGGAATAAAGTATTAACCTACCAACTTTTCATTTGTACCTATATCTGTATTCTGCAATTCACAAATTTTCAAGTGGCCGAGGGTCTTTTGCACCTAAATTAATCTCCCCTGTGTACATTACATACTATAGCGGCATGAGAGATGAAGGAATGCTTAAAAGAATTAGTGCATCACCTTATATCCTTAGTTTCATCTCTCCTGCTATTAGGACGCAAATATGTTGGTCAGATAAGTACAGGGCGTTCGCCGGGAAACGCAACCCTCCCAGTCTGTTGCCGTCGGCAACTTGCTCGGTCAGTGGTGCCAGCAGTTTCCGCCAAACGACACCGTGAATCACCGCACTGTTTAACACCTCCGCGTGCCCCAACAGTGCAGTGACGCAGTATATTGGGACCCTTACATTGTTAAGAACGGTTTCTTTGCATTGTAGCTAGTGTGTGACTTCAGTCTCTTATTAATCAGTGTTGTGAATAAACGTTTCTTCGCGGTTTGGCTGGTTTGGGGCTTCATACTCTTACTAATCTGTACCGTGTTTGAGTGTGAGTAAAATTATGGTACGTTACAGTTTGCAACAAAGAATATTTCTCTACGATACATATGTGAAGAAGAAGTCGTTTAAAAAGTGTCGCAGTAAATTTCGTCGCGTAATTCCTGGCGCTTTACTGCCAGCTAAATCAACAATTCTGCGTCTGGTTAAAAAAAGTAAGAGAAACGGGTTCATTTTTTAACAAAAAGAGACTGTCGGTCAACCGTGTTCTCACAGAGGAGAAAATTGACGATATCGCTTTTCGACTAGAACAGTCACCCAAAAAATCATTAAGTCAGTTAGGGCAGCGTGTGTCTCGAAAAATGTTCAGAAGATGTGAAATGTGCATTACACAAGATGGTCAACACTTCCAGCATCTTTTATAAGGTAAGCTAATGAATTACGTCACATTTAAATGCTTAGCACATACAAGTTTATGAAGTTTATGAAGCGTAATTATTATGAAATAGTCCGCGGCCGACGGTC
Organism: Vandiemenella viatica; assembly: GCA_031002005.1. NCBI lineage: Eukaryota > Metazoa > Arthropoda > Insecta > Orthoptera > Morabidae > Vandiemenella > Vandiemenella viatica. The sequence goes on from CM061919.1 coordinate 73,602,628, forward strand.
GAACAATGCCGGAAGATGAGCGCTCGCTCGCCGGGAGCAGTTTCTTCCTTGTAGCGCTAACAGTGGGTTGCGTTTCCCGGCGAACGCCCTGTATTTCTCGTTAGTCGCGAGTGAAGATATATGTTGGTATGTTTGCCATCTCCGTAATTGTAAGTGAATGTAGGTGTTGGCTTGTTTACCAATACATTTAATCGTGAAATACGTCACTCCTCTGCTATATAATTACAACCAATCTCAGCATCAAGTCGGTAACCTTTCGTAGGCAAGAAGTCACAAAATTGGCAGCATAATAGTATTTCAAGTGAGGGAAGTTCTATCATTACAGATGATGAATTCTTGTAGAACTCGATGAAAATAAATCGGAAATAAAGAATGATTTTTTTTTGTTTGTTAATATCTTGCTTCGTTTTCGAGATATATAATGTTCAAAATCAGTTATAAGTAAAGTTCCTCGTGCTTCTGGTGACGTTTCTTCTGGTCCCAGCTGTATTTCAATCTAACAACAACCACTATGAAGAAAATAAACATCAATAGTGCATTTCCACCGCGTAGATATAGTGGTTTTTGGTGAAATTTTTGTCCGGTCCTTGCTTGACCTCACCCTAGCCTCCACACTTTAGAGATACAATATTTCGAGTACTAAATGAGATATGTCTTGATTTCTCTCGTCTCGTCAAGTTACATATGAATTCATTATCAAATTTGACCATGGCGAAATTTTTTTCTGGTCCAGACCGCATTTCAACGTCAATTTTGGGATACAATATCTAGAGAACTAAGCGAGATATCAAAAAAATATATATATCTTCTTTAAATTTGTCTCGTCGAGTCCATGTCACGTCGTGTTGCGGCACTTCTGCGTGCTCGCGGGGGCCCAACACGATATTAGGCAGTTGTACCAGTTTCTTTGGCTTCTTAGGGTAGTTAAAAGTATACTTCTTTACGCTGTGCAGTAAGGTCTTACAAATACAATTTCCTGTGTTATTTTGTCTAAGTAGCTATTTTTACAAAGAATCCATCGTCAAATTGCGACGCCACGGTTATTGTAGGATCCCGAATGTGAGGTCGCGGAAGTGTTTATTTATGCTATTTGCTTTGTGTATGCGTTATAATTCTGTGATTCACATTCTAGAATTAACTTTACTGCAACAGGGCTTGCGCGCTTATCTTTCTGCTTGTTGCTTTTGCACTGTTAACACCTAAATCCTGGTATAATTAAACCTAGTCAACAGTAGCTTACACAGCAGTTGTGTGGGAAAGGATTCTTGTTATTCGTTGAACTTTTTTCAATTTTATTTAATTTGCAAATTATTGCACTATACTGAAATAAACACCGCGCTCCATTTCTAAACAATTGCGTGAACATTATAAATTAAAGCAAAGCTTCTGTGCCGGTCCGCATGTTAAGACACTCTTACTTTATACGGAGCGATACTCCAATCAAAAATATTTTCTTTGAAATTTTTCTTTTGTTCATTAGTTACTCAACCTCATTTATAAGACGAAACATTCAGCAGAAATAGCAGCACTGCTAGGAATATTAATTAAAAATCTTAGTCGAAGTATCGGACAGGGAATCTCCCAAGTTGGTGTTTTGATTTAATTGGAACTCCACCGCGCCGAAGGCAATGCTGCGGTCTGTTTGGCGGCCTTTATTAAACTTGCTGCTAAGACCGCGACCGAAAATACCTCTCTGAGTCGGTAATTAGTGAAGGCAAGCAAACCAGGGAGTATTAGCGGTCTCCGTACAAAGCTGAGGTTCATAATTCACACTCCTTAACACTGCCGTCCAGTCGGCAAAGCTTTGCTCAGAAGAAGTCGTCACCTCACTGTATGAAGCAAGATTCCTCCTACAGGAGGATTTCTTCTGATTACCGGATCCAGTAAATATAACCTCTGTGATCAGTTCAGGCGTCTGATGACAGGTAGATCAAAAACAAACTTTATTACGCATGCAGATGTAAAAAACAAAAGAGAAAAAAAGTTTCGCGTAATTGTACAGATTTTATTTGGGAACAGATTGGAAAGAATTTCAAGCTTTTGCATCTATTCGCGTTTAATGAAGGATTTACCTCGGAGGTAAGAGAAATGAATTCCAAAACCTTTGTTAATAAATGTTTGGTGAGATAGTCCGAAACCCACATCACGCATTTGAAAAACAAAAGTTGAGGGAGGGACAGAGGTAACGGGGAAGGAGGTTTGGAAAGAGGGTAGCTTAATATGATTCAGGAATCATCAACAACAGAAATTAATAAAGAACTGATATGATAAAGAAGGTGGGTTGGAAGTGATTAGAACGCGGAAAAGTGAGCATAATGGTGGGTTTGTATGACTAATACATGAATGATACGTTTCAAGGAATGTTGGCTGCTAAATTAGCAGAGGGGAATAGTCTTTCGAGAAGTCTCGTTTCAGAGTCTATTCGATTACATGTTGGGCTAGGGTACCGCCACTATGTCGAGGCACCAATATTCGCCGTCTTGTATTCACTTTTGCGCACGCAATGAAATAAAGTACATACAGTAAAGAATCTTGATTTTTCCGCTAGTTGAGTCTATGTGTAAAAAAAAAAAAAAAAAATGAGTATAAGAAGGAAGTATTTTTTTCCGATGTATGTATTGTAAGGAATAGTATATATGGTCATTGTTTGTAGTGGATAAATAAAATAACTAAGATAAATATTTCTGAAAAAGGATCACTTCTGGAATAAACACAACCTTACCCTTGGAAGATCAACAAAAAATTTTGGTAACACTCAAGTTGGGCCATTTTAGAGACAAAAAAGAGTTTTTATAATAAATAATAATTTCGTGTAGTCGTAATGAGCTCGTGACAGGTTTCTATTGGCTGCGCATTCCGCCCCTGTCGTGGCCACCTTAACCTAGCCCGGCAGTCCTGCTGGGTACAGAGTACCTACAATTTAACATGGAATCCGAACCACGAAAGCTTTTTGGCGTACTTCACATTACACAGCAAGCTGTGCCAGAGGTGAAAGTTGGGTTAAGTGCCTATGAAAATCCCTGTCGAGACAGGGATTCGAACCGGTGACCTTTCGATCTCCATTCAGACGCCTTAACCACTGAGCCACCAGACCGCTGTCGTTATGGTGATCTCATACAATCCACTATTTGAGTTTGATCGTTGTTGGACCTCGTAGGGACAATTTAATTAAAAAAGAAGTAATATTACAACCAATGGCCGAAGCAGGAATGATGTTAAAAGCAGTATAGCACTAGGAAAAATAGCTTTCATGAAAAATATAAAGTTCTTAGTTTTAAATTTTGATCTAAGACTCAGTTAGAACTTTTTAAAACTCTATTTGTGGAGCACTGCACTTTATGACAGCGTAGATTTTCTCATACGTTTACACCAGGCTGTGCGTGTTTGCGGACTGATGAAGCGTTCGTTATTTACGGTGATTAGTAAATAAAGTAACGAATTATAACGCTGTAATAAATGACGAAACATTGTAGCATAAATGAAGCAAAATTTGCTGTTTTCCTTGTCCGTGAAGTGGTTAGTAGTAGTAGGGTGTTAATTTAGGACAGCAACCTGCTTCAACAATCGCTTCAGGAAATTGCATTAGTGTTATCATCGTTCTCAATAATATTTATTAATCTAAAACAAGGATAAATATAAGAATACTGAGAATATTAACTAAATAATAAAACTACCATAACAACATAAAGATCTATAGTAAGAAAAATCATCACTTATGCCGTTGAAACGAGATTCTATGCATCAAAACGAGAACACTTTATAAATTTAGCAGAAATGTAGGGTGCTAGCAAAAATATCTTAAAAAAAATAAAGACTGATGAATGAGTGATGAATAATTATGAATAAAGTGTAATTTAATATAAGTGGGGCACTAACTAAATCGAAGATGAAAAATATGAAATTTCATATTACAAGAACAACTGAAGTTAGGTTAAAAACTACCTTCTGTAATAAGATCTTAAATGGTTTAGGATCTATAAGAATAACAAGATTAACTGTATTCATTCGAATTATTACAAACACCATTCGCCGGTCAGACCACCTCTGTTATCAGGTTTTCGTCTGTTGGTTGCTATTCGCAACCTGTACTTAGTTCCACAGCGAGTTAAAGTGTTGCTTCCCAGACTCCAGTTTCATAACGAATGCCTTTACCTTTGAGCAGCCAAATGTTAGTGGAACTTTTTTTACAGCAGTTACGTCAGATTGAGCCAAGTTCTTTTTGCGTAAACTCCAGCCGTCGTTACGAGCGACTTGCTATATTTACGCAACAGGTGCACTACCTTTCAGCCAATTAAGACTGCACGTGGTGAATGTAAATATAGTCTCATATACCGTATGATACTATTAATTCACTTTCATTTGTTTATTCAATAAATTATAAATATTTTAATAAGTTATCGAGAATGACTATGTTATGACCAAACTGGAGACCGAAATTACGAGCTAATGATAATTGGTTTGGACAATTGTTTTTGAAAATATTCAGAAAATTGATCAGATTTTAAACATGCTTTTAAATTACTTTGGGAAAGGTGTAATTACATATACACCAATCTATCGCCAACATAACTTTCACGAAATCTGGTATACCATTACACAAGCCAGTTAGCAAATGTACGGATAAAAGTACCTTGAACCCTACTCGTTAGTGATTACCATGGAATATGTTAGTCACAGGAGTTTCTCGTAGTAATTTAACTATGTTGGTTTTCCCTTTTCTTCCTCTGTGTAATTATGTGTATGGGTTATCTGACGGTACGTTTTTTCATTGTAGTGTGTTGCGGAAGAGTCGGGGAAAAAGTAGACGGAGATACATGGTATCAACCAATTCAGTGCTATTCTTCTGAGAGGTTCTCAGAGATAACCAAGTTTAAGGTCCCCATCAAATGTGTCCTATTCTGTCATTCACATGCAATGTGGTGAGGTCTTTGGTTTTACCGAGAACTTTGGTACACTTTGTGGCGATTCCGAAATGTGTACGATCAATTCGCCAATCTTGGAGGTGATTTCTTGACAGCAAATTTTTTTCAACTTTTCGTACCGAAACAACTAGCTCCATGTTGACTATATTACAAGGTTACGCGCAACGTGAGTTATGTAGTTCACTGATTTCTCTTATAATTTTTTATTATACTTTAATGAATTAGGTATCTGTTAACTTAACGCTGAAAGTAACTTTATCCGGTGAAAGATAAGCAATGTATGAAACAAGAGAAGAAAATTAAAATAGAAAAAGAGGGTCTTGCATGATATTGGAAACACGGGTTACTCTGAAAGGAGGAAATGAAGAAAAACAGAAAATGACATTTATATAACAAATTTTTCAAAAAGCCTTAAGAACGGTATTCATACATATCTTACATTTCTTCTTCTTTGATTGTAACTGTTTGTTATTGTTTACAAGTAATATGCTGATACTTTCAGAACTGAAAAATAATATACCACATTTCTTAAATATTTTTGTGTGGGAGATTTTTTAGAAATTAAAATCGATACTTTCGGCTTTCTCTTCCATGAATTAAAAGGTTATAACAAAACCATCAAGATGGTGGATGAGCGGCTAACGTTCATGCCTGATATTTGGGTGGTCCACTTTTCTGCTTCGACGTTTATCTGAAATTGCGACTGGCTGTAAGATTCCTTCAAATGGTCATTGTCCATTTCTAACAGTTCCTTGTCACTAAAAAAATATTTTCTCGTAGCACTATACGTATTTTCTGTGTCTGATCAGCCCGTGTTGCTTCTAAACGAGAATTGATTTCTTTCTGTTATAAGCTATTTGAATGTAGAGTTACTAAGGAGAGTCAAGTATGCAGTGTGTAGGCTGTGGAGCAAACAGTTTCAGAGGTTGGTAATATTGCTAATATTTCAAATTGTTGGAAAAGTTCCATCAATATAACACTTAGCGCAAGGTAGTAGAATTTTAACTCAAATTATTTCATGTTTATTTCATGTAAGGACTCCCTTAGCGATAAATATCAAACCGAACAGCAGATATCGGATGAATCAAGTTGTCTGACCTGTTAGTATCCACTTACGGAATTATCATGTTTATTTATTTTCAATTACTGAACTGTTTTGCAAACAGCATGCCATTAACAATTTCGGCTAAAGAAAGTTCCATCATTTTTCTTTAAGAAATAACTAACTATATGTGAAACCGTAATAGATTGCTCGTCTCACAGAACGTTTGTTCGGAATGATGGAATTTCAACTACTTATAACCTTCACCGGTGGTTGGCACTTTACCTACCCCGTTTTGCGAGATAAACGAGTGTGAACCAGGTATCGATTTCACAGTGTCGATTTTTTAATGTTTATTTATTTTTCTTATGCTTGCCTGGGTCACTACAATAAAGCCACCTATTCAGGGAATGTAGCTTCATTCGATGCCACCATTCACCGAAGCAAGGTCTTTCGTTTCGTTGACAATCACTCTGCAAATGAATTTACGCTTTAAGGTGACACTATCGATTATATATTCTATTCGTTGGTATGACAACACTGTTAACGCAGATATAAAATGTTTATTTATATATATTAGCACTGTCTGTTATGCGGTGGCCGCCGAAACTGAGTTACGATTTACAAATATTAGTAATTCAGTTGATTTTAATAATATTTGTAAATAACGATAAAAGTTTTCTTGGTGCACAAGAAAGATTTTCATTTTCTTTTTGTTCTTCGAACATTCAGCAAACAAAACTATACAATGTTACGTTACCGAACTTCCGTTGCCAAAAAATTGCAGTTCAGTTCGGTGAGATCTACATGTCATTATTCTTAACACCACTCTGCTGCAAAGAAAATGCAGGAAACATTTAATAGCTTCCATCCTTAACAACTCTCATTATCTGTGAACAGCGATCGCATGGGTTTTAACCATATAATTTTCTCGTCTGCGATAATCTTAAATCCACCACAAACCGGAACAGGGTTGTTGATTATAAATACAATGAGCGCGTCCTACACTATGTTCTAAACGAACTTTTAATGTGATTTGTACTAATGGCAGACTTATGTGCGTGTTTAAATCGACAGCTTCTCTTCGCTCCTAGGGTGCAACTGGGACACTTGTAGACTCGACTCTCATTAATTCAGTAGCATGGTGAAACACAGTTAGTTGGAGATGTATATTGATTCCAGGGCTGCTATACGGGATAGTTCCACCAGTGGCATAATTTTATTAAGTATGATTGGTTATTCTTGCCTACCCATGCCACATGGACATTAATTATCTAAAAGGACCTGTTGAATCATCTGAGAAGGCGAATACATCATAGGTTGATCATAATAATTAAAAATAGCTTAAAAAATAATGAAATAAATAAAGGAAATTTTTTATATGTATCTTGAGTCTCAGACTAATGCATTTCCTTCGTTGTCTACGGAGCAGTTCATTCACATTCATAATTCCTCAATCGTTTCTAAACAGTTCTAAAAAAAAAAAAAAAAAAAAAAAAAAAAAAAAAAAAAAAAAAAAAAAATCTTCTAATCTCAACACCTAATGTGCAGCTGTGTGTTTTTGGTTATTTTATTCTGGTGGTCTGGGTTCTTTAAAGAAAAATCAACCGGCATTAGACTGCAAGCCAGTTTCAACGCAAATTTTCGAGTTACTCAAATAAGGCTTATTGCATCTGTAACCATCATACGAAACTTAGAGACTACGAAAGTTCGACACATCATTTAATTTAAACAGCTCAACTTGAACCTATGTTCCACGATGCCCTAGAATATCGCACCAGCCCTACTACCCACTCTGAAATGTACTGTGCTTAGACCAGAAAAGGGTATTATAGAGGCAAAATACAGAAAGTTTAATTTCCTGTAAATTTGATTATTATCGATCTAAGGACAAATGAGTTTCCAAAAACATTTCAAAACTTATTTTTCATTACGACATGAAATAATCGATGTCTCCAGTTATGGCCGAGGCAGAGAAATACATAACTGTCATGGTAAATTTCTAAGAGAAGTAATTTTTCTTTTGGAAATCTACATAAGAATTTAGCAGCAAGCCACTCTTTGCCACCTCTTTCCTAAGTACTTGTACAACACTCGTGTTACATTGATGGTAATATATCCTAATATATCCGTAATTGTATTCTAATTTCTGGAGTTGCACCAAAAATCCTTTATTCGGCCAAGCATGGCAAATTACGAAATCGCGAATAAAGTTTCCGAGGGCAAATAATATCTCTGGTAGTTTCTAAATTCATTTAAATAACTACACAAATACTCAGCGCTATGGTTAAATGATCTTCTGCACATTTTGTTAACGTTACAATAAGTTAGAGCACGCATTGGGACAGACAGAGCAAACAATTAACAGTTACCATGGAAACACTAGACGTTGTCCATACAGACGCAATTGCTCGAAGCTCACAGCTTCGGAGAACTTCTCAAACACATTCGCTGAATTCAGGTAGGAAGTTAATAGTTGCAGATAATTGCTTAAAGCATAAACCAGTAACATTGTTTGCAAATTAAAATAGAAAACTTATTCATTAAATTAAAGATATGAACAGTGAATAAATAAGTGACAGTTTGTACAAAACATTATAGTATTCTTTCGTACTTGTTCGTTACTCAATTGCTTAGTCTGTTTCGAGATAGATTTCCGAAGTGATTTTCATATTACGTTGTCTCAATAGCAGCTCTTTCACAACGAAATTTGTTGGAGATTGTGTTTGTCTTTCATATTCTCAGTTTCGCACTGAAATTTTTCTCAAGTTGACTTGATGCTCCAACAACAGACAAAATAGTGATGGATGAGGAGTAGCCACTACTTTCAGTTGTGTAGTGATGATAAAATGTCAGACGTTGAGAGGCAGCGCGTTGTGACTATAACGTGCAAAGATGATGATGAAGTAGAGAAAAACCCAGTGCAAGCACTAGCAGTCTACTGTCGTCCAAAGACACTATTCGGTGTTTGCAGTCTTGTTTATGGTGGGATGGTATGCGATACATATTATGGGTATGAAATACAGGAGCAGGAAAGGTTCCTGTTTGGATCGCTTGGTTTTTCCATGGAAAATACCGCAGAATACACACAGTATGTGATATATTGTATTACAGAGATTTGGGATCTAGGATGTGAGACAAGAGGCGAAAGAGAGCTTTTAGAAGCTGTGCTTTTTAACGAGGTTATAGTGAATACTAGTTGAAGCATCAGGATTACTAAGTCGAAGGAAAGCACGTTCTTCAGGCATAAATGAGTGATAAAGTTTACATTTGTAAGTTACGATATAATTTTTGGACAATACACCTCCCAACATTTAGAGATGAGTCACTGCTTACTCTGTACTGCTTTTTGATATTAACCAGCATGTGAGAATTTCTAAATGTCTTTTTAAATAGATGACAATGTCGATTGTTCAACGTTGAAACCGTTAAAAAGAAATGGAATACAATAAGAAACGTAGATTTATTTCTCCAATAATGAATACTACAGTTTCGTGAAATATTTTTTCGTAGGTACGAACTAAAATCAACAATATTTCAGACCAGCCTCATACGCACAGTGATTAACGTGAAAGGGACTTGTTTCAATTGTGCCAAGCGCGGCACTGTAGTCTAGTAACTTCTTCTAAGAGGTGTAACATTGTAAGCTAGAAATAGGAGAAGCTCAAAGTGTGTGCTGAACCATTCTCAGCGCGCAAAGGCCGAACGGAAATACTCCGCTCCACCGGAAGCAGTCGACGGGCTCTGGCCTGCCGCCAGACACCTGCCGTCGCCATCTTGTTTGCCCCTCCCCCTCGTCAGCGGATTTGGAATGCGCTAATTTAGGCTGGCGTGTGGGTGGCACCCCGCCCTTCCCCCTCCACCTGTCACCCGGAATATGACGAGCCCAGGCTGGCTCCGAGATTTCCCTTCTGGATGCCTGGAGAAATAAGCACTCTGCCTCCAGGCATTCATACGATAATACTTATTAGTCCTATAACCTCACCAGCTACATACTATGATAGGTAGTTATAAAAATGGTACACGAATTCTATTTCAAGAGTTCGTAGGATATTTCAAAGGGAGTCAGTTCCCTATTAATTCAAGTGGATTTTACTTCTTTTTTTTTACTTATTGCTTTACGCCTCGTCGACGGCTAAGGTCATTAGAGCGGGATGGGACTGGGGACAAGGAACGGGAAGTAATTCGGCCATGGCATTTTTGAAGGAAGCATCCCGGCATTGCCTGGAGTGATTTGGGGAAAATCTGGATGCCTGAACGTGGATTCGAACCCGTGTCCTCCCGAATGCGAGGTTCAAGTGGAAATAACGTGTTTGTCTCAATTCAAACAATAATGCAATATTCTTTTCAGTCAAAGCTACAATATATGCCTCGATTAGCACAGAAAATACGGACATACGATGGGAACGCCTATAGAACTTGTGTGTTTGCCCGAAATCGTAATTGAACAGAGGACACTATCCATTACAACCAAAGACACTCATAGATTGCGAGCACCGTATCGGCCGTTCGATAAATTTTTATTTTTATGATCCCGGTATGTCACAGTATCATTTTTACTTTCCGAGTAAATATTGTGACTTACTCATCACTAACCGGAGTTTCTGTTTATGCAGGAGATTCAAAATTCAATAAATTTCTCATATACTACTGAGGATTCCAATACAATCCAGGCTCCAAGTATCGTAAATGTGTTCCATGTGTTATCTATTATGAGTTTTGGCATTTCTTGTGTATCACACATTACTACTTATTCTATAAAGTTGTTTTCACAACAGCTTTTTGAGTAATAATTTTGCACTTTCTTTAGTCTCAAAGTTTATTAAAATACTAGCGCAGTTCCCGGCGTTGCCCGGTATAGTTGGCGCAAATTTACCCGTACCCTATTTTTATTCCTGCATTGAGAAACATTTGGAAAAAGTTTCATAAAATTCACGCCAACATTTTTCGGAATTGAAACAATCCTCGATTCACCCGCCCTCTACCAAGAAACGGGTGGATTTAAGTTTATTTGTAAGTACACTATTTTCATTCGTCCGAAAAGATTCATGTATATCAAGCTTCGTTAATTTTGTTACGAAATTGTATTACTACATTACTGAACAACGCTAGATTATGTTAGAAATGCACATTTGATTCAATTGCGAAATTAATGGATATACTTTTTGCTCGAAACGCCAGATACTTTAAGGGGCGTCCATAAATTACCTGAAGTGAAATAGAGGTGAGAGGTGTGGGGGGTCCGGTGAAATCTCACCAAGGAGGAGGGGTCAACTAAAATCTCACGTGAGGTTTTGGAAATTTTTGTTGGACTGTAGAGCTTTTTTTTTTTTTTTTTTTTTTTTTTTTAAAAAAAAAAAAGGTCTACAAAAGTTGATTATAGGGGGGTAAGGGGGGTATTTCGCCGAATAGTGGGTGTGGAACCGGCTTTGGAAGGGTGAAACATAAAAAAGCCTCAAAAAGTTGCGGGGGGACTTCTAGGGGGGGTCTCCGGACCAGAACTTACCAGAGAGGGGGTGGAGTTCGGAAATCCGGTAAAACACCTCACGTAATTTATGGATGCTCCCTAACACCGCAGATTCAGCCTTTTATATAAATATCAAAAGCGAATTCAGAATAATATTATCGTAAACAGAAGACTAATGCTGTTTACCAGAGACATTGTACAGAGATCGTGCTTAAAGAAAATCTCTGTTGTTTTTACGGCTATCTATGTGGTTTATAAACTGAATATCCCGATTTAAAGGAAACAATACTTCAAGTTTTGTTTAGTGTGCAATTGTTATTATTGTAAAGTTATCTTATTGCATCCATTGAAGGCTATGGTCAAAGACGTAGTTGTGTGATTAGTGCGAAATATGCAGTGTCTAATTCTTCCATCTTTGGGATTTGTCATCATATGTTCAGAATTTCATTAATGCTTCTGCGTTATTTAACGTTGAAACATAAGACATGCCAAACAACTAAATTGAGAGTCTAAGCTTTAAAACGGTGAAAACACCTTCGAAATCTGCTCCGTAGTTTCCGAGTTTTTATAAGACCAATATATCCGGTTTTCACTTTTATAGAAAAACCTTGAATCACTTCTAATTGCACTGTCATTAAATGGTCACTCGAAGCAAATGTGCTCCGTGAGTTACTCCTCACCAGTTTTCCTTGTTTGGTCAGTCAGAGCACGACGTTTTTTGTGGTTACAATTTTGATGGTTAAATGAATATTTAATGTATTATAAGTTTTAAATTAATTCATAAAATAACGCCAATACAACTGTATAATGTAGGTTTATTGCCGTACCAATAAACCTACATTATACAGTTGTATTGGCGTTATTTTATGAATTAATTTACTCAGCAACTGCGGAAAAATGGCCTTCAACAACATTGCATATTATAAGTTTGTTTTTGATCAGTCAAATTTCAGTTGAAAGAGTACAAGTTACTATCCAACGGTTGCCAGTGAGGTTGCTGAAAATTCCATTGTTTATCAATGATTACGATGTTACACTCACTATATAATTATTTTTTAATAATACTTTTTGTTATCGCTGCTCCAAGTATACTTTACTAAAGTTTATCGGCCTTCTTTCCACCGAATGAAAGTTCTTGCAATGGCCACCATATTTCTTATGAGAATAATAGTATATTGTTGCTGATTTCTTTCACGTTACACTCTATCAGTCCATTTTTAACACTTTCCGCCGCACTTACTTTTTGCGGCCATGGTGTAAATTAGACTGAGTTCTCTCTGTTTATATTATGCAATGGTATAGATTTTTTCTTGTGCTAGAAAGTTATTTTGAATTGCCTCTTTGGCACTACAATTTAATATACTATTACGATAACTTTACTTATCTCGAGGTTAATACAACTTATGTATCAGATCTCTCCGAACACGGTGGGTGAGTGGCAAAGCTCTGGCCTTGGATTCGAGTGGACGCAGGTCCGAAACACTGTTCGGCCATCCAGATTTGGGTTTTAAATGGTTTCCCCAAATCACTTCAGGCGAATGTTGGGATGGTTCCTTCAAAAGGCCATGGCCTAATTCCTTTCTGTTCCTTACACTCGTTCTTTCCCGCCTCTAATGATTTCGACGTTGACGAGGCGTAAAGCTATAAACAAAAAAAAAAACAGAAAAATATCAGATTCAGATTAGACACATTAAACCCCTAGTAAAGATCAATCCTTCTTTTATTCATCTGTAATTGGTATCCTTAGGACGAAATTAACCACCTCTTCTGTTGTTACGAGTTTCTTCTATACTCTTTGTAGCACTTAACCAATTTCTTACTTTACGAAGATATACGTTGTTACAAAAATTCACTAAAATACATGTTTTTGCGAGACAGTTAGTTGTCATCCCTGTGATTTCCTATCCCACGGCCTTCATGTTGGAGACTGGTTGCGTACTGTCGCTATGAATCATTGGTTAGTTTTACCTCACGTGATCTTGTATCGGCCATCTGAACAACTGTTATTAAATAGACAACAAGCGGATCCCGGCTTCTTGCACTGAACATTAATCAAGAGACAACACAATTCAGAAAAACTGAACATCTTAAATATAGCTATATTTAAAAAAAATTAATTAATCTAATTAATTAAAAACTGAATTTATACACTTTAATATATAGTAATGTTGCAGCTCACATTTTAGTGAAGAAAAAATGAGGAGCATCACAATTCGAAACCGTCTCTGCTTACAGATCAGGCTGACTCCAACAGCAGCAGTCGACTACGAACCCCCTATTGTCTGCGAGAGTGTTTTCTATCTCTCGCATCCCAACTTGTGATTTTGATCTCCAGTAGAGACATTTCCGCGAACCTCTGTTACAACGTTCCAGCAGTGTATACAGACACGGATGACTGGAGCGGCTTTTAACTTATTTACCGAAGCAATTTCTGGCGGAACCTCGAGTGCCGCGGGCAACAATCGATTATCGCCACTCGAACGGTCTGGTCGCTCGCTCCCCGCTGCAGCCTGCGGCCGAAGACAATACTCGTCGAGCAGGCAGCGATACGAGGCAGCCACCGCCCTCTCTCCACGTTTAATTAAAGTCTGCTCGCAGGCGCTTACACAGAAACTTGTTTGTGAAGTCCGCGGATGAATGAATAATCCTCTTGGAGCGAGAGACGCCTTCTACGTGCCGACTTCTCTCGTTTAGCTAATACAACTACTCTACCCATGAAATTCCTATAAGCGACAAGGAAGATACTCTCAAACGCTCTGTATTTATCATTTAGTATGTGATAAGACACTGCAGTGGAATGAATATAAACGGAAAAAACATTCATCTTATTAGGTTCACAGCTAAAAACGTTTATCTATGAATAGAAGGTGGGAAATAAAATGTGTGTTGGAGTCTAATTATCTTAACAAACATCTCATAGTAAACTCAGTTAGGCAGGACTCATTTAGACCATAGTAAGGGGTGCTTCAAAGTCCTTCAACTATTGGAAGTGAGGAAACTTCGTTACAAGTCCGTTGCTTGAATATGTGGTGTGGAACATAGTGTGGAACCTAGATTTATTTGTGGAAATTATGCAAAACAAAATCTGTAACCGATATGATAATGCAGCTGGGTTGGGAGTCATTGGAAGATACAAACGGATCAAGAGATTGCTCAGAATAAAAAAAATATAATGGCAATGATGTTTTGATGAATAGTGGTACCATAAATTATGTGTGATTTTTTTTTTTTTTAAATGTGGACCCCCTCTGTGGTGAGGTTCCGCCAAAAAAACTCGCCCCTCCTACTCCATATTTCACCTCACGTAATTAATGTTTGCTCCCTTACGAGTAGTGACAATCACACATCGCTCCAATCATTTTATTTATTATTATTATTAATTCATATATTTGCTTTGATTAATTATAAGTGTCACGATTAATGGTATTAACATTTGGAAATTGATTTGTGTATTGTGATAGGGTTCCATAAGCCTAGTTTGTATAATCTTTGGCCGGCGTAAGTTAGACAATACATCGTCAGTTAGCGTCGGAAGAATTTTTGGCCTGGTCAAAAATAGCAAAGCGGGCACATTGTGGTTCGGCGCCCAGTCTATAGATGTTATTTGACATGGGTTTCAGCTTCATTGTATGAAAGCTGTAATATGATGTAAAGTGTTATACTATCTTGTTGAAATGCTGCACGAGTTTTTAAACGGCAATTTCAAAGAACTGTGATATATAAATTAGTGATTTTTTGTTCGGAACTGATTATAATTTCTACCTTTAATAACAATACCTCTCAGTTTTGGGTGACTATAAGCCATTAATTAAATGTAATTAAAACAAAATTGAGCATTCAGCTAGCATGTGTTTGACATGAGAGTGGGCCTTCTTGCCCAAAATACGCTGGTACCCCTATTGGTGTGAAAATACGAATAACTTAGCGTAATTCGTCAGAGGTTGTCTAGTAACTGTCGTCAGCTAATTAATTGAGTGGAAAGCTGACTTAGTATGTGGAAGTAAAAAGATGACTACGGTCGTAAGCTGGCACATTATTTCAGGCATTAACGTAAGGAAGTTGAAGACTGGATTTAATTATAAGTATGAATGCTTGGCAATTTACTAAAAACACCAACTTAAGAATCATAAAGGGTAAAAGTAGATGTGTGGAGATATCGCACTACAAAGAATGTTTAATTTAAAAAATTTGAAATGGGAAAGTAGGTGTGTAGAAATTTATCGATTTGAACTAAATTAAATAAATGAACATTTTATAAATACAAAAATCATTTGAGCTGTTTGTGTTTCTATTATTGTCATCATGAACCATTACTTCATCCGAGTTTACTATTCTTTCAGTTACTTTACCTATACATTCACTATCGGTCATGTTTTGAGGTTTCAGTTTCATTTTTTGCGTAACATAAATAATGTAATTGTTGGCTAAACAACTTTAACTGAAAGCTAAAATGTTTTCTTTGGAGAGTAAAAAGTGTACATCGGCGATGAGAGTTGAAAGATGTTAATGGAAGAGAAAAGATGATCATGATCACAAACTGGCACAAAGGTGCGGGAAGATTTTATTGTTTATTGCCAATATACTTGTGTGCACAAGTTTCTAGCAAGGACCATCTTACACAACAAGAATACCTTATAGTATAATGAATTCCAGAGTAACTGAATTCCATAGCAAGGCCAGGAAATTCGAGTAAGTAAATTAACATTCAGTTACATTAATTCAATACAGAAATGCTATTACATACAGTTCACAACTCATTAAGATTATATAAAGCCTTATTACATAGATAATTTTTTACTTCAGTTTTAAATTCATTTCCAGTCAATGACTTTATATGTGTTGGTAACTTATTATATTGTCTCACTAACAATTCAAATGCACTATTATCTGCTGCCTTGGAGTTCTATCTATTGATACGTAAATTAGTTTTGATTCGAGTGTCATATTTATGAATTTCACTGCTATTTAATTTTGGATTGTAACTAATCAGTAACAAAACTCTCTCTCTCTCTCTCTCTCTCTCTCTATATATATATATAATATATATATATATAAATACAGTGAAAATATAGAAAGAATATTTTCTTGTCTAAATATTTCTTTACAGGGTGTATTCCTATCCAACTTGTATATTATCCTGATACATCTTTTCTGGAGCACTAACGATCTATTCATTTAGAAATGGCAAAATTTTCTTTCGGTGGTAAGGGATTGGAATAAATTACCTAGAGAAATGACGAATAATTTACCAATAAAGCTAAAAGAATTTAAATTTGATATTTGTAGAGGGAAAAGGAAAGGTGAAAATGGATTTGTAGAAAAATTGCCATCGGAGCAGCGTTCCATCGGAATTAAAATAAATTAAATTAAATTAGTGGTTGGAGTGGAAGTAGTTAGGAAGACAAAAGTTCACACATTATACCTGAATTGAGGTAATTATTGCGACATCATTGATGAATTGGATAATAATTTTCAGTCTTTTGAGACTCTTATTCAGTAACAAAAAGATACTCATTTCACCAGACAATTAAAACGTAGCTTCTAGAAGATCATCGTCTCACAGACCTGTCCGTGTTGATGTGAATTCTGGATCTTGGCTCCAAACATGAACACTGTGTATGAACAAAGAAATTCAGAGTAAATTC
Organism: Vandiemenella viatica; assembly: GCA_031002005.1. Taxonomy (NCBI): domain Eukaryota; kingdom Metazoa; phylum Arthropoda; class Insecta; order Orthoptera; family Morabidae; genus Vandiemenella; species Vandiemenella viatica. The sequence continues at coordinate 73,619,704 of CM061919.1, forward strand.
TTCAAAATTATACACATTTCAAAATAAAAAAAAAATACATGAACGCTTTTTTTTACTGTTGGCTCATATTAAAAAGAGGATTCAACTGTTTAGTACCACTGGATATAGTAACAAATACAGGGCAGAAATTTCCTAAGGACAGGTTCAAATAAGATCTTCAGCGAAGATCAAAGTATGGTGTTACGTTAAAAAGGAAGTGATTCAAAGATCAATGTAACAGTACTTCAAAATAAGCTATATGACAACCATTAAAAACCTAGCATTTACAAGTGCTGGTTACACTCGCATGCGGAAGGTTTCTGCGCACGGATTGTAAAGTAAAGTGAATCCCACAAAAACAATTCTTGTAAAAATAGGCCAAGTCTCGTGTTCACGTAGTGACAAAAAGTCTTCTGAGCCAAGTTTACACTTTACAGTGTGTATTCACTTCACTTTGTGAAACAGAATGGTTTCTCTCGGTGTCATAGTCAGATTTGTTTATCCTAAATAAACGATCTATGACACCGAGAGAATCCATTCTGTTTCACAAAGTGAATACCCACTGTAAAGTGTAGACAAGGCTTAGAAGAAGATCTCGTAACTTTTTGTCGCTACATGAACACGAGACTTGGCCTATTTTTACAAGAATTGTTTTTGTGGGATCTCATTTCTTTTTTGAAATTTATCGCTAATTCTCAATCACCTCTCAAACGTAATTATTCCATTTGAAAATCACTGGATAAGAACATTTCAGAATTTAAGACATCAATATACGTTACCTGCCCCACTCCTTGAAAACAGTGAGTGTGCGCCGTAGCCGAACAATTGCCGTTGGATTCAATACCAGCGTAAACAAAATTACTAGTAAATTCCAAACCAAGCACAGGAACAAATTAAAATTTAAGATATTAGCTAAACTTGCTGATCTAGGCTAGGACGCAACGTCAGGGACCCAATAAGGAAATATGATTTATGGCGAAGTTGATTGTTATGAGGCCATGTTTCTGCTCACCAAATACATTAGGTGTTCACGTGAAAATACATTCTGGACCAAGCTGTAAAATTATACATTCATGGCAATAGCGTATATGTATTTTCGATTAGTACCAAAAGAAAGCGAGTTAGCGTTTACGTGTAAATGAGGCCTGAACCAAGCTTTAAAATTATGCATTGATGGCAATGGTGAATATGCAGTTTCGATTCGTACGAAAAGAAAGCCAGTTATTTAAGTTGTTTTGTGGCAATCGTATTTCTCAGATGAACAATGTGTTACAATCGCTGCAAAGTTCAAAAACATACACACACACACACACATCCCCGCACCTTCTTTTGTTTTTCTTTTTTTAAATATGTTGATATTAATTCTCTTCATGAGACAGGTTCGATGGTTTGAGCATATAGCTTCATCCAAAACAAATCAATTAATCTGCAAATATGCACCGGAACGTTTGGGTTGCCATTGAACAAATCAAGGAAAATCAGCAATATCATTTAATGTGCGTCGTAGCCGGGCAATGAACGTTGCCGCCGGTTTAACTACCACCTCAAGTTAATATCAAGTAACATCCAAACTAATCATAGGAACAAAATAAAATTTAAAGCTTTTATTAAACTTGCTTGCTTCTTTATAGTATAGAAATCTCAGGTTTATAGCTTCATCCGGAGCAAAGTAATTAAGCCGCAAAGATGTGCCAGAATTTTTCATGTTTGGGATTGTAATTAAATAAATACGGGGAAAAATCTCCAATGTCAGATTTTTCTAATGATTTAGGGATGAAACCATATATGTGTATCAAATTTAATGTTTCTAGGATTGCTGGAAGTACAGTGAAATTTTGATGTCGGGGTGGTGTGCCGAAATAAAATTTTGAATTTCAATAACTTCCAAAGTAAGAAAAGGAAAGAACTAAAATTAAATACATTAGTTAAACAAAGTAAGCTAACTCTACACTGAAAATCTGAGGCTTATAAAGTAATTAGGGGAGAAAGCGATTTAATGTTAGGGGTAGGTAAGGGGGTAAGTATATAGAAATTTACGAGTTACAGACTTTTCTTATAATATGTGGGTAATATGTTATCTGTGTACCAAATTTCAGCTTTTTACGGCTACGAGAAGTGCCTTAGAATTTTGATGATCATCAGTAAGTCAGTGAGTGAGGGAGTGAGTTATAAAATCGCTGTAGTCTGCATCCTAATAACTATCGAACTAAGATGAACAGTAACGAAATAAAATGTAGTACGTTTGCTAAGATTGATAATATCTATGCATAACTCAAATTTGAGACATTTAGCATAAATACTAACGATAAAATTGAGGTTCAAAAATGGTCCGAATCACTTCGAGAAAAGGGTAGGTAGTGCCGCCGTTGACTCGACTTGGCCGGTGCACTGCCGGGCACCCAAGTTTAAAGGAAAATATACAATTTTCTTATTGAAAAACTCAATAAAGAGAGACGCCATAGTGTATCCACCAATTTTTTTCAACAGACTATTTAGAAATTAAATTAGGCACACAAAAAAACGCCTTGAAGAGTCTGTGAAACCATATTCAGCGCGGTTATAGCGGGCCTACCATACGAGAAAGGACACGAGATTGATCGCCGGTTACGCTATCTTGATTTCGGTCGCCATAATTTTCCGAGTTCCTTTAATCGAATGCCACGATCTTTCTTTATAGGAAGGTATCAGTTTCTAACTCTCCTCCATTATCTATTCCAATAACCTTGGAATCGACGAGCCGTAAAGCCCTAAAGTTGAAAAATGTATACAAATATTCTATACATTCCCTACCAAAATCAGTCAAAGATAAACAAGATTTTTGAAGACTGGAGTGAATAGAAAAACAACAATACGACATATTACTGATTAAAAGACCTATCAAAAACTAAGGTCAATTGATTTTTTTCTACTTATGGCTTTACGCCTCGTTGACGTCGAGGTCGTTAGAGGTAGGAAGGAACTGGGGCAAGGAACGAGTCAGAATTTGGCCATGGCCTGTTGAACGAACCATCCGGGTAATCACTTGGAGGGTCTGGGGAAACCATGGAAAACACAAATCTGGAAAGCCAGACGGAGACTTGAACCAGCGTCCTCCCGAATGCAAGGCCACCCACCACGCTCGGTAAGGCCAACTGAATGCAGGCGTACAGCATTGGCTGATTCTTAGGCATTCCTATGATACTTGTAAAAAAAAATCTCTACCAATGAAATCATCATCTTCTACCACTGATCGGTATTAACA
>CM061919.1:73623923-73718493 GCA_031002005.1 Vandiemenella viatica
AACGACCCACGCAAACTAGAACGGCACAGCAGGAAGCGTTTTGTTGTCCACCGCGGACAAACTCGTCTGTCGACATATGTTCCACCCTGCGCTGCCCAAACGGAGTGGTCAGACCTCGGATGAAGGTTACTTGGTGCGGTACCAGCTCAGACTTATCCGTCCTTCCGTCTTTTTCCCTCCGAATAAAACTCTGTGCTCCTCGCTTCGCTATGTGGCGTATGTTAGCCGGCGATATGCTCGGGAAAATACTTGTGCCTGATAGGATCAGCAGATAAACAAAACCCCGAAAAGTTAATAATATTTCTGGCTAGCTCCTTTAGTGGTTGGATTCTCCCCACCCCTCTTCGAACAACAGCACTTTACTAGGAAACTGCACCAGCTAACATGTTTGGCGGGTCGTTTCGGAAATGTGCCCAAATGTAAAGCGAACCTTAGCTATTTATGATGTGCAATAAATCCATTGAATCCCAAGCCAGGTACAATGCTTAGTCATTCACCGGACGTGTAAATCTGGCTCTCTTTGTCCTCGTCACGTAGCACCGTTCATTTCTCCCCGCCAAAAACCTTGCAGGCTACTTATTTATTTATTTATTTATCAATCTTGTTCCATGGATCCCTGCTGAGGAAATACCTCTGGGATGTGAAACATGTCATTGTTGATACATATACACATAATATGAGTCATATCATAGTAAATATATATATATATACATATTTTACAAATACAAGAAATAATAAACATACATTTTTGCAACTGAGTTTTGCAAACGTCATAATGAGTACAATTAATTATTTTCTTCAAATTCTTGAATGGAGTAGAAGGAGTTGCCAATAAGATAATCTCTAAGTTTTTGTTTGAATACATCTTTATTATCTGAAAGCTGTTTTATACGATTAGGTAGTTTATTAAACAGATGTATCCCAGAATAATTAACTCCTCTTTGTACTAATGACAGAGATGTTTGTGTTTTATGCAAGTTATTTCTGTTTCTTGTATTGAAACTGTGTACCTGTGAATTAGGTGTAAACAGGTTAAAATTTTCTATGACAAAGCTCATGAGAGAATATATATACTGAGAATACATTGTAAGAATATTGAGTTTCTTAAAGAGTTGTCTGCAAGAAGTTCTTGGTTTTACCCTACACAGAAACCTAATAGCTCTTTTCTGTGCTATGAAAACTTTTTTACTTTGTGAAGAGTTTCCCCAAAAAATTATGCCATATGACATTACTGAATGAAAATATGAGTAGTACACCTGTTTCATTAATTCTAGATCTGCTGTTAGAGAAAGTGTTCGTATTGCAAAGGTGGCACTACTTAACTTTGCCAGTAGTGTAGTGATATGATCATGCCAACAGAGTTTCTGATCTATTTTAATACCAAGAAATTTTATACTCTCTGTTTCTAAGATTGTGTTGTTTTTATAGTTTATACATATATCTGGCTGTGCATAGTTTTTTGTTTTAAACCTAATATAATGTGTTTTTTTCAAAATTTAATTTTAATGAATTTGCCTTAAACCAATTTGCTACTACTCTAAGTACTTCATTTACATTAAATTCTATAGTACTGTTTGGTGTTTTACGCACAGTAAGGTTAGTGTCATCTGCAAATAAAACACTCTTAACTTTGTCGGATAAATTTCCAGGAAGGTCATTGATGTATAACAGAAAGAGGAGGGGACCTAAGACAGAGCCTTGTGGAATTCCATGTTTTATTTTCTCCCAGTCTGATGAAGCATCTTTACTTATTTTAGAATCAAAAATTGAAACTTTTTGCATTCGGCTTTCAATGTATGATTTAAACCATTTACCTGCGGTCCCAAAAATACCATAGTATTCCATTTTTTTCAAAAGTAATTCATGATTTACACAGTCAAATGCTTTTGCAAGATCACAAAATATTCCTACAGGATTCATTTTATTATTCAGTTCCTCAAATGTGTTATTTAAAAATGAATATATAGCCATTTCTATGGATGATCCTTTTTTGAACCCAAATTGTGAATTAGTTAAGATATTATAGTGTGTAACATGTTTTATTACTCTTCTATACATGACTTTTTCAAAAACCTTTGAGAATGTTGAAAGTAATGAAATGGGACGATAGTTGTCTACACATGTTACTTCTCCTTTTTTAAATAATGGTTTTACAACAGCATATTTTAGTCTATCGGGAAAAACACCTTGTATTAAGGATTCATTACAAATGTGAGCAAGTACATGACTGATACAGTCTGAACATCTTTTCAGTAATTTACTTGAAATATTGTCATAGCTGGAAGAATTTTTAGGTTTTAATTGTTTAATGAGTTTATTTATTTCTGAGACTGTTACTGGTGGCAATTTCATCTCCACAAAGCTATTTGGGAAAGCAGTCTCAAGAAGCCTTAGAGCACTATGTGGGGATTGCTTTTCTATGCCTAATTTATCTACTACTGACGTAAAATGTTTGTTAAATATTTCACAAACTTCCCCTACTTCGCTATACACATATCCATTTTGTTCTATTTTTATGTCTTTAGAGTGATTTACAGTTTTTCCTGTTTCAGTCTTTATTATATTCCATATTGTTCTCATTTTATTGTCTGAATTTTCTATTTTCGCCGATATGTACCTGTTCTTGGCCTTCCTTATTACATTTCTTAGTATTTTAGAATAAAGTTTATAGTGAACTTTCAGCGCATAGCTATCCGATTCTCTCATTTTTAAATAAAGGTCCCTCTTTGTTTTACTAGAGATTCTAATACCCTTTGTTATCCATCCCATGCCCAGTTCATTGTTTGGAGTGTTGAGAATTTTCCTTTTTTTGAAACTACCTTCAAAAAGTGTTAGAAATATATTCAGAAAGGAATCAAATTTCGCATTAACACCCTGCGTATTATATACTTCTAACCAGTTTTCATTGTTTAAGGTATCTATGAAGTGTTTTATATTATTTTCACTAATATTTCTTCTATAAACCCAGCTTTTCTTTATCTGTTTAACAGTGTTCCTGCACTCGATACATAATAGCTGGGCATCATGATCTGAGATACCATTTATTACTGGATGTATGCTGTAATTACTGCACTGAGAAATATCCATAAAAAAATTATCAATTGCAGTCCTGCTATTATTTTGTATTCTCGTAGGAAAATTTACAAGTGCTGTTAAGTTAAAAGACAACATCAAGGCTTCCATATCTAATCTATCATTGCTGTGATTCAGAAAGTCAACATTGAAATCTCCACATAATACTATTTGTTTGCTATTTGTAAAACTTAGTAGCAAAGACTCTAAATGAGATAAAAACAGTCTGAAATTACCTGAGGGGGCCCTGTAAATTGCTATCACTATCAGCTCTTCCTTATCATATTCTAGTTTAGTAACACAACATTCAAAGTGTTGTTCTATACAATACTTACTTACAACTACTACTACTGCATTCAATATTATTTTTAACAAAAATGGCAACTCCCCCTTTCTCCATTTTACATCTGCAGAAATGAGAGCTTAATTTATAATTTGGGATGGACAGCTGAGATATTCCTGTATCAGACAAATGATGCTCAGATATACACAAAACGTCTACATTAAAATTTCTGGAATTTTGAATCTCTTCTAGGCTTAAGGTAATGTCATCAGTTTTACTAAATATTCCTCTTATATTTTGGTGGAAAATACTGGTCTGAACACTTTGACGCAATGACTTTGAATTGTTTATTTTATTATTACATACTGGTATATCAGTTGGAATTTTTAATTTCAACAAATTATGATCATCAGAAACATTAATTTCCTTTAGACATCTTAATAAATCTATTTTATTTACCCTAAAAAAGGCCGCGACTTAACACCATTTATCACAGGAATACCTCTTTCACACACCTGGCATCCTCTGACCTCATCAGCAATAAGAAGCGAAAGCTTCCTCTTACCTCTGACATTCAGATGGAGTCCATGGCGAGTATAACTGTCCCTACCAATACAGGCCATCATCAATCAAACCAATGTGTGAATTAGCCGGCTGCCAGAGAACCCTTTCCAAGGATGCATTTGTACGCCTGATGTTATGCCACATCCAGGGTTTATCATAACGCTCAAGCAAACCAACAAATCTCACACTTGTCTGACATGTGTTCCTGGAAATGTGGGCAATGTCTCCCTCAATTGAATAATTGAGGTCTTTATCAAGGCTATTTCCTGGTCCCCCAACAATTACAACACAATCCTCATCTGAAAAATCTTTAACTAGGTCTTTCACATTTGCTACCACACTTCCAAGATCTGCATTTGGTTTGAAAATACTGCAGACTTCATAATCTGGCCCCAAGTCAGACTGAACCATCTCACTGATTCCCCTCCCGTGACTGCTCCCAAGTAACAGTACCTTCCTGCGTTTACTTTTAGATACACCCTGAAAACTTTTCCCTTTTACTTTGCAAGAACCCAGATCGTTCAGTCCAACCTGACGGTCCTCAGAGTCACCATCTAGATCCTCCAATGGCCGAAACACATTGGATGTCTCCAGCTGGAAACCATCAGACAGACAGCGTCTCCTACCTCTCCTGCCAGAGCTGACTACCTTCCATTCACTGTTCCGCCTATGCCTAAGAACAGAGTTTTCTGCCTTCAGGGCCTTTAAATCCCTCTCTGCAGATGCCAAATCTGACTGGAGTTTCAGAATCCGCTGCTCCTGATCACTAATTCTGCAGGAGTGACAGTTCCAGGAAATACTGACACAAGAGTCACTGTTAGATACATCGCTGCACCCCCAGTGAAACCAGCGCCCGCAGTCCCGGCATGTCACTCCTTCTTTTACTATCCTTCGGCAGTTTCCACACTTTGTATCCATTGTGATACTTACAAAACAACTTAAGAATTTACAAGCAAAGGAACTTTCAAAAACTTTTACTTTTTAATAAACTACTTGTGTGTCAAATGCCAAAGAAATGCAAAAGTAGCCTTCTACAAAATATGTTAAAAACCTATGTATATCAGTCGAAACTTTTCCTAAAAGTGAATTACAACACCTGTGAACTACAAGATTTACAATCAAACTGCACAAATGCAAACAAAAGAACTATTTAAACTATTACTATGAAATTTGATACCCTAGAACTCTGAATCACAACTAACCTCAAATGTAAACAAGTAAAAAACTTCGTTTACACTGTACTGATTATGTATTAAATAAAACGGTTCACTATCACTTGAGAACTTGCCAATCTACTTTGAAACAAAACTAATGCTATTAAATCTTACTTACAATGAACTGCTGCTACGCTATAACAATAATATTAATACTAAACCTTAATACCTGATGTAAACAAAGCACGAAACACTGAATTTACAATTTACGGATTTATACTGAATGAAACGTACCACTAACACTCACACTACTAGAAAATGATATTATTCAACGAATTAACTACCTTACGAGACAAAATTTAACTTTTTAACTACAAAAACACAAATTATTAGCACTCGACACGCACTAAAGCGCGCGGCAGACGAATTCCAAAGATGCTAGACTAAGACACGGTACCTAAGACTGACATTCTGTACTTAATAACTCATTAGTTTCATCGTGTTCAATTGAAAAAGTCCAGATTAATGGTGACTTAATGGCACCACTGATGTAGTGGAGGGAGGTATCACTTCAATGAACCAAGTGACACTTATAATTTTGGTTGCGTCGTTTTACTTATGAAGTGTCCGAGCTCTCTGTCTGAGAGGTTGGTGAACGGCGCAGAATTTGAAAACCGAGAGAGTTAAATGAACATTCTTTAGTATCTGTACAGTATTCCCCCCCCCCAAAATTACCACCACGACTCGAACCAGTTAAGCTGCTGTCATTTATTAGTCACAGAATTCGATTAAAATAGTATCCTCTTGACCGCAATTTAGTACGGACGACTTCTTCGCAACGGGCGTATTTGAACGTGATAAAGAAGGAAGTAATCGGGCAATGTGAAAACTTAAAAAAAAAAATAAATAGTTATTGGCTGCTAGGCCACATATCCAGCACTATTAGGTAATTCAAACGCAATGTACACTAGACTCATCATGGTATAGACGACAATAAACAAACGCAACACTTAATTAAACCACCCATGCCTAAAGCCGGATTCGAACCAGCGATCCCTCCAAAGCGTGGCTATAACGCTACCGCTACGCTATCAGAGTCGACAAAACTTCTGACCAGAAGTCGCAAATAATTGGTACCGAAAATTATAAGCATTGTTGTACTTAATGGTACTAACAACAACTGCAACGAAAACACTGCGAAGGTTACATTTTCTTAATAATTACTATCGTTAATTAATTAATTCCGATAGAGCTTGTTCCCATATCATAGAATCCCTAAACCTACTATAGCATTAGGCGTAATTTTTGTTTAAATTCTTTAACTGTTCGAAGTAAAATGTTCAGCATCTCCTATATTAATTTATTACAGTTCCCGACTTCCTGACCACTGGAAATCTTCAAACTTTTTTATTATTCAATTACTGTACTAGTTTAAGTTACAGTAATATCTTCCTTCCAGATTACTACTCCAAATTAATTTCCTCGTATCCATCCAGGCCTCATCGCCAATAAGAGCTTTGTACGCACCCTTTATCTTCATTCCTTGCTAACTTACCCCACTAGACAGCATGTTCAGAAGAAGAAGAGGAAAATCAAAAGTTGTATGTTAAAGTTCTGAAACAAGGGAAGATTTCCTACAAAAATTTCTGGACATTAGGTTCAGATAGAATGCGGGCAGACTGTAAGCGTGGGAGACAAGTAACCGTCAAGCAGCAGTGGAGAAAATTCTATTTATAGGATTCGGAGGGCTGGTCCAGTGTATAGTGTTGAGTCATACTTGTTGAAAAGACCGAATACTAGAAGCAATTTATTAACACTAAAATGACGCAAAAAAGTGAAAAAAATCAGCAGTGCAGATGTTGATCAAGGAAAACCAAAATTAAAAATTTTCTGGGAGAGAAGGTGCAGTGAGACGAGAAAAAACAAGATTTAAAACTTGATATTGCGATGTTTCTAATTCGACTCAAATTATTATCGGTAATTTATAGAGGCCTTTAATTTGATTTAATTTTTTGCAGGGATTTATTCATGTGACATCTGCTAAGGCGTTGTATGGATCAGATTCACAGATAAAGTAAAACTACAGATTTCTTCTACACCATACGATTAGTGTTTTAGATGAAGTCACAAGAGAAATGGAACTGTTAGCAAATGCTGCCAATAAGCGCACGAAAAAAAATTCTGTAACTCCTGACATTCACCGAGAAATCCTGGTCAAGAGAATAACTTTTGTTACGGGGCTTGAACAATTTACGTATGAGTAACACGATTGTTACGTTAAATTCCGTTGCATGTTAAGTATGCTCAACAACGTTTTACACCGTCCAAATTGCTATCTTGTTTTCTATTTAACCACTAAATTGTCTCTCACTATTATTCACAATTACTTTCCGCAAACAGATTCAGTACACAGAATACCAATTACTCTCCATAATAGCGCTTTCCGATTCATCGACAGTGCAAATTAACCTACCTAAAATCGTTAACACACACTACCAGTAAATAATTCGGGAACAGTTTTATCTCGGTATTGTGTTAGCAGACTCATCAATCAAACATTATTTGATTCCACCTGAAATACCGCAAGAGATTTTCTCTCATGTTTCGGAAGTACCAATTAAATTATTTTTACTTTCTTTCAATCAGGTTGTAGGTAACTGTAAATACCACTTCTTAAAAAAACACAGATTGTATTCACGACAGCCGAAAAGTAATTACAAATTTGCATTAGTTAGTTTTATATACATAATTTCGCCGACGTAACACTATGCAATAGTAGCATTTTAATAGTAAACATATATTTTCCTAAAGATTTATGGATTCTCCGATAAACTAACTTTTGTCAAAATTTGCGGATACTATTCGATTACACCTACTGTAGATAGTTATGGGAAAACTCATTATGACAATATCAATTACAACCCCCCCCCCCCCCCCAAGCCGCTGGCTTCATGCCTGACAAATTTTTTGCAATTTTACGATTTTTTACAGTTTCGCATTTGGTTTGTTTCCATCGCTTAAGCTTAAGGCTACCGTTAAGACTAGAGGAAAAAAAATAATATTTTTGATTAAGATCATAATAAATAAATCTTGAAACTGTTTGCCTTGATTAATATTTTGTTCTGATGGTGAATGCACTTATGCTAGATGTTTTCATCATTCAGTTTGCACAAGGAAATTACTTCAAACAATTCCTGACCACAAATAATACAGCAAAGTACATGTAAGACATTCACTATAAGTTTTGATTCAGAAAAGTAGTTTCTTGGAGAAGTAATGATTTTTGGAATGTGGACAACTGGCTGAATTCTGTACATTTATTTGAAATGTTCCCGATCATTAAAATCCTGACATTTGAGTGAGAGGACCATGTTGCACCTTGAAGTTAAAGTCTTCTAACGTTAGGTATTTCTACATTCTGTAGGCATATTTCGTATACGCATATGCTATGCGTTCCCACCCCCTTTCCTTTAAAAATAGAAAAAAATTAGTAATTTGTTTGTAATTAGGAAAAAAAATCAGTTTTCTCATGGAAATACTTCTGCAAATTTTACTGCAGTCTATTTATTTCGTTAAGAATACATCTTGTCTATTTAATTATTTCGTGTGCTAAGTGGATATCTACATCAATTAAGCAATCGAACATCCCTCTTCAAATAGCAATATTTATTCTGTACGCTTCTTTATTCATAGGATTAAAGAGATGAAGCGAGGTACACTGATACTAACTTCACAGATTTTAATATACGCTTAAAAATAAATAAATGACTGTTTCTACAGCTAGTGAGGGAAATAATGTATGATAGTTTCAAAACAGGATGAATGAGTGCATCGAAAATCGTTCAGGACATTTTATAATATACTTACATGAGATTAACAACAGAGTATTGCAGGGAATCACTATGTTTTCTGGATACTTATCCCAACGTTTTTGCCTTACCGAGTGGGAAAGCACTGGTATTGCTTTCCGGAAGACGCAGGTTCGAATCGCCGTCCAACCATTCAGATTTTGGCTATCAATGGTTTCCTCAAATCACTCCATACCAATGTAGAGATGATTCTTTGAAAAGACCATGGCAGAATTCCTCCCCTTTCTTGTCACAGTTCAGGCTCGTTTCTAATGACCGCAACGTCAACGAATCCTAAACCAAAAAAAGTAGTTTCTTTTTCACTTTTTTCAGCCTTTACGGCTTTGTTAGTCATCTCACCCTTCGGCGGCTGGACGTTATTTATACGGATAAAACATTTTGAAGGGCACTATTTATTTATTACTAGTTTTTAGAAATAAATATAGCCTCTTAATTCAAACATTTCAGATTTTTATATTTCTTCCATTTTTTGTTTAATAGGTTTTTTTTTCAGGTAGACCTATTATTGTGGGATTTTTCGGTACTTCAGCAGTTGTTCGTAGGTGATTTACACATGTTTGTTGTCTGCTTTCTTATTTCTTCAGCCGTGTGTAGTATTAATGTCGCATGGTGAAGATCTTTTACAATCGTGTATCATCAGCGAAGAAATTATCTTAATAATTTAATCCACTTGAGCACGCTCAGGCGAATGAGCCACTCAGTGAAGCGAACCGATCAAGTGTGGACGCCTGAGCACGCTCGCAACAAATGACGGCGAGCGCGCTCAGGGCAAGCCGATCGAGTGTCGTTATTTTGGAATGCTCAAAGTCGAGCCAGTGTGTTTTCGGCGATCAGTGTGAACGCTAGTTTCGCGGTTTTTACAATGAGCACGATTATGCGGGACAACGACACTTGTTTCACAACAATTAATCGGTATGCATAAAAGGAGTTATTACGGGAAAGCTCATACGAACAGTATATAAAATCCAATTAAATGAGATGATGCATGGCGTGAAATCAGGGAGGTATTAAAACATGGTATTGATGGCGTAAGAAAGAATTAAAAGACATAAAACAATATTTGAATATTGGTAGTAAAAGTCTATAAAAATAATAAATGGGTACCAATCTAAATATAATTTTGGAGCGGCTGAACAGTATCATCACAGAAAAAAAAGACTGATGCTGTAGGGTACCTTGCAGGTTTGTATGGAAATCTTAAAGTTAGCATTAATTTATTTCCTGGTGGGATCACCTCAAACGCATGTACACAGTGCAATAAGTTTTGTAAAGACTCATTATCGCCTTCAAAAGTCAATTCGCGAATTAAATTATTAAGATAATTTCTTCGATGATGATAACTTTCTATAATCCACCACCTTGGAACTTTTCTTCTAATAATAAAAGCCGCAGCTGCCACGCGCACACGTGACGACACAATAACCGAGCGTTTTCTGAGCAGTGGCACCAGGCTCGTTCGAGCAAAATTTCCTTTTCCTTGAGCATGCTCAGACGAGCGCGCTCAAAAGAATGGGCGGCTCATTCGCCTGAGCGTGCTCAGGTGCATACGAAACCTACGATTTCCCCCAAAAATTTGTTTTCAAGACGTTGTATCTTGCATACACTAGATTTACATACATGGCACCTGTAAAAGTTTGGCAGAATCACTTTTGTTGATGTGAAGTACGCAAGTACGCTCCATAGTTCGGATTCCATCGAAAGCTGTAGCTCCGCTTTGCTAAGTAGGGTTAGGGCAACCACGACAGTGGTGCAAGCGCGACTAACCGAAACTATGTCACGCGGCGGCCGAACAATCCTGTGGGATCTCCCGGCCAGCAATGCCATACGCATTTACATTTTACTATTTTGTCAATTCAGAGTTTCATTTCGGTTGTCAGGTACATGCTACGCGTTATTCGACTCAAATATATATACAGTCCGAATCCTCTTCTACCCTTTGTATTTCAGTTTTCTGTCAAATATAACCAATCCTTACTTACTAATAAATTATTGGTAATCCACAGTACTGAAGAGTTTCACCAAGTGAAAAATTTCCCAACGATAACACCAAAGCCCGGCAGAAACCTTTGGATCAATAACCAAATCACGTAGTGTGATAGATCGCCAACAAATATTATAACGATCATGTCAGGTACTAAAAGTATGGAAACAATCACTGTTCGTGTGACCTTTGTTGTGTAAAATGACATTTTCTTGTTACAGCGATTATTATTGTTAACTGTTACGGTCTTCATTTAAGAATGCCTCTCCATATCGCACGAGTTGATGGCGTAATGCCTACATTTCTCCATCCCCAAACTCTCGCCAAAATATTTCTCTCGCCGAAAATCTCAAATCACCAGGCTCCATTACCCCTTCCATTTGCCCGTAATTCCTTTTTCCCCTCACGTGTGTCGGAGCGTAGCGGCCATTAATACGGGCTTCGCGTGTCTACAAGTTGCTTGAGACCATCTCTTCGGCCGAGCGTCAATTTTTATTAGAGGCCTGTTGTTAGGAGATTTCTTGTTCACCTCAGCTGAAGATATGATACACGCGATGTAGCACTGATCTCAATTGCCCTTAGCAGTAGATTGAGTCGCTGAGGCAAAAACACCTATTCACGTCGAGGGATTAAAATAAAATTCAGAGAAAGATGAAAGGAACAAAAGAAAACATATAATTTACGCACCTAACACTTTCACTCCGAAGATTCAAATCCCAGAGCTAAAGAATGTGTTGTTGATGTTATTACTATTATCATTATGGCGTAAGGGCGCGACAATATCTTGATGTTTAGTGTCCCCCATAAGAATGTAATTGTGCCCCTCCTGCAGTTAAATGAATTATCCTATGTGTTTTTATGTTTCAATTAATTTCATTGAATTATCGGTTACTATGAAATATGTTCAGTTTAAAATGTCATAAATAGGTGTAACTATGCTGTTTACATGCTATTGTTTGTAAACAGTAAAAATAATTTCCTAACCGTTATTATTAAATTTTGAACTTTTCACTTTCAGTGAAGTGAAGCCACACTTTCCCATTATATCAGCTGTCTCTTCCGTTGTCGACGATTTTTTACGTTTTGAGTAAACTATAGTTTCGTCACTTTCTAGGGTATGTTTGAATGATTTAGTTAGATATAACAAACTCACCAAATTCTCTTTCAAGTGATTCACGAAATTCTAGATGGTTTCAAAAATAATATTTTTTCTCAATAGTTGAATTATCGTCAAACAACTATAGTTGCAAACTGGTATCTGAACGACTTAATTAAAATTGATTCGGACTGATCTAGAAATTCTTAAAAACCTGGCCATTTGAGTCTCTTGTCAGCTGCTAAAATCAAGTTTAAATCTGAATACTGTAATTTGATATTATCATTACTTATGAATGTCTTGTAATGTTACGATTTGAATAGTATTATTAACAAATTAATTTGACAAATTTATTTTTGTGATATTGACCGTCACTGCTGATAAAATACTACCTGTTAAAATTAGTAAATGGAAGCGAAGGCATTCTTTTATCGATTTTAAGTTATGCTTGGTTTTTTCAGTATAAATTTTTATATCAGTTTATTACGACATGTGAAATACTTCAATATTTATTAAAATAATGAATACTGAATTTCATAAAGACGTACTTCTTGATTACGGAACAGCGCTTGTAGTAACGTTTACATAAATTACGCTAGACATTTCAGTTGGCACGAGGTCTAATCTCAAGACTGTAATGTGTATATTATGGATCGTGGATGAACACGCGTGATTGTTTGGTAAATATCGTTCCTTATTTTCTTCATCATGTCTGCTGGCATCTGCGCAGATTCTATGAGTGGCGATTCCTGATGCTCGCAACTACCATGAGCGACTTGGCGAAGACATGTATACTTTTGCGGGAGATGAAGCGAGAAACCGAAGTTATTTTATTCAACAGAAACAAACAGCAATATTTAACTGAACGCTGCACAGCAATTTTTTTAATCTCTACTTTGAGTTATAATTTTTCGTATTTCTGTACTGTTACTTCAGGAAACAGCAATTGCCAGCTACCATCGCAATTACACTTTTTTTACATTTTAAGCGCAAATAAAATCAAATTCATTATTTATTTGAAATTTTTACTTGCTTCTAGCAATATAAACGTAATTAAAATAAAATTCAGTTATCCATTTGAAATTAGCAAAGCAGCGCTGTGGTGGCAGTCAGTGTAACTAACACTTCGGGCATTATCGAGACTTTCCGAGGATTGCCGAACTATTGAATTGAGCGCAGTCTGCAAATAATGCATTTCATTGAAGAGGTGAATAAGGAAAACAGTAATACGCATTACACTGATCAATATCCGGGAAAAGAAATTTCACTTACAACTTTATGAAATACCTCAATTCTTTCCATCTGCCTGATTTTTACGGATGATGTCATCTACCTTCTCTTTATCATTTTATGCTCACTGCAGACTAAAGATACTGCATAATAGCTGCTTATTTTAATAAGCATGAAAGCAAATTTTGAAATAACTGACAGGAAAATACAACCTCAGTATACCACTTTCTATGTATTGCTTCAGAATTCTCAACCACCAATCTACTCGCAACATTTTCTAATCCAAGGATCAGAAATTCAGCCAGAATCTTTTTGAGGGGGTTTTGGGAGGTGGGATGGGGGGGGGGGGTTAAGATTCATGGATATTGTCCACATTTGATGCTGTGTTCGTGATTTCTGACTGAAGCTAATGTTTCGCTGTTCGTAAGGTTTATTACTGCATGTAATACATACGCCTAATGGTAGCAACGCGGCTTTCGTAGCTGCATATTCCCTCTAGCGTTGTACATTTCGGAACGAGAGCCAGGGCCGCCGAGAATAATAAAGTGAGTTCGCGCATAGATTGAATTTTTATGAGAGGCGCGGCGGGTTTTTGCTGTGGATTCTGCATTCCGACCCCGGGCTATCCGGACGTGCCCCTGGCATTGATATATCCCATCTGACGCATTAATGAATGAAAACGAATGCTCTCGACGTGAGCATTCATCCTGTCTGCATAAATGGCGGCCGTGTTTTTCGAAATAAGAGACTAATTACTCAAATCGCGCTCTGTGCCTCCACAGAAGCAGGCGAGAGATATGGTCGCCATTTCGGGGAAGCCTTCTCTGTAATGGACGATGCCCAGCCTGTCTGCTTTCCCAATTAACCAAATAACTTTGCCGTCTCTGTGTTTTATTCGGAATGAGACACGCTTAATTATGAATTATATTCCAAACAACTCTGCAATGTATCACGATTTAAGATTAAAGTAATTTTATCGTAGAATATAAATTATCAGCTGACTTAGTAACAACAACATAGCAGACAGCAGGACTTTAATATTTCTCCGTTCACTTCACTTTGCCCCGGACCACGAAACCAGGCGGCTGACAGAAATTGCTGCCTTGTCGCACATGGGGCCGGAAACGTGAAGGGAGCTGAAAATCGCTCACCGCCTCCCGCGAATTGCAATGCGCTGTTCGTAGAATCTGTGGAGCGATTACCGACTTCACTTCCTCCTGCTTGATCTAACACAACATCGACCAAATTCCTTTCACGTCCCTTCCACTAGCTAATTTTTAATACTTGCTTTATTTCCCCTTTTCAGTGTCTAATAAACAATGACCGCAGTTACAATACCAAGGTAACTTTTCGGCCTATCATTCAGGAGTTCTATGCCTGATTCGGCTATTATAACACTCGTGTCCTTATCTATAAGACTGTTTTCGTCAGGTTTGGCTTCTGCGGTAGAAATTCCGTAGAGGCAAACCTGAAATAAAATAACAGCATTCTGAAACAGATAAATGAATTAAACTATGTAAGGTGCTAAATATTTTTCAGAAAAAACGGAACTATTATGGCTTCGTTCATTTGTGTGTCTGTATACTCGTCCGGACGTCACAGTTTCATAACTACTGATGCCTTTAACCTAGAAGATTGTATTTGCACACTGTTTAGTTCATACTAATCTTGACACGCCTGCAAACATAAAATTTCGTTGATCGAGGAGGTTAATATTATTATGGTTATTACGTGGAGAGCAAACTAAAGAAATTATTTTGATTAGGTAATCTTCATTTTTTCCGAATCTTCTTCTTCTAGCTTGCACTTATCCTGCTACTGTAGGGTCTACTGTTTCATAATAGGACGTTTTTTTGGGATTTGGCAGGCTTGTCGTTGAGCCTGCTTCCCTGGGAGAAAAGTTGTGATACCATCTATTTGTGTAACGTGTAGCTACTTGTTGTGTGCACTAGGTGTATTTTTATTTATGTAGTTTATGACGCGGAGATTGGGTACCGACCCGATGATTGCGGGGCCAAGGTTTAGAGATTGCGTAAAACGTACAGTATTAGAAACCGCAATCAAAATCTTCCTACATTCAACATAGGCCTACTTGATTTTGATTTTTTAGTTTTTTCTTTCTATTTACGCCTCATTGACATTGACGTTGAGGCAGTTAGAGGTAGGAAAAAAACGGAGACAAGGAATTTGGCAATAATGCTTTGGAAGAACTATCCCGGAATTCACGTGGAGTGATTTGGAGAAACCATGGCAAACCAATATCTGGATGGAGATTCGAACCCGCTGGTCCACCAGGCTTTTTTTTTATTTCCAATACTACTGATGCGATAGTTCTTTTATAATTTAAAGTGATATGTGTCCTGCTGAAATTATATCACCGTTTATGATTTTCGCAATATAGCAACTAGAGTGATTTTAACGTAATGGGATGTTTAATCACATGTTTTTTTCCGACAAATATATATGAATTATTATAAGGAGAATTTTAAATATGTAGGGAAAATACTTTTTTAATTTTTCATATTAGACAAACAATTTTTTTTCCTGTTGATTTTTGTGTGTGCGTGTGTGTGTTTGATTCATATATACCGTTTGAATGACAATCTCGTAACACAAATAGTAAATGCTATTTAAAAGTAACTTGTTAATAATTTTTAAAAATGTTTATTTCTTGAAACAAATTTTATGCCCAATCCATACACGGAAACGTCAGTAGGAGTAACTCGAATTTGACATCGGTAGTTTATTTTTACTTCAGTTAAGGATTAACAAGCATCACAATTCTGTACACAATACAGTTAACTTCTTCAGTAGGCCCTCCGCCACACAATTTTAGTGAATCGCGGAGTAATAATAATAACAATAATTAGGAGTGCAGTTCAGTATTACAACTTTTCGTTTCTCCCGTTATCCTCTTGTTTTACCATCCGTATTTTTTCGATTCTGAGTTCATACTCATGCGTCGTACCAAACAATCACTTCCACCACTAACTTATTACTGCGTGCTTGAAACATGACATATTTAAATTCTTTACTTGAAACAGAGACGAGAGATTGTTACCTTGCACAATTCAGTTGTAACTTTGCCGTGTATTCCCAGAAACACTAGTTTAACACCCGAAATGTTTCTACTGAAGGCGAAGATCTCCAACAATGATAATAACTTCATTGTCAAGATCGTATGGCCACTAGCGCCTTAAAAAGTATAAAAAATGCACCATTTTATAATTATTGTAAGCGAACGCTGTGCTTGCTTCATAATTCTGAGTCCTGGGTTCACATATCGATTCAGCGAGGAAATTTCACATGCTTCGCGTTGTTTATGTGAGGACGCCTGGACGTTCCACATTAAACTGTATGTCGCGGAGTACAGGAACTAATGGTCCTACCTCTAGTACAATAGCTTAGTACTCTTCTTAAAGGCCCATTCCCACGGGGCGTGGTGTGGTAGTACGCACCTTTGATCTTTTACCGCCTGGCGGTGGGTCGAGGCACACTGTACCTGCTAGCATATGCGGCAAACATGAAAGGCATCCCTCGGCGCGTGGTAATGGACGCATTTCATCTTTGCCTCATATGCTAGCAGGTACGGCGTGCCTCGACCCACCGCCAGGCGGTAAAACATGAAAAGCGCGCACTACCACATCACGCGCCGTGCGAATGCGGCTTAAGAAGGATGGAAACCTCCGGGTTGTGGGCTACGTTAATATTCCAGACAACCCGTCAGTTAGTGTTAAAGCGCTGTCATGCTGGATTCTGGGAGGTACAATGGTACCACGTTCAAACCTAGGAACTGAAATACGGCATTCCGGAATGCGGCCCATAGGCGGTTTACCGTTGATATACCCATTTAATTACTAGGACAATTTATGCATTGCCGACTCAGAGCGTACAGTCCTGAAAAATTAGTTGAAAATTAGAAACAGAAACTTTGTATGTGTATTATATTATTCCAACCACCAGTAACACAGAGCGGATACAAGTGGAGTGCCCCGCCATTTTGTTCACGGCAATAATTTACAGGAATTGTGGCTCTGCACTCAA
Source organism: Vandiemenella viatica (assembly GCA_031002005.1). NCBI lineage: Eukaryota > Metazoa > Arthropoda > Insecta > Orthoptera > Morabidae > Vandiemenella > Vandiemenella viatica. Next base: position 73,641,217 of record CM061919.1, read on the forward strand.
CTAACACCTAAAAGACTGCTTTACCATTAAAAAAAAAAATAATTAAAAAACGATGAGAAATATAGTGTTGCCTCTTCCGCATCTCTTTGTGTAAGGAGAATGACAATCCATCATTATACCAGTCGTAATAATAAGCCAAAAATACTACTTAACCATCTGGGATAACAAATCACTTTTTTAATTTTCTCTAGGGCTTCGGAATTAATTAACGACAAGATTTAACGAAAATTGAAATTAGAAAGAACACCAATGGGTCAAGCTAACTTCCGCCAAAATACTAGACACGAAAGTTATTACCAACACATCAGGTTGCGACTGTATTATTAGAATAAGTTAAATGACAGGAATAATGTTAAAAGCGGAATAGCTCTAGCGAAAAGAGCCTTACTGAAAAAGAGGAATCTTTTTGTTTCAAATATTGATCTAAGAAATATTTTTTTAAACTCTTTTTGTGGAACACAGCACTTTATTTTAGCGAAGTATGGACTTTAGGATTACCATAAAAAATGAAAATTGGAGCATTTGAAATGTGAGGGATACTGAAAATTAAGTTGTCAGATAAATTACGAAATGAACGTGCTTTGGAGATGATCAGTGAGGAGAAAAGTTTTGAATGAGTTTGTAGAAAGAAGAGACATGATGATAGGTCACATTTTAATACATACAGGAATGGTTAAGTAGTGGATGGTGCTGTGTAATGATGAACTGTGCAGGTAGAAAAATAATAGAATACATAAAGTTGATAATTGATGACGTAGATTGCAAGAAGTATGTTGAGATGAAGAGGTTCGTGCAAGATAGAAAAAAATGGATGCTTGCATTAAAAAAATCGAGAGACTGATGTCAGCAAACAATTAGAGAGGTGTGGTTAATCCGTAATGTTCTCAATTGTACAAACTAAAATTGAGACAATTGCCCTGTTTTGTGTATGTATATCCATAGTCTGGTATTTTTGCGTCACTTCTTTCACAGCAGCAGCAGCAGGCCCAGAATACGCGCGGCGGACCTGAGCGTGTTCACTTTCCAGAAGAGCGGCTTCTCGCTACTGTTGGGCGAGATATTTGCCGGCGCCGGCACAATCGCCTTCCGAATTATTCCAGTCCGAGGCGCCATACACCCACGCTACCCTGAGCCCTGTGAACAGAGGGCAATGTGATGCAACCGCGTTATTAACTGCCAGCCATACATGTTACCACAAATATATGGCAAAGACATATAAACCTGCTTGGCGAGCATGTTCGCTAATACCCAGTAAATATGCATGGAATTATATGTAAGATTATCTGGTCTGAGCGTTGGTGGTTGAAGTAGACATGTCAGTTGGCAGTTTGGCTGTAGGTTAGGTGAGGTGTTAGTGCAAGATTAGTATCACCATATCAAAGTTTTGGATTAAATTGCAATCCTCGACGCCTAAAATTCTGTTGGTGGTAATCCATCGGTTGGATGGGGATAATTTATTACCTGTTATTCCCTTGATGTCTTTCGGAAGAAATCATGAAGAGCCAGCTTCTATTGTCCTCATTCACATGACACGAAAAAACACACTTTTTTTTTTTTTTTTTTTTTTTTCTTTTTTTTTTTTTACTTATTGCTCCACGCTTCGTCGGTGTCGAAGTCATTCGAGGCGGGATGGGACAGGGGACAAGGAACGGGAAGGAATTCGGCCGTGGTCTGTTGAAGGAAGCACCCCGGCATTCGCCTGAAGTGATTTGGGGAAACCATTGAAGAACCCAAATCTGGATGCCCGAACGGGGATTCGAACCGGCGTCCTCCCGAATGCGAGGCCTATCCACCACGCTCGGCGTTACGGGGCACTGTATACTGATAAAAATATTCGCAAGCTTCCAGAATGATCAAAATTTCGCACTCCTGTTATGTTTTTACTGTCATATTCTCAAATAGTTAGTTGAAATTTAGTGCGGAGAGTTGTATCCTTGAGACATCGCAGAATACGACCTTTTGGTACAACTCGAACATGTAGATGTTTTTTAGTATTCGTTATCGTCATCTACTCAGATACATTACATTAATGTTAAGAACTCGTGATCATATTTCTGTATCATCGACATTGTGGGACTTCTATGAAAATCTGACAACTGCCTTACAGAATACTGTAATAAATAAATAGATCTATCACACGATCTATCATGACAAAAAATCATTTTGTTCTTATTATTGGTTCTGGTTGTTTTCTATAACAATTCTGCCTAAGATTAATAAAAACTGTTCGCGTTATATTGCGCTGCGTTGTTTGGTTACTAATCCCAATGTGTTTGTCTCAGTTTCTTATAGTGACTCGACGACCATACATCCATAGTGAATCAACATTACCGAAACCGTTGATTTAATAACCAAATGATGCAGGGTGATAATCAGCGGAAGAAAATTTTGTTGGTATTGCGGTAAAATATTGAAATTATTATTTACTCCTATTGATTACGTATATTCCTGATGATGACTATGTTATTAGTTATACAAATAGAATAAAAATTTAATTCAGTGGTATTTACATATCAGACGAGAAAGATAGTCACATATTGCGTGTAATATTAGCTTAACGGTAATATTTAACTAGTATGGGTTCTTCCTTCAGTGTGGTATTCGTAAACGTTATTCAACGACACAGATACACACACACACACACACACACACACACACACACACACATATATATATATATATATGTGTGTGTGTGCGCAATTATTTTTGTGTTGTCAGTGTTATGGAAGAGAGTTGAAACGGAAGATGTTGAGTTTAACGTCCCCCAACCAACCATACACAGTTGCAAATTGCAACGCCACAAGGATTTTTTAAATCGGAGGTGTCAAAGATTTTGCAAAATATGTTTAATATAAGATTAGAGTCATTAGGCAATAAAGCCATTAGACTAGAAAAATGTGCCACTACCTCCATGCCCGGAGGGGCTTTGAGTTCCAATAGTTCTTAAATATTGCACCATGTTACCAGTGGGTGACGAGGGTTGCTGAAAAGATGTAAATAACCCCGAACAGTGATCAGCAGCAACAGTTTCTTACCAGGGCACACTGGCAACATTGTTAGACAGCCAACACATGGAACAGTTATTACGGGACAGAGTTGGAATATGTGCCCAAGAGACAGTATTTTCGAAAATAAATTATATAGAAAATTCAATTGAGGTATATAAGTGAAAAGGATTTAGTTAGCTTAAATGAGAGCGTTATTAACCTTTAGGAAGATAGTGTAGGGGACAGATTGGAACTATTTACGGTTCAAGGTAGAAAGTATTTCAGTTAGTGAAGTCAATAATTTTTTTTATCATAGTTGACGTCATAGTTTGTAGCAGCGACAAAATAGCAAGGGAGGCTGCTAACTGTTTATTTTCTTATTTTATTTTAAATCTTTGTACAATAAGTATACAAAGTTACTGAAAGTTTACTGTTTGTTAATATAGGTGGTGTACCTATAAATAACGAAACAATTTTCGAATTCGAACTATAGAATTCAGATATTACACATCGAATAGTCATTGATACAGTGAAGTATTCCGCTGGTGTTGTTACAACAAACCGAACATCGTCAAAAGATGATTGATCTATTTGTATCAATTCTATAGGTACCGTGAAGATATGTGGGATTCAACCCAGGCATCTGTAAAAAGAATCTGGTGATTAGCAATTTATCACCACAAATTTACTGGTCAAGACTTTATTCACAACTGGGTCTCCAACGAGATAAACTCTCATGTCGTGTTCTACACAGCGTCTTGTTGTTTCATCTACTTCGGCAACGCTTTAAGTCAAAAAGAGTAGGCAGTCAGAAATATTTATAGTCCATAATGGGATTATAGTTGTCACGTCACTACTTCTGTAGTAACGCGAGTAAAGGTACTAGAGGGATGGATGTATTGGACCCTAGCCAGCAGAGCAGCTGGTGTGGCGCTTACAGTTAGAGCTCAAGATGCCCCTAAAAGACAGCTGGCCCGTCCAACGTCGTTAATGGACTTCCAGCGTGGAGCTAAGTTTATTTTTGACTTCTCCTCACACTGCTTAGCTGCAGCTGTGCCTCCCAGGAAATGGTCTTAGCTACAACTTCTTCCTTTAAAGCAATTTCACGTTAATTACAATGAGTCGATGTTTTGAGTGCCGCCTTGGGTTAAAAGTGGATGGTGATATTATTATGTGAGTGGCTCCCAAGACAGATAATATATTCTCATCAACCAAATGGAGATAATGAATTCATAATCTCTCTTAGTAGAAATGTGCGGAAAAATTTATGTACTCATTATTCTTTATTTATTTATTTATTTATTTTGCTTACCTTGCACGGCATGGGAACTGATTTACTGGTTCCGCTTTACTTCTTCTCTCAGTATTTTTTCATTCCTTAGCTGAAGTTCTCATTTCTTTCTTCATACAAGCTGGTCTTGGCCTAGAATGTGGTTTCTGGAACCTCATGAATTTAGTTTAAAACACATTTCGATTTCTCATCTCATCTGGAACGATTCCATCTTTTTCCATAACTTTTCTCGTATCCTCAAGCCATATCGTTGTCACCTTTAATATAGCAATAGAGTTGGAAATTCTTTTCGTGAACCTATTCTCAATCATTCTGATAACATGATCATGAAATATCAGCTGTCTCTTGTGCATTGTCTGTAACTTACACTGCATATATATATGGATCTTCGTTTATTCTTTTTTACCACATACCGTCTTTTTCCTTTAATGGTCCTAAGATTTTTCTTTCTGTTTTCCTCTGACTCCTCAATCTCAATTTTCTAATTCAATACCACAAATTCTGATTTAACAACTGTTCTCTAATGTATATACTGTTCTTTGCTGTCATCAGTCTTTCGACTGCCTTGATGCAATACTCCATGCTTTCCTATTTTGTGCTAACCTCTTCATCTCTACATATCACCTACAACCCACGTCCTCAATTATCTACTTCATATATTCTAATCTCTGTCTTCCTCTGCAGTTCTTACCTTCGACAGTTCCCTCCACCAGCAAATTAACCAATCCTGCGTGTCTCAAAATATGACCTACCAGTCTGTCTCTTCTTTCTGTAAGCTTCTTCAACAAATTTCTTTCCTCACCCATCATTTCCAAAACTCGTTTATTTCTTACTTTGTCTGTCCACTTAATTTTCAGTATTCATATGTAGTACCACATTTCAAATGCTTTAATTTTTTTCTTTCGGTATTCCTAAAGTACATGTTTCGCTACCATAAAATGCTGTGCTCCACACACAGTTTTAAAAAGTTTTTTCTAATTCCTAGCTCAATATTTGAAACTGAAATATTTCTCTTTTTCATGAAGGCTCTATTTGCTAGTGGTATTCTGCTTTTAACATCATTCCTGCTTAGGCCATCGGTTGTAATTGCTTTGATTTATATTCAGGCCAAAATCTTTCTTCTGATATATACTACACAAAATTTATAATGTTTCATGATGTTCCATAAAACTACGCGTTACGTAATTTAGATAATAAATTAAAGTATACAAATCATTTTGTTTGGTTTATGTCGAGATATTCATTTCTTTTTGTTAATAAATTTTGTGTATTGATAATTTTTAGTACATTAGCCATACGTTACATACATGTTTCTGAAATGTAAGAAACTAAGAATATTAATAAATACACATGAAATTCGGATTAGAAGTATTTTTAAATTTTGTATATATGAAACATAGAACGTTATGAGTCTAGGACGTTGGAATCTTGAATAAAAGAATATTCAAGCCTTTCCTCAAAGGGTCATGTTCAAATTTTTTCCATTTTTTTCTCTAGTCATCACCGGCTTATAATAAACTCTACATCAAAGAAGCACAAAATTCTAAGAAAAAAATTAGGCTTTTCCGATGAAATTCGGTCAAAGGAAATCGTTTTAAAATAAAATAGGTTTGTTGCAGAATATTACTAAAATAATTTCTCCCTTTAATGGGACCGAATTCCCTGTAATTTATAAAAGTAGTTGCCTCACGAGAGTAGACTGTATGAAAATGTATTATGCTTTCGTTAAAGGGCATTTTGTATAGTACTTTTTGTGTAAGGTGTGTTTTATGAGGCAGAAAATGTGTACGTTCCCTCTATTCACTTAATCTACAACGTAAATTCGCCTATAAACATTAATCAGTATAGTTACCAAACCAGATACTAGGTCTGAACAAGAGTCAATTGCAAGCGTTCTTCTTCAATATCACTGCACCTTAATCTGCACGGTAATATTGTACTGCAAAAAGTCATTGCCGGATTCGTTAATGTTCCATGCCCTCCTGCCCCGCTTCTAATGAACTCGGTGTCTAAAAAGCACAAAGCCCTAAAGTTATGCCAGTGTTCGCACTGTTCGTCTTCTGTATGGTTATCACTTTAATAGTTATGGTTCCGCAGTCAAAATACTAAGAAATGGTATTCTTATAATTTTGTTATGAGATTAAAAAAAAAAAAAACTTATTTCTCGTGCGCTATTGAGTGTCATATTGTTAGATCGTTATGAGATGTATATTTCACGAGATACAAGTTCTTGAAATCGCTAAACGCGTCCAGCCTCGTCTAATCTTCTAACCATGCGATTCTAAAACATGAAATATTTTGGCACGTAATGAAGGCTTTAGAGGAAACTGTTTTGGATGAGATACGTTGTTAAGTTTTTTTTAAATTTCATGTTTTCTGTAACCAACAAACAGTGTTGTGCTTCCGTGGATTTTGCATCCTTTTGTAAAGAAGTGTCACGGAAAGTGAGAACGGAGACTTTATCGGCGTATGCTTGAAATGAAGTCTTCACGGGTGTACCGCCGGATAGTGTTTTGAAAACACGATATTTCGACGACTAGCTCCGTCGTCTTCATCAGGTGTCGAGACATCTGCACAGGTCAGCTGACCGTTGGATACTTTTTGTCACGAAAGGTTTATTTTATTGACCGCAAAATTGAATCGTATGAAATTAAAAAAAAAAAAAAATTTGGGGTGCATTCATATACGAATGATGATATTGTTTTCAGGTACCGCATCAATTTTTGTATGATTGGCCAGATTTTGAAAAATAGTATCAATGTTGTCTGAAGACATGTTTATTTGGGCGAGATATGAACTGCGAATTTCTTATCCTCTGTGTTTTTTGTTATTAATTTTCAAATTATTCTATTACCTAAGAACTTCATTTTGCAGTTCATAAATACACAATCATAATATTAAAGTTACGGAACAATATCACATTCGTACCAGGCACATTTTTTTTTTTTTTTTTTTTTTTTACATATAATATGTCTAGCTCATCAGCAGGGAATTTCGCTTCATATTCCTGTTTCACTTCATTATTTCATCTCTCAGGCATCAGAATAGTAGAATGGCTAGAGTCTTGTTTTAGGTCTTTCGATCGTTCGAGAGAATCAGTCCAGTTCTTTCGGTCTCTGCTTCCGTCGTTTTTCTCTTAATTCTGCATACAGAGCCCTGTTGGTGAACGGTAACGCTCGGGCGTGGCATCTGGGAAGACGCGGGTTGAGTTTCCGGACCATAAATCCAGATTTTGGTTTTGGTTTTCCCGAAATCGCTCCCGATGAATGAAGGCGAATTATTTCCCGTTCGTTGCCCTCTATCCTCTCTCTATTCTAATGTCCTCGACGTCGAATTCCTATACAAATAAAAAATTACTCTCTATACTCTGCTCTTATTTGTTCTGTCATATGCTTCATGTATATTAATAAATACGGGAACTGATGCTTTACTGTATTCATACGAGCACTAATTCTTTATACAGAGTGTTACAAAAAGGTACAGCCAAACTTTCAGGAAACATTCCTCACACACAAACAAAGAAAATATGTTATGTGGACATGTGTCCGGAAACGCTTACTTTCCATGTTAGAGCTCATTTTATTACTTCTCTTGAAATCACATTAAACATGGAATGGAAACACACAGCAACAGAACGTACCAGCGTGACTTCAAACACTTTGTTACAGGAAATGTTCAAAATGTCCTCCGTTAGCGAGGATACATGCATCCACCCTCCGTCGCATGGAATCCCTGATGCGCTGATGCAGCCCTGGAGAATGGCGTATTGTATCACAGCCGTCCACAATATGAGCTCTAACATGGAAAGTAAGAGTTTCCGGACACATGTCCACATAACATATTTTCTTTGTTTGTGTGTGAGGAATGTTTCCTGAAAGTTTGGCCTTACCTTTTTGTAACACCCTGTATATTCATGTCGGTACTCTTTAGATTAAATCACGACGTTTTTCATAAACATTAGTAAATGCTATTGTTCACAAAATGCTATTGTTCACAGAATGCGTCTGCTACAGTTTCATACCTTCCTCTTAACTTAAGACTGTAAAATTAGAACGTTGTTAGTTTGAAACTGGATGATCTGTATAGTGCACTGTCGCTTCAGTGTTGATTTCTGCTACTCTGCACTTCCTGTTTTGTTTCGCCCGATTTGCTTGATCGCAGGTGCAGACCTGAGTACTCGTGGACGTGGTTTCCAGGGAGCGAGCATCAGATGGCTCTGCAGAACCGGCGACGCATCACCTCGGCGCGTGTTAAGAGCAAATTGGCCAAGTGGGAGCAATAACTCTGGCAATGACAGCTGGTGGGGCGATATATGGCCCACTCAGGACGAGCTCCAGATAGCAGCGACTGCTGCGTCTCACAGAGAATTATAGGCAGTCCACAGGAGGGGTACACCGCTCTGTCCATTCGTGAGCGGGGATTGATCGGCGGAGACTCAGAACGATCCACTTGAATAGCTGCCTGTATCTCAGCTACGCTACAGGCTACTAACCTTCCCGTGTTTTACTTCCATGGGAGGATCTCTTATAACCAAACATCCGATCATAATGTATCTTCAAAACCTTCAGAACGAACTGTTGATCTCAAATGCAGGTCAATTTGGTATTTATTCTTGATCAGGTAACTAGATTTGACCGTAAGAATTCATATTTTGTATCTAAAAAATCAATTTTGTCACTTTTAGACTCAGTGCGAAGTGTAACGTACAGTCTCTGAATTGAGGCTTAAAGTAGGAGTTTTAGTATTTACTCATAGCGTGAGCGCAAGTATGCGAGGTGCATACTTGATCGAAACTGCAGAGTTGCAAGATTCAGGTTACTGCAGCGTGTAGCGCATACTCAAGGACAGTATAGGTGATCGCTCACAAATAAGTATTCTGGCGTGGCGTGATCTCGGCCTATTTTCCGTTGTCTATTCTGCCAGCAGCAATATAGAAGGTAAGACGTGTGTCTTGTCTGGCCTTTGGCAATAGACAAAGCCATGCTTTGATTATAGCCTGTCTCATGTAGTTAGTTATTGGTTAGTTAGACAATTTATTCAGTCTCAATAACATAACAGGTGTTCGGGTTGGATCGTTACTTACTCATTCAGTCATTGGTGTATTAATTCAGTAAAGCCAGTTTCAGTTATAGTCGTATGTAGAAGTCATTTAGTAAGATCAGGTTGGTAGTACTGTAGCCATACGTGCTGCGTACGTGGTATTTCCTTCCCGTAACGTTAGTCAGTAATTGCGGAAAAATATATGGTTAGGTTTTATAATTGAAGTATGTGTTTAAATTATTCATTGTGTCGTCGAAGTCATTTACAGTCGTTAGGTTAAAACCCAAGTTATTCCATATAATTGTGTAGAAGAGTTAGCGATAAATCGGCGAGGTAAGAACTATTGTAGCAGTTCGGGATCCCTGCTAAATGAAAGATCTCCATGGGAATAAACATCCTTATCCCGACAAATAACATCTTAGTGCCCACGTAGTATAATCTGTTATAATTCGGGCAATAATATAAAACCCTAAGTTCACTTCTACGAAACCCATCCAAACCAATAATAATTGCCCATGAGTGGACTGCATGGTCTTATAAACCCCTATTTATTATTACAACTGGTGCCAGAAGATAATCTGATAGTTATTAATATAATAAATATCTTTCATATCATATAGAACAGTCACAGATGGATCTTTTGGTTTAGGTCGACTTAAACTCAGAAATAGACCAGATCAAGTCAAGCGGTCATGATGTGTGACTGTAAAAACTCGGATCCTGCACATATTAAACTTTTTCCTACCTGAACCTGTTTACCAGCTGAGAACTATTTTAGACCCGCGACCATACCCAACGGCTTAAATAAATCTTAATAGCTTAAAGAACGATCAGACTCAAAAAACAGATAAGGTGACGTCAACACTTATGACCACAGAAACCCAAAACCTGGGCAAAGCAGACTTCCACCTACAAGAGTCTGTCTGCCAACTGGGAACAATTCTAGTCCAATTACCACACCAATGGCTTAAAACGACTTTACAAGGTCCAATAATGATCATTCTAATGATATTCATCAGGTCATGCGGTCATGGTCTGTGTTACCGAGCGTGGCGGTGTAACGGATAACGTTCTGGCCTCGCATTCGGGAGGACGGCGGTCTGAATCCCCGTCCGGGCATCCAGATTTGGGTTTTCCATGGTTTCCCAAATCACTCCAGGAAAATGCCGGGATGCTTCCTTAAAAAGTCCATGGCCGAATTCCTTCCCATTCCTTGCCCCCATCCTTTCCCGTCTCTAAAGACCTCGCTGTTGATAGACGTAAAGCAGTAAAAAAAAACAAAAAAAAACATGGTCTGTGTTCGTAATAACTCAAATCCTAGTGAAGTAGGCAATACCAGTTTGCCAAGAAAACCATACTAAGAAACACTGTCATGAATGTGCACCTATTCTGCAATAAGATGATCGTCCCATTAGTTCGACGCCTCTTATTTACCCCCAGCGTAGAGATCTGAGATTTAACCCGTGTAAAACTACGTCTCAGATAATGTTGGACAAGTGAAAAGTCGTTCATCAACGAGGCTCCAGGAGGCTAAACCCAACTGGGCTCTGAACATTGCACAATGTCAGCTGCCTCGACCACAAGACAGGTTGTCGTTACTACGGACAGGTATAATCTGCACCTTGCCAGCGGATGACTGACTGCTCTAAGAGATGCTGTACGCCGTGGACTTGCAGTAAATTCTGCACTGTTTTGACTATCCGACCTTTGTTGATGTGACGGGAAAAGGAAAATATGAGAACAAAATATATTCCTCGCAATATATCATCCTGGGTGGCTGCTCATTCTTTGTTGTCACGAAGTCACGGTACATTACGCTGACGTCAGGACGCATGGTGTCTACTGAGCATAAAAAGAAGCGCAAAGCAGGAAGCAGACGCACAGTCGCGTGGTATACGACAGACGGCGCAACTGAAACAGCAAGGCTTGACACACAGCCGGATAGGACACAGCATTCGGGTACCGGGATAACAAACTGGCGATAATTACAAATATAGGCAGTGCCCTCCCAAACCTGATAGACCTGAACAGCTCTCCGAATTCACTCATCCTGCTGTCAAATTAGTACTCCAAATTCAATTCCGCGGTTCTGACTCCGGTGCACTCAGGAGTTTTTATTGGCTTTGCTTTGTTCGAATGACTACGATAGGACGCATATCCTGTGGGAAATGACAGTGGGCTTAGGATCCCCACCACTTTACCTTTTCCAGTCACGACTTAAAGGCAAACTGAAGTTTATAAAGACAAATAAATCTAAAATAATTACTTGTTTTTCCAAAAAGATACAGAGCTTTTTAGGTGAACGTTTAGCACTCGGGCATAGTATTCGCGAGGATTTCTGTTTTCAATTATTTCCAGTTTTTCCCCTCAAAAATGCATGTAGCAATTTCTCCCAGATCTTTTTCTCTAAATCATCTCTTAAAACCAATGACCTTAACGTCAACAAGCCGTACGGAACTAACTAAAGACTAACGAGCCGGCATTTTTCTTTGGATGAAGTCTAAAATCGTTTGGTGCAACGTAGCATGAGCGAAGAATTTGAGTAGTTGTTCTGAACAAGACGCGACTAATGAACAGGAAAGTTATTTTGATGCTAGAAAACATTTGTATCCTTTCCTGTCGTTCCAGTGATTATTTATGTTCGATTTGTCCACATGGTTTATAATGTTGCTGACCTGCTAGTAATGGCCTACTTCTGATACCACCTTACTTCGACTTTGAACCGTCATCCCTTCGAAATCATGAGTTTTACGCCATGAAACTTTCGCCAGATGTCACAACCGATGATCAATGTTAATGAGTGTCTTTCCTCGAGGGTGGAGAGGACATGGGATTAGCCACAGTTTTCGCAATGTGAACGTCAATATTTCACTTTTTTCCCAAAAGCCTCCTCAATCTAGCAATTATCTAGTGAAATCTATGCGTTAGATAATCCTATCGTCTTGCTGACTCCTCCAAAAAGAATTCATACTTTTATAATTTGACCAAAGTTTCTCGTTATTGCCATACCTGAAAAATGTTCTTAAGACCTCAGACTTGAATATTTTCTATTTATTTCTGCCCCTGTGTTTCAGTTGTCCACTATTAATTGCGTTCAACGACGTTATATCCGTAACACTCTATAGCATTTGTTTTCACTGAAGGTATGAAAGGATTCACTTTGTAACATGAATATTATAACGTATAATTGAATCCGCCCCTAACGGTCATCGTTTGAGTTCAAAATTCGGAAAGACCGAAAATTCGCATGCGGAGTTGCGCATTGTTGTGAAAGCAGATTTGAATAAATGTTTTATTTCTTGGCAGAAATGCTTTAGTTTGATCGTGAAATTTGTGGAAGTGGATACGTAAGTAGCTTATCGGTAGACATAAAATCTCTTAGAAAAAGATTCTAGAATATTTCCGACAAAGCATAACTGAGCAGTCAGTAAAAATAGGTCGCTTTAATTATACTTTCTCACAGGGTAACTTTTGCAGTAGTCGCGTCGCCAATTTTGATAAGCTATGCTGTGCAGGTATCTGAATTCTCTCTAATTCGAACCACCAGGATTTCATCCTACTGCGCCTTCCTTTCTGAATTATAGCTTGGGTAAATTTATGCTGACGAATAAGTCTTTCGAGTAATCATGCAAGCAAGGTGGTGCCGAGTTTTCTTGCTACCCGCTTGTTCCGTTCAGTTTTCTGACAAGTTATTTTATTATTATTTAATTATGACACTCGGCTTCGTGTGTTTTATTTATCCGAATTTTTCTTAGTTTTCACGATTATTTGTATAAATTTCGCATCATCAGAAATATTTCACTGCAAAATAGAAACAGATAGAAAAAAAGTTTAAAAAAATAACTGTAATATTGAAATATATGCTTCGGGGGGTTATTGCTAAATGATGTGATACAAAGGTACAATGAAACCATACGGTTGCTAACCCAGGAAGACAACATTGCAGATAAAATTTCAGCTAACTGCAATATTCAATATTCTTCGGTGATGTTAATCCTTTTCTGAATGAAGTTCTAATCATTGAGACATTTTAGCAAAATAGAAAATAAAGACAACTGATATGCCACTTATAGGCAATACGCACCGTTGTAAAATCAGTAACGTGTAAAAAGTACTAAATACTTCAGGAGTTTGGCATCAGATCGGAAACAGCTTTACAAATTCTATAATTCACCATAAACTGAACGCTCCAGAATTCATGAAAATGATCATAAACACTAGGTTTGCGTTAAAATAAATAAATGAGAGGTCGTTTCTAAAGAATGCCACATACCTGTATATTTCAATGGTTTATCTTATTCGAAGTGCTTTAAAAAGCAAATTTTCGCTCAGTATTTGCAATTAACAGATTGTAGTGTAGTAAATTAATAATGTTGTATTGTTTACTTTCCGATTTACTTATTGCTACGTGTTCTAATGCGGTTTTGCGCACAACCTATTCGTAGGAATCGTAGTAACAGTAGTGGCCAGAACGACTTAGGTGACGACGTATTGTTCATCGCTAGTCTATGAGCATATGGTTCGCATTATATATGCGGAAAATTCGTTTTCTATAAATTTTCATCAGATGACTGTTTCTTAGATGTTAAATTACTTAATAACAACGTAGTAAAAAGTCCGATGTACACCACACAACGAAAAGTGTTAGTATAGAGTCTGTTGCAGTCAGTGCATGGTTATTTAGACGAAAGCAAACTGTTATTTTTCTAAAATAATTGCAGGTACTCAAGAAACTGTAACTATTTTATGTGAGGGTGCAGCTAACTTCAGTTGTCTGCTGATGCTGCTTATTGGCATTACGCCTCGTCAACGTCGAGGTCATTAGAGACAGGAAAGGACTGGGGACAAGTAACTGGAAGGAGTTCGGCCATGGCCTTTTGAAGTAAGCATCCCGGTATTCACCTGGAGTGATTTTGGGAAACCATGGAAAGAAAAATCTGGTTTACCGACGAGGATTCGAACTGGCGTCCTCCCGAATGCGAGGCCAGAGCGTTATTGCTCACCCACCACGTTACGTCTTCAGTTTTCGGAAGAAGAATGGCGCCTTAACACATTGGACAGCGTATCAACTCAAAAAGAACACGAGTAAAGACAAGTAACAACAGATTCGTAATTTACTCATAACCGGCATTTTTTTATTTTAAGTTTCACCGATTTACCAATAGAGAGCGCTAAGTGTTGTTTATGCCGTAGAATAATTCCATTAAGTCCAAATTTTATGATGCTAGCAGGAGTTTGAAGTATACTTTAAATGTATCCAAAATGAATTCCATTTAGTTGCAGGCAATTTTTCTGCTTAGCTAATATTAATTGTTATTAAATAATACACATGTAACTGTTTTTAGTGATTTATTCTCAAACACGCCTCTCCTCTTATCGTGGTATCATCATCAAAGAATTATGACCTGTATATTGGAGATAACATGTTCGGCAAATAATCATTTTTTTATTTTTTCGCAAATAATGTTGTAATGGCGTCAAAATATATTTAGATTGCAAATAAAAAACAAAAGATTCCAGTTTTTTATTTTTACTTAATGTTTTTTATTCTAGTTCATCAATAATACCTAGTCCAATCTGACGAAGTTACCTGTAAAATCTGGTAATTAATAATTACACAGTGTGTATACAGGGTTCCATAAATAACGATCCTTAAAAGTGGATTATGGATCTGTTTAATAATACTTTAAAGTTCATAAGGCATCTTAAAACTCAATTTCTTACGAATCTATTGATGTGGTGATAAAGAAATGACTATTAAAAGACTCATCATATCGGTCCGTTTTATTTCAGCTGAGCAGCCCAGTCAGTTTAGTCTCGAAACTGAGATTTCCTCTACAGATGCTATAGCACTACCAAACCGCTTACTTGATTGGAGTCTTTTAAAACATGTTTAGTCTGAACAATTTCTAACTGACTCTGCACCATTGTTAAATAACTTAGTAATCAGAATTCCAAATACAAATCATAAAGAAATCTAAACGGTTTGATAGTAGTATTTTAATGTATCAGTTATTTCAAGTTTTGCTAGCAATTAACAGTACAGAAAATAAGTAACAAAAAGTATTTAAAAAAGGAGAAATGACATGTTTCTGTTACAATAACATCAAACAAGTTTGAATTGACTTTATTATAAATAATAGTCTATTATTTTAAGAGGTGAATAACAAACATTCGTTATAAGAACAGTGCTCTATTTATTTCAGTAGTAATATTAAAATGCAAATTCTTGTATGATTCAGTTCGAAATTAGAGCTTATACTACTCTGTTTGTAAAATAAAAGAAAAATGGCAAGTAACGCCCCAATGCAACGATCCTCTGGAGATTTGTAGGTGCGAATGCAGAGTCGAGAAACAAGATCGCCAGAGGAAAGAATTATGGAAGTTGGGGAGCCCATCGGAATGAAGAGGAATGGGCCCCCGAGCGCAGATGGATTGCTCGGGGAAACGGAATATATGTGAACATAAATTGATAAAGTGTGCTGCAGAATGCGAATAAGGAATCTGAGAGTCGGAAACATTGCTCTCGGTTCAACGACAGAGTTTGCAGCAAAAACAGAGCAGCATTTCGTTCCGTTGCGGCCCAACAGCTGGGACTGTAAATATTGCATCGCCGAAGGCCACACTGCTCCACGACCTGCCGTTGTTTCCGCTGGAATATTCACGGCGGAGAAAGTGAGCTCTCTATGGCTAGTTGTGAAACAACTATTTTCATACGCCATGACTAATTAGATGTATATTTTTTAACAGTTTGATGGTGCAGTGTAAATGATGTTTCAATATGCTTAAATAATTAAATGTTAATGAATGAACAGGTTCCATAAAATTCATTGCCAGTTATAACTGATCACTAACTTTTGTAAATAACCACGCGGATACAAAAAATGTAATATAACAAAATCTAATTTTTAGTTTTCATGATGCTTTGAAGCTACGCAATTGTAGAATATGATATGGTCCACCTGGAAACCATAGAAACAGTAACTTTAAACTTTTTAAAACAAAAAAGGATTTAATAAAAATTAATGCAACTGTTATTGCAATTTTTGTTTATTCTCGTCGAGGCATCGTCTGCGATATCGATACCCTGACGAGAAGCTGAACGCGTCATAAATAAACATAAGTTCCAACAACAATTGCATTGGTTTTTTTATTAAATAATATCTTATTATTTTAACATGCAACTGCAGAATACAAGATATACATTTTTTACGTATATGATCTTTTTGATTCTGCTGCCAATATAAACTTATTTATTTTTGGTTTCAGCCAGCTAGAGATCATGTTAGTACAACTGATTTCTCGTTGGTCTTTTGACTAGTATTCTGTCATTCGTTTTAGTGTCTTGTTTTAATTTGCATCTCGGCTCTTCTTAAATTTGCATTTTCGTGGAAACACTGGTGTGTTTCATCTTAAGAGAATGAAGTTCTATGATATATATGCTCCACAGTTCCTGTGCATATCCCTACTTTTATTTAGATTTATTTAAAGATTCCTGCTACTTTCACACTTTGCCAGAAGATATTACGCTCTGTCATGGAATATGAACGAGAATTTTTCTAAAACTATTGATTTGGATAACAAATAGCATAACACATGTAAAAATTTTATCCTACGAAACCTCCACTATTCTTTACGATGCATAACTGTGTAAACATTCTTGTTTCTCTTCATAGTAGTGAAAGTAATTTCCACCTCAATTTTCTTCACGAGTCCAAAGGAATGAATCTTATGACAACGATTCTAGACCGTGATAATCCAAATTTATGAAGTATACTATTTCTAATTTCTCTTGCTTTGCTACACCGGTGTGGGGACAACAGTTATCGTGGAGAAGTAAAACCCTATGGATTGGAATCATGATTAATTTGATGTACAAGGCCCACAATAGCAGAAGACACTAATAACACATTTCCAGCAGATTTCGCCGTCGCATCAGTTGATTCCACTTTCTCGAGCCAATTCTATCATTTAGTTTAAAGGGAATAGAGGTTGCTTGATAAATAGAGGAACAAACTTTAACAGATACAAATCGCTCCAAAACCTGCTCTCCTATTTTGCATATAATATTCATGGCACGCAACATTAAGCGATTTCATTGAGATGCAATTAATTTTAATAATTATCTGTATATTTCCATACCTTCCTTCTGTATCTTCTACTAATATCTATTCTTCGTGAATGTGGTCTTGAAATTTGTCGAATTTGACAGCGACTTAATTCTTGTTCTGGGTAAACTTACATGAGTGATTTTAAAAATAACGTCCTACATTTACCAAAGAAATTATGTCACTTGCCACACGTTAGACTTTGAAATCATACCACTGCAGAATTTTACAATCTTTTTATCAAAATTTCTCTTGACTTAACACTCTTACAAGTAGTAGAAGTTTCATAACGTTGCATTGCCGATTGGGTACATCAAGATTGAGTTTCCATTATTTCCCAAAATCACTGCAGGTTGGTTGATCCTAAAAGCTTTGCGGCCTGGCATCTTGGAGCACGCGGTCTGAAATCCAATTATGTTAACCATATTTCGATTTTCTATAGTTTCCTTTAAATGAATCCATCAAATATCCATTACCGAATTCCTTCCCGTTCCTTGCCTCCCACCTTTCGCTGCTGTAAAGCAGATACAGTAGCTGTAAAGAAGATACGGTAGATGGTATTGTTAGTCATTTCCTTCACCAGTATTCTGGAGTGACATAGCTTCGCGTTTGATTTATTATCACGTTGGCGCTGATATGGTTCTTCCTAGGTATCCGCTCGCGGCTCTGATGACCCGAATGTCGACGAACGATAAAGAACGAAGCAAAATAAGAATGGTTTCTTCAAGAGGTCGTGTATGGATTCATTTCCGCACCTTGCTCCTAGTCTTATGCCGCCTCCAACGTCGACAAGCCGAAGAGCTATAAAGAACGAGAAATTAAAGGAAACGTTCTGTTTGTGTTTTATTCATACTGACATTAGACGAAGATCACAGTGAAAATCTGAAAATGGGCGATTAGTTAAACAGAAGTTCAGCACATCAACATATCTTGGGCTGCAGAAAAACGTCATTCCAAAGTCTCAGGACTTTGCTAAAAGATTGAAATGACATTAACAGATAAAATACACGGTCTATTGTTGACTAAGTGAAGCAGTGAGGGTTAGCCAGGCTCGGACTGGGGAAGTCGGACGGTAGTTGCTGTAAGTTGCGGCGCTGCTTGCCGGAAACGGTGACATTGGTGGGTCCGGGACCGCCTGCCCTGGATGCTTAATGCTCGCTGCTGTATTTCAGCTCCAGGAAATTACCGGCCGGCGGCGACCGCGTCCGATCTTCTCCGACTGCGGCCGAGTGTTGCCGAGCACACGCGAGTCCATTTCCATTATACTACGACTGCGCTCCGGTTCCATATCTGCGACTTCCTCGACTGGAGGAAGACCTTTAACCCGGCAGTGGAGGGTAAACTTGCTGTGGATTACGGCTGCGGAAGCCGGAGAAACTCAAGAACTCGAGGGCAAGTTGGCTTCAAGGACAACAGATAACGATTTCCTTTCCTTCTGGCCGCTATGAATTACTTCCAAGTGCTGTTGACTGCGACCTCTGCCTCCAGCAGTAAAATTGTTATTCCAGCTCCAGTGGAGAGATCATTTCTTCTCCATCGAGTTCGGCCTTTTGTGTGGCTCAGCCAGCGGGGGATTTTATTGCTGGCCTACAGAAAAGGCGACGAAAAAATTAATGGCACCTAACTTTTCTTTTCTTGAATGCCCGTGTTTTTAATGCAGACCGGAGCCGATTTGATGGCCTAAGCCGACGTTAGTGCGTATGTCGCTCGTTGACGACTTCTTTAAGCATCGGTCTTTGTGACTCAACAGTAACCGGAATGCAAATCTATTTTCTCCATATGGAGACTTTTGACTAGAAATGTTCTGCGGAAACGTTCAGTGCAGCTATTGCAGTTTGGGAAGCTGCTTTTACGAGGCAAAGCGTATGTTTGCTCGGAAGTTGACGGAAGAATTGCCTCATAAGTCGATGAACGTTGTTGTACACAGATTTCCTCTCAGATTCACTAAGTTCTAACAAAACAGTGCCGAAAACAATACATTTTTGTGGGCGAAATACGAAGAATTGTAAAATGAGAGAGAATAGAACCAGTAAGTACCTTTGGCCAACAACTCTTGCGCAGTTTGTTGATTAAAATAGGCTAACTGGTTCTTTATCTTTATGATGTATTTATGGCAGAAGTGATTTGTTTGATACAATTTTCCCCCTGTTTCCAAGCGACCAACTCTGTAATGTGCAAAAACGAGAAACTCAAAGTTTGAATCTTTTAATAAAAAAAAAGAAGGCATATCACAAAGTATTTGCTATAGGCTTTTAGACACTGATAACGGATATTGGAATTTGGGGCGACCAGAGTTCCATAGATGTTGGGGAAACAAAGATTTTGAATAAATATTTTAAAAAATCCTTCAAGTATCAATTACTCTCGCCCAGTAAGATAAAAAACACTGACTGTATATTAAACAGAGTCAAATATTTTTTTAAAAAAATCACTGGCGGTGATTTGTAATCGAGTTTATTATTAGTTTTACAAAATTTTCTTTTAATTTCCATAAATAAATCAAATAAAAAACAAAAAATCAGAAAATTTATAGTGGAAAATTTGAAAAGAAATATGTTTACTACATATTTATTATCCGATTCATTAAATACCATGTGAAATGATAAATTAATTTTCTTCCATAAAATTATAGAATAGAAAAATAATATTTCTTAAATTAACTGAAAAAAAAAGTTTTCCTGTAAATTTATGATGTTATACGTATATATATATATATATCAGTATATATTATAACAGAATTTTTCGACCATTGTTTTTGGTAATAAAGGAGAAAATTATATTTTCATGGCGAGTCGCCAAAAATTTCTTAAAATCATAGCTTTAAAAAAATCCATACATTTTCAGAGTGGGAGGGTTGGCAGCTTTCATTTGACACTCTTGCATTTATCATCATACATTTATTTACTTTTCAGTCTTTCTTTCTTTTTTTTATATAAAAAAACTGGATATAAGTGATTTAAGTATAACTATAAAATAAATAGAACTCAGTATCATATTTTTACATTAAAGGATTCAGGAGATGTAAAGCTGTGACGAACTGGCATATATATAGTGAGAATAAAATGTCTTTTTCCATAAAAAGCTCCGTCTTTCAATCTGAAGGTTTGGAATGCTAAAAAAAATCTGCTGCCGTTCTTTGTAAACAAGTCTCTTGCATCTCTGATGATGTTGCTAACGATGGTCCCAAAACACCAGGCAAAATATAATAAAGCAATTTCAGAATATTTATTAATAATTCTCGGGAAATTAACAATTTAACTATGTTAGTTTCCAGAGAATTATTAATAAATACACAATGCGCAGAAAATTTCAGAATAGCCCACAAAACTGAAAATTGTTATTCCGAAATTTTCTAATCAAAAATTATTGTCAGTATATTTAATAACATGTGATGGAAAGTTAAAGAGCTCCCAGAAATCGTTGGACATAAAGCAGTGCCACTGAAAAATTTGGAACATAAATCGTTTGTGGTTATAGTGTTATTACACCGTGTGGCTGCGTTGCTGGGATACGGTTTCCAGGATAAAAACTCCGACCCGAATCATTACACCACAATTGAAACAGTTACCAAATAATTAGTTCGATAGGCCGGTAATTGCTATAACGTGGTTTCCACAACAGCAAACATCAATTTTCACATTTCCACCCAATTCATTCCACTTACCGGGCACAAAATTCGAAAACCTCATTCTGGAATCAGGTTGAATACGAAGCTGCACTTTTCTGTGTTAATACAAATGAAAGCAATTACACACTGCCAGCGTGAATAAACACAGTACGGTACTGTTTTAGCTGGTGTAGTACTTGACCCTTAGTCTTGCCCTAGAAAATTAACAGGATATCGGAAGATACAATTTAAATTCTACAGGTTATCAGAGATGGTGTTGTCAGTCTTGTTGCTTCTTTAAAGGAATGTTTTGTAAATATATGAAAAAATTGTTTGTTCAGTATTTGGAATTTACGCAGTTTGTGAGTCAGGAATATTTCATAACGCAATATCACTTTACAATCAGTTGTGTTACTAAAGATGCGGAAGAATATTATTATGTTTTTTTTTTTGTTTTTTTTACTACGGCTTTATGCCACGTCGACGGCTAAGGTCATTAGAGGCGGGATGGGACAAGGAACGGGAAGGAATTCGGCCATGGCCTTTTTTGATGGAAACATCCCGGCATTCGCCTGGAGTGATTTGGGGAAACCATGGAAAACTCAAATCTGGATGCCCGGGCGGGGATTCGAACCCGCGTCCTCCCGAATGCGAGGCCAGAACGTTAACCGTTCACCCACCACGCTCGGTGGAAGAATAAAGAACTGAAGCTTAAGTCGAGCACTCAGTAGGACACGGGTTCAAATACCCGGTTTGCCACGTAAATTCGGTTTTCAGTGGTTTCTCGAAGCCACTTCAGGTTAATGCTAGGACGCTCGAAGGCCTTCCCGTTTGTTGGCCCCTATCCACATAAACTGTATACCTCCTTTCTCCGATTATTAGTACTTGGTTAGGCTAGGAATGAATGACATAGCAGCTAGAAATTGCGCCATGACGTTTTTTGTTCGAACTATCCTGGTATTCGCAGTGGTAAATTCGAGAAACCATGAAAATCAAAATCTTGTTTCGTGGATGGTGATTTGAACACGCTTACTCTAGAATTCCAGGCCCAAGCGTAAAAGCAGTCCCGGTATATACACAAAATGTTCAGTATCAGCTGTGTGAAAATGTTTTACATGATGAAGAAGGTGGAGATAGCTGTTGAAACGGTGTGACTTTTTTTAAATTTTCTGCTAGAACATCGGTGAAGACTATGAGACAGCAGTTCGCTAGGAGATAGTATATTCTCATATTTCAGTGGTGTCACTGTTTCTTCTTTGCCGTATTTAGATGGTAATATAGGAGTAAGAATTGGTGGACAATGTAATGTGTAATATTTGTCACTGATATAGTTTTACTAGTTGAGAGTATGAAAGTAACCATTAATAATGTTAACAGTGTCTCTTCTTCTTCTTATGATGCCATATTCGATTCTGGGCGCAGGCAGTTACGTGATAGTATATATCCCCTCCATGGAAACTCACTTGGGCTTGGTTCCCTTGCCTTCTCCATAGTGTGTTCCTGTGTGTTTTTGAAAGTTTGGATAACTGTGGTAGTGTGTGTGTTTAGTAGAGTTCGCGTCCTATGAATTGAGAGGATAGAGTGAATCTCGCTGCCAGCCCATTCAAGCCTACTCTTCCGAAAGGCATCAAAGTACCAGACGTTTCGCCCCCTTACGACGGACGAATTACCATCAACCATGTCGTATGCCCTCACCCCTTAAGTTTTGGTGTATATTCTGCTCATTAGAAATTGTGCACCTGCCGGCCAAATCCTGGTGAAGGAACGGACACCATCACGGCGCAACAGCCAACTGGGGCAAGGGGGAGGCATTATATTGTTTAAGTATATAGGGGCGAACAGGCAGTATATCTGTGCCTGGATAGACACGTGACCGGGGAGTAGCGGTCGGGATTGGCGAGATGCAAGTCGTGTCATGCCCGACTCCGACAAAAACGGGAAGTATGAATTAATTAGTGTGGGATATAGTGAGGTAATGTTCGATGTGGTGCCGGGTTGATTAAGTAGCCCAGAACAGTGAAAATAGGTGGTGCAAACAGAAAAAGACAGCCACTTCATTGTGAGGAACAGTGTGTGTTATCTAGCATAATTAATAAGTGTTGGCTGTCGAACCAATTATCAAGTTGATGGAAGTGTTAACAAACGCAGGAACCTTCATCACGGAAATACGAAGTTCCGATATAAAAATTCACGCTCAGATTGTATGGCGGTGTTCGCAGTAAACATTGAAGACGATTAAAAGTGTTTGTTGTCTTATAGCAGCTTCTGACTTTTTATTTGAAAACTTAATCTTTTCCAACATTCTGTTGGTGGCGACCGGATCTGAACTGGCTTTCTTCACAAGAGTGTGTATATTAACTAATGAAAGAATACGTGTAAAAGCCTCTTTATGATGTTACAGTTGGCTAAGTAACTTACAAATGTCTTATTAATTTAACATTAATAAGACGAATTTCATGTTATAAAATGTAGATAAAATGCAGAGAAGTGAAAATCTTCAGGTAGCTTGGCTCCTTAGTGAGAATTGTTGGATGTTTCCTTTGAAGAGTGCTAGCAGGTGGTTCAAAGACTTGGAGTCTGTGAAATAAGTGTGAAAGGAGACTGGGGGATTTTGAGATATGATTGTGGCGGAGGATGGAAAAGATCAGTTGGATTGATGAAGAACAATGAGGTATTGTTGGACGACGTTGAGAGAAGAAATATTTTCAAGACTCTCAGAAACAGCAAGAGAAATTGGTTAAAGCTTTTGATATGATATAAAAATAATAACTAAAATTAACTTAGTCCACAACCGGAGGGTTGGCTGGATCGTCAAGAAGGAGACATCAAAACTGCCAGTTCTGTGGCGTGGTTAAGCCGAGCTGAAGCTATTATGCGACAAACCCCTTGGATTTGTCGCGACCTCCACCAACCGATTAGAGTAATCAGCTGTCTGTGAACATATGTCGCCATGTTAGGGTAAGTATTGCTTAGTGTTTATAGTTAGTACAGGAGCTCCAGCAGTACCGACTATCTCCTGTTAGTGTTGTGGCCAATATTATGACTGAGCACTTAGCATAGTTCATGCAGAATTATTCTTATATATTATTTTTATTATCAAGGTTACTTTGAAGAAAATACACGGTGCAGACATTAAGTATTGGTTATTTATTGATAAACATTTACAGAGGAAACATACATTTGGATGAACTTTTAAGATAAAAGCTATTATTTCGCAAACGCGCTGAATGCAGGACAATTACGACGACACTGATGATACGAGATATTAATTGCGTAATAACGCCACTAATCTCGAAATGGATTCGACAAATAGCAACTGCTGGGAGGACTGAGTGACTTAAGATGGACTAATTCCTGATACAGTGCAATCATGAAATACTAAGTTGCCAAACATGGAGTATCCAACAAGCAGCATATTACCTCAGTGATGTTATGTGCCAGTTGGTCCGCGACTAAAGAGATAAAATGATCTCTACTCAAGCGACAGGAAATTCCTTTGCGGAGAGAGGCTAGTTTCTGATTGGCTGGTTAGCATTTTAATAACATTAAGTGATCTGGTTGGCTACAGATGACGTCTATGAGGTGCTAGGCGAGCCTTGTGTAGCAGCTTGGTTGCAAACTGTTGGTTCTCATGACACTCAACCACATCTTCAGATCCCACGCGAAGCTGTGCAGCTGTAGGGAGGTGGTGTAATGTCATACGAGTGTCGTGGTTGATAAGGCTCGACAAGCTGCGTAGAGCATTCGGTGTCTTAAATTACAAGCTGGGAAAATAGCTCTGAGCTCCTCTCGACTGTTAAGAACGAAATGAAATAATGACTTTAAACTATTCCTATATCCCAGAAAAGCAATAATGCGACAGTTCCAATCCTCTAGGACAGTGGTTCCCAATTAGTGGTAAGCGTACCCCCAGGGGTACGTGAGGTTTCTTCAGGGGGTACGCGCGGTAGTCTCTTGGCTAAGGTAATCACTAAAATAATTGAAAAAATCCACTTTTATCGGCCAAAAGAAACATTACTATCACCCAAATATATTTTAAGATAAACTGTGTTTGTGTCAATTATATTATTGTAATCCTGTGGTTGTGAGAAGCACTCTACTGGGATGAACGAATTCATTTATTTATCATTTCAGCTGTAAGGGGTACGCGTGGTTGAGCTCCTTCTTGCAGTGGTACTCGGGAAAAAATAATTGGGAACCACTGCTCTAGGACTTTCAGTTTATTAAGGCGTAGCTCATATGATCAAAAACAACCCTTAAAAATTCCTAGATCCTCCAAGATTTAATAACTATGACCGGCCACCGAATTTTTGTAGCTACCACAGCACTCGACAAGGTTTTATAAAAGAAAATAAAAATAAAAAGTGACGGCAAGGGCTCCAAATGGGGGGAGTATTGTTTGGGGGGATGGGGAAAGGGGGAAGTTTGGAAATTAAAATGCAAAAGAGATGTACCAATATGAAGAGAATGGTATTTAGAAGATTTGAATAATACATTACGTATTAAGATCTGCATAAGGGTAAAACAGTTGTGCCTTGGATGCCTGGATTAAACAGTGACATGACAGAATATTAAATGCTCTCTTCAAGTTAATTCTTAGCCATTGGCGTGACTCGAAATAATTGAGCGCTATCCGCACAACATATTTTTCGCGTAGCATCGTTCATTTAGAATGCGTGGCAGATGTCGAGCTGCCTCCGTTCTTGTGAGGCTGCCTTCATTTACCGCCCGACGCTGCGACACCTGCGCACCTGTCTGCGCATGGAGCCGGTAATATTAACCAGGGAGAGGCGAACCTGGGCCTCATCTGTATGCCGCTCGGCCGCCCTCACACCCCATAACGCAAACTCATACATTCGCAGGCGGGCGAACCAGGTGCGGAATGGTAATTACCGACCGAAGAACAGAATACTTGCAAGAACAAATAACGCAGCTGAGAACACAAGTCTGCGTTGATTCTCAACATCTTGGCGTATCAATCCAAACATGTTATACAAAATTTGTTGTTATTGTTATTTTCTCTCATCTTTAATATTGTAGCAGAATGACCAAAAATGGGTCATTCCGTACATTTTTATATATATATTTTTGCATATTTATATATATAAAAAGAATAGAGAGAAATTATCGGAAAGAGTTGTCAGTGTGTGTGTGGCACGTGAGCCAGACGCGCCAGAAGGTCGCGGCAGCCTGGCGGCGGCCAGGGACAATGGACACCAGCTACCCTTCTCACGCAGTCGGTCAGGCGTATAATCCCTTAGCTCCGGGGAAACGGTAAACCAAGGTGAACAAACTACCCGAGCCCAAGTTTTACGAACGGGGAATTTCGGAGGTCACAGGTGACGGAAATGTCCGAGGCTATCCCGAGTTCAACCGAGTCGAGGAAGACAAGGTTCGCCCATCGTGACAGCCGAAGGGAGGAGCTTAAAAATGGCAGAACCAATCGACAGAGACGTTCCTTTGCATTTTGTAACGATGGTGTATTTTTTTTCATGTACACCACGAGTGTAAGAGGAGGCTTTTTCCGGCGGACGCTGGAGAGAGGACTTGGTTCCGAGCCTTCAGAGGAGAAGGAGCGGATCTGCCGAAGCTGGAGATCGCTCTTGGCTTCGAACCTGAGGGTTAATAAGCGTGTTGTACAGTGAGGTCACTGTGCACGCATCCATTGCGTTTGCACGGACGTGGTGCTTTGTCCGCTATAGCCAAGGGGCTATAGTACTTCCGCCGTCGCGGGAAATACATCGCCGTCACGGTAATCATCCTACAAGTGCAGTGTGGTACTTTTATTCGGTCATTGAGTACAGCCCTGTAACGGCCACTGAATGATTAGGAGTTCTCGCACCCCCAAATATTGAGCTAGCTGGGGCAGACTTTCTTAAAGCCACACTTGGTGGATAATATAAATTATCCTGGCGCCCGGCATTTGAGATTGAATACAGTTGATGACAATACTGTGTTTGATTTATGGTTCCCCGATCATTGTGAAGGGAGCTTTCATTTAAACAAATCAAGTGTGTAGCTTTCTTGCTTGCCAATTGACATTGGGAGTTTGTTTCAAGATTAATTTAAAGGTGGTTGTATTTTGATGCTTTTGTTTATTTGTTAATATGTGTTGGCAATTGTAAGAAGAGGCTTTGCATAGTTCTTTTTATCATATTTCAATGTGTCAATGTTAACGATAAATAAGCCTCGCCTGTACGCCATTTGAGTACCAAATAAATTAGCGGCCTAAGGTTTCTTTAATTATATAAAAAGAAGTAAAAGGTTTTCACCCTTACCTCCCCCCCGCGCTAAACCGCCACAATATGTAACAAATTATGAATCTTCAATGCGTAGACTCCAGCGGTCATTATCAATGTTAAGTTGGTTGTCCGGTTGGAAAGGCGTCGTTTTGTTGAAACCTGACGTTTCTGCTATCATTCTGAGGTTTTCTTCAGAGGACTACGTCACTTTTTAACAAATTGAGGTGGCTCCACCAGGACAACCAAGTTAACATAATTATTCTTCATGTGTGTCAGTGGTTAAATGCTTTATGACAAGACCAGTAATTACGATTAACGAAGATCTTGTCCAGTCACTAAAATAAGTATAACAACTTTTAAGATTTTAAATTATTTTGTCTTTATTTCATTTTATATTTATTTTCATATCTGTCGAATCCACCGGGATAGATCAGGAGTCGGGTTCTCGGTGCAAGGTAGATGGCTCACCAGCGAAGGTAGGCTGCGGATATCCCTCGAAAAGTGGAGGAGAACTACGAGAACATAGCTGATACAAGAATCCGGTTTATTAGACTCAGTCTCACAATACACAATGACATATAGCGGAGTGATGTTGCCTCATTGGTCAGACATGGAGAAAGCTCCGTGTGCTGTGCACTGCGGTTAAGTAGGGCCCTCATAGGTCACTCTGCAGTCGCTGTGGCGCTGGCATCCTGCTCGCTGCGTCTGTAGCGCCATTTAGTAGCGTAGCCCCGTACTCCAGATCCGACATACCAATATCTACGTGCTTTTAGAAATAGAAGATCTGTTACATTTAATTGAGCATTTATTGGGCCCTAAAGACAAAATTTTTGAATAATATTTCCCATTTATTTTACGCCAATAGAGGCATACCATTTTATGTTATAGAAGTGATCGAAGTCAATCACGAATGGCAATTTTAATCAATTTTTGTAAATTTGACTCAATTTTCTAGCCTCTGAAATAACATCACATAGCCTCTCAACCTGTGAAGTTGCATTTTGTTTCCTTCTCCCTTTCTGGGTGGTTCTCTAGAATAATAATCTGAAGTATAGAGTGTAAAAGACATTAGTACAAAAAATTCCAATCTTGACTCTTTACCGTAAACATATTAGACTATTTAAATTAAGTGAAACACCACATCAGTAAAAAAACTTGGATTGTTTATTTAGAAAATGCTCTCTGCAGTAATATAGCAGAAAATCTACGAGGTTCGCTGGTTTACAGCGTTCTCTAGAGTTATAGAGTTATCGTGAATGTTTTGGTAACTATAAATGTAGTGTGTTATTCGTGCTGATGTCTGAGATTGAGAAATTTGAGAGGCTGGAACACAGTGCCAGAAATTTGGGCATAAACTTGTGAAATATATCAAAGAGGATGCAAGGTTTTATGACCCAATACGACGGACGAATAGCTGTCAGCAGTAAACTGCGTCCAAATTCCATGCTTTTGACTAACTCAGGTCTTTTTGCGTAATGTGTTGATTAGGAAATGCGCGCTGTGACATTTCGTAACATGCTGGCTGAGAAATGATTGGTGCATTATTTTCCACGATCATGATTCTAACTACGCTCTAGAATATAGAACAACGAGGAAAGCCTACAACAAACGACATTTGTCGCCAACATCTGTTTGTTCAGAACTGTTATAAAGCCTTTTAGACGAACGAAGAATCAGTGGAAAAGACAAATTCTGACATAGTATCTTTATTTTCCGTTAAATCACATGGTCAGCATGATGGAATATGGTCAGGAGATGATGATCCCTATTCATGCAGTTCGCAGATCATGTGTGTTAGTGCATGAGCTACTCACCCATGATGCAAACTTTATTATAGCTGTTGACTAGGTAAGGCAACGGCCATAAACCACGTAGCTCCATTATGGCCTCCTGTGAAACCCCCATACCTCCCAAATAGCCTGACGTGGCTTTTGCCTGTATACTCCCCCCCTCCCCTGTCGCCCCTGCATGGCATGAAGCATTTTCCCTATTAATTCCAAAAGACATTTTGTACTGTTTTCTCTTGTCTGACTATCGTAAATTACATACGGAGGTAATTAAATGACGGAAAGAAATATTCACATGCTGGTGTCTCTTCTTTATCTTATTCTAACTGTGACAAATAACGTGAAAGAAAACCCACGTGGTTTGGCTCGGAAAACCCTCCCCCACCCACGTAGCCCAAAGTCACTTTCTACACAACCCCTCCCTCCCTAGACCGAGCCACGTGGTTTATGGACGGTATCTAAAGAGGGTCAACAAGGGAGAATCGATCATGGTGGGTGAGCGATAATGCTCTTGCATCGCATTCGGGAGGACGTCAGTTCGAATACCCGACCGAGCATCCAGATTTGGGTTTTCCATGGTTTCCCCGAATCATTCCATGCGAATACCGGAATGGTTCATTGCAATAAACATGACCCCGTCATTTCACACCTCTAATGACCTGACCTCGACGAGCCATAAAACCATAAGGGAAAAAGGTAAAAGTAGCGAGAATAAAACATTGATGAACCTACCTGTTTGCGAAGCATGTCCGTGATCAATATGAATTTTCTTGTTAGTTCGGTAGGATTTGGTAGAAACTAGTCAATAAATGAGCTAAAAATTCTTTCTTCGTTCCTCACTCAAATAATACACGATTTTTTTTTTTGGTATATGTTGAAAAAGTCATACTGTAAAGTACCAGAGGGCCGCAAAGAAGTACAATGTTTCTCCTTCACTGTGTGCTGTTTCTTGTTGTACAAAACAAGCAAAGATACTTGTAGATTCTCTGAGTCTGCCCAGTAGTTTCATTCCATAGGGAACAAATTGTGTCTTTTTCACAAATTTGATTTACCCTGTATAAAAAAGGAGTTTTTTGTCCTTCCGGTCCACGATGATCTTGTTCCAGTTCGCGATTATGTCGTATCCACCACTCTTCACTATACCGATTATTATTTACACAAAATATCCCTCTAAAATTAGATGTATTCCTGTTCTCTCAAAATTCAGCTCTCCCATTTAATAAAACTGGCAAGATCGGCGTTTCATACAGCTGGATTCTGACTGAATTGGCTCCTTACCACCTCAGTCATCCTGACCTGAGCGAGATTGAAGAAACATGTCCGATCTGTAAATTTGCCTTTTTTTTCTGTATTTTGTGTTCTAAATCAAGAACGCTCCCAAGTATTTTATCTCACTGACATTTATGAAGACTAGGTTTCTGGTGCCGTTTCCAAGCTTCAGATCGTCCGTGACTTAGTGGAAGATACTCAGTCTTCATTTCGATCAGAAAGTATCCTCTTCTCCGCTTCGCTCTCGAGGATCTCATAAACTTGTGTCGGATCATCCCTCCGAGCGTGGTGGGTGAGCGGTAATGCTCTGTCCTCGAATACGGGAGGACGAGGACGTGGGTTTAAAACCCCGTCCGGGCGTCCAGATTTGTGTTTTCTGTGGTTTCCCCGAGTCACTCCAGGTGAATTCCGGGATGGTTCCTTTAAAAAGGCCATGACCGAATTCCTTCCCTTTCCTTGTCCCAATTTCTTTCCCGCCTCCGACCACGATGACGACGAAGCGTAAAACAATAAGAAAAAACAAGTAGATTATCCCTCCATCTGACAGTCACATAACACCATCAGCAATAGGAAACATGCGCAATGTTCTCAATTCCGGTCTACATTCTGTCAAAATCTTCGTGAAATTCTTTCCTCAATATCTTCACTAGCATGATGTTTGAAATGGTAATTAAGTGACTATTAATTAGCGTCGTCCCAGTAACTACATCAAAGACGTGTGAAAGCCCGTAAAAGTACTCAGGCGAAATATTGTGTGTCCCTGAACCACTTCTACATTATTCAGTAGAACTCCAATCATCCGATCTCCGACTATCCGAATCATTTCAGGCAGTTAAGACCTGTGTGGAACAAGTTGAAAGGCATATCAACTGAAGAAGAGATGTAAAAGGAGAAAAAGGAAAAAGCAGCTCAGGAAACAGAAAGGGATGGAGAATATGTGGCTTCAGAAACATTCTTTTAAAAATTCCTGGATGTTCAGAAGTTAGTGATGAAGATATATGATAATGGGTGGTGTGTGATTCGTCAGACCCTTGATATGAAATTCTAAATGATGATAAACTTATTGAAAGTGTGAGAGAAGAAAGTGTCGAGGAAGAAGATGACCTTAATGTCGAAGTTGAACCATCAGCTAGTCAAGCCTTGAAACTGCGTTGAAGTGGATGGAGCGTCAGCCCGAGTGTAACAACATGCAACTTCTCACTCCCGAGCGCATGAATACAGTCAAATAGCTTACTTTGACCGAGATGCCCAGCAAGCAATGACTTTTATTTACAGTACGGTACATACATACATACATACATACTGTACTAATGTAAAAGTGTTGTCTTTTCATCTAATTAATTAAAAACTTTTTCTTTTAAAAAATTTTTTTCTCCCTTCTTCAACGTACATAAAGTAATTAATTAAAAATCCAACAATCCGAATTTTTTATCATCCGAATGGTGTCCGGTCCCAATTGATTCGGATAATTAGAGTTCTACTGTACTTCGTAAATGAAATTAGTGTTTCATTAATAACAACAGCTTCTTTGGTACTGAGAAATGGATTAGTAGCTTGTAAACCAGCTCTTTCTATCTTCTGTTGTTCTTTACCAAACTGGAATAAGAGGAGTTTGCAATAAATCTCAGGTATTGCAGATGTCACCCTCGCGAAGAGGAAGCGATGCGTCTCGCTGACATTGCCGCGCACAGTGGCAGAAATCAGGAAGCTGAGCTGGGAGCGCTTGCCCCAGAGGAGACCCCGATAGTCAGCCTCAAAGAGGCGTCTGCTGCTATCGGGACCGGCAGGTGGCGCCGACAGCGTCGATTCCGGCGTTGGGGGCGTCGCAATAAGCCACAATGGCGAACTCACAATGGCCGTCCCATTGTCGGCTGATAGCCAGCCCGACGCGACGTCGCGACACAAACAAAGCGGCCACTCGCCTGGCTCGAAGATAACCACCGCTTGTGCTGCTATGTAGGAGCAGTAAGAGAACGCGATCGCTAGGGAAAGAGGGCACTCGCATCTGCTGGCTTGTTCCAAGTTAATGCCCTCTGTGCCAGGGAGCGCAGCAACTAATGCTGGTTAGAACTCACGGCTGCAGGGTAAATCACATCACACCCTCAAATATGGTAAATGAAATTCCATCGAATCATCCTTGATAATTCAGATTCTATTAATATAAACACTACTGTAATTTAAACAGAAGATCGTGATGAATATGCCAAGGTTTTAAGAAAACTGGTAAATAAAACCTTGCTTGACTATAGCGGAATTCTGTCTCACCCATGTCGTGCACATCAAATACACCTTCTGAAGCGTGGGCAAAGGATGTCAGCCAGACAGCCAGATATGTTAGTGGAAATAATCATACAACACATTGACTACGTGATGCGACGATTTCTTTTTTTGTTTACGGTTTTACGCCTCGTCGATGTCAAAACAGGAAAGGAACTCGGTCATGGCATTATGAAGTAGCTATCCCAGCATTCGCGAGTAGCGATTTTGGTAAAACATGGAAAATTATAATCTGTACAGACGGTCGGAGATATTAACACGCGTCCACCCGAATACAAAACTAGAGCGTTACCGCTCACCCACTACAATCCGTGCCTGGTACGATGTAATGAACGAGTTTGGTTAAGTGGAAATGGAAAAGGGAAGCGACAGTTGTATATGAGGGATACATTGATGATGAAGCCTGGATGAATATAGGATGAAGATTAGAAGTATTTGGAATGGAAAAGATGACCATAAACATTGTAAGTATGTGAGGGTGATAAAGTTTTAAGGGAGTCACTGAATTCAATAACTTATCAGTGCAGGTTGTAGACAACATGTTCAAACAGTAAAACACCTTAGAGTAGAAATTCTCTCGTTGGTTAATGATTTATTACCGGATTTCTATATCAACTGAATAAGAAAATTCATTGACGTTTCGGAGAAATTTGCTACTTTAAATGGTGGCTAGGTTGATTTTTTTTTTTTAACTTATGGCTTTACGCCTCGTCGACGTCGAAGTCACTATAAGTGGGATGGGATTGGGGACAAGGAACGGGAACGAATTCGGCCATGGTCTTATGATGGAAGCATCCCGGCATTTGCCAGGAGTTATTTGGGGAAACCATGGAAAACCCAAGCTGGATGCCCGGACAGGGATTCGAACCCGCGTTCTCCCGAATGAGGGACCGGAGCGATAACCGCACACCCACCACGTTTGGTCCTAGGTTGAAAACTAAATCTCATCTGTTGTAGCAAATAAACCATTCTTACCATTTATGTATCATTAGATGAATACTTTCTTTAGACAGTTAGTCAGAAATTGTGCATTACTTATTAGGTAAATGTCGTATAGGTTCTTAATCCAATAATAGTCAATTTACAATGATCATTTTGCTTCTATTCCTTATGTCAAACACAGTTCTTCGTCACTTTGAAGATCACAAAATTTGTGTTTTTACTTCGTTAGCTTCACGCTCTAATGAAAATAAAGAGAAATACAGAAAATATGGAATATTTGTAGTGCAACAATGTATCTACTAGCTGATAGCTCGTGCCATTCAGTAGGATGTTTTTCCTCTTTTGTTATATGCAACTTTATATTACCTATCAAAGATATTAAATTTGATTCATAAAATAGAATTTGACAATATGTTATCGATTTCATTTGGCATGTATGCAGTGCAGCAATTAGCAACATGTGCCATTGCGATATCGCGCATTATATATCTGAGATGCTAGTTGCTTTCCAACCCAGAATTTGACGACTTGGTAATGACCCTGCTTGGCGTGTTTTTAGTGCAACCATCTCGCCACAATGCAGAAGCATCCAGTATTACATATAACGCAAATTTTCACCAGTACATTGCAAACCTTAACTCGTGACACTGGATCTGACGGTATACCATCAATCCTGTTACTGGTGTCTCATTTCGCAACGTCCATTAAGAGCTTACCAGCTGAGTAGTGTGTTAATGCTGCCGCTACTCTGGGTCTGCACCAACCATGCAGCCTTTCGTCGCCGGCCAAGTCTGAGAAGCAGCTCCCACTTCGGGCGCGTGCATTATTCAGGACGCTCTCGGGAAAGGGAGCGACTCACTTGATCGCAAGCCACCTTCTCACGGCCCATTCCTGGCTCGCCCACATCCTCGAGGTGGCGAAGAGTGCCTCATCTGTTTAGCGATAAGGTACTTTCACGAACTACCAGTGTAATATCACTCGTCATGGAGCTTCGAGGATCGACTCAGCCAAATTGCAATGCATCGTACGTTGTTTGTTTTGGTTTTTGGCCTCTATCCTATGATATATTGCATTCATTGGTTCCAGGACCTACCTTCAGTATCTAGCAATACACTTTGACGTTGGATTACTAAAAGTGGTAGTTTTTCTGTAGTTTTAGACATCAAACAAGTCAATATTAAGTAAGATACCTTTTTGGAACTAAGTCTTGTAACTATTTTTTTTTTTTTTGCTTTCTCAACCATCACTGTATTTCTTTGAGTCAATCCATACTCTCTTTCTATCCATAACTGACACCTTCATCTCAAAATCGCCTCTACGACGTGAACCTCATTTATTTGTTTCATTCATACTAATCTTCGATTTTACCTGCAGTTTTTACCTTCCATTGTTCCCTCCATTAACAAACTAACAAATCAACCAATTCCACAAGTCTTAAAATAAGATCCACTAAATTTTCTTATCTTTCTCGCTTTCCAGTTTACGGAAATATTTATCACCTATTTGAACAGTCCACTCAATTTTCATCATAGCACCAGATTTCGACTGCTTCAATGTCATTTATTTTTTCTGGGAGACTTGAGAATAAATTTTCACATCACTAAAGCGATGTGTTACATACAAACAATGTTACAAATTTATTTCCGATTTCTATGTCATTATATAAAAGTTATGGATCTTTTTATTTAAAAAAAAATCTTCTTGCTATTTACAAGTTTTGCTCGTCTTTTAAAGTCGTCCTTGATTGTATCGTCTTCGTCAGTTATAATTTTTATTTTTGAAAAACTGAATATTATTAAGTTTTTGCACTCATTCTTCTGTTACTGTTATAATTTCTGCTAAACTTGATGACTTTTCGTATGCTTTGAATTTATTTTTGTCCAAGTTCTTATATATTTTTTTTGGTATGCCACTCAGTAATTAATCAGTATTCTCACTGTTGTCCTGTCACAGGGTAATAATATCAGAGACTTGTACTGATAGTTAAAATTGATCATAATTAATTTGGTTGCCAGTTTTTCGGTTTATAATAACATCTGTGCAAGCCAGTATACATGTCTGAGTCAGCACGTGGAGTAGATAACGTTACAGCTGTCCAACTT
The DNA here is from genome assembly GCA_031002005.1 of Vandiemenella viatica. Lineage (NCBI taxonomy): Eukaryota > Metazoa > Arthropoda > Insecta > Orthoptera > Morabidae > Vandiemenella > Vandiemenella viatica. The sequence continues at coordinate 73,676,869 of CM061919.1, forward strand.
GAGGAAAAAAAACTTGGCATCTTCAATGACAGAGCTCAGCTCTTCGCCAGAGTAATCTAAGCACATCTTCGTTACACCACTCACAGTTGAGTGTTGTTCCGACAATGTTTTTAGATATTCGTCACTGGAAACAATTCTTCTATTCTTCCAACGACCTATTAATAGAATATGACTTACCTGCTTTTTCTTACTCTTTTGTTGCTTAAGGCGGTGTACTAATTCTTTTGTGGCTGATTTGGTTAAGAAGCATGACCTGGTTCAAAGCCAGGCTCCTCCAGGAAGTTTTTTTTTTATTGTGGTGGGGGGATTTACGCCTCTTCGAGGCCATTACAGGCGGGATGTGGATTGGGGACAAGGAACTGAAAGCATGCCGGCATTCGCCTGGATTGATTTGGCGAAACTCGGGAATACCCAAATCTATATTGCCGGACAGGGATTCGAACCCGCGTCCTCCGGAATGCGAGGTCAGAGCGTTAACCGCTCACCCACCAAGCTCGATGAATGTTTATGGTCTTAAAAACTGACCTGCACTTGTGGCAAAGCTTTGCTTTGTTATATGAACTGCGCTAGGACGCTACGTGGTTCGGATTCCGCGTAAAATCGTAGGTACGCTATACCTGGGAGGATTAACAGCTTAGGTTAGGGTAGACACGACTCAGGTACACACATGGCAAATCGAATCTCAGACAACCGGCGGGCGAACTACACATCAAGATCTCCCGGCCAACAATGCCATAAACCTTTTTTTTTAATATTACAAAGTAAATGTGACCTGTAGTTTAACGTGAATCCGAATCACCAAGAGTGTTAGAGTACTTAACATAAATAAAGATTTGCTCAGTTACGGCCGAAGTAGGGTTGCGCGGACGTTTTGTATTTGAGATAGACACATCAACAACTTAGTCACAATACCACGCATTTTTGCGGTGACTGATATGAAATAATTTATTGAGAAGTTTATACTACACAAGGAAAATTTGATACGATTTGAGGAACGAATTGCGTGATTCGAGTCTCTCCATTCGTAATAGTAAGCATTGCTATCTTGCTGACCAGAATCCAATCTGCAAAGAATTAGCATAGTAATCAAACTAAGTAACGCTGATTTTAGAAGCTTTTAAGTTAATGGCTTAGCACCGAAAGTAATAAACTGTGGACTTTTTACATTTGTACTCAAAATTTAGTTAAATGAGTAGCGAGATTATTGAACTATAGTTTTTCGCATTGTTGCACTATTGAATCCGTTGGGTGAACATTAACGCTCGAGCCTTGTATTCGGGAGTACGTGAGATCAAATCCCCGTCCGGCCATCCATGTTTCAGTTCTCCATGGTTTCCTGAAATTACTCCTCTCGAATTGCATGGTTCCTTCACAAAGTTATGGCCGAATTTCTTCGCTTTCCCTGTCCCCAAATCTCTCAGCCTACAATCGCCTTGATGTCATTGAGGCGTCACAATATATATATAACGATGCAGTTAAAATTGAACAGTACGTAACAGCGGTCTACCATCCGATACAGATGTCGCGAATTCCCTAGAAGGTTTGATTCCAGGCGTGAATACACAGAGGCATGTATTTGACTGTACTTTGGTATGCTGTGTACATCAGGAGATGTTTTGAGTACAGTAGAAGAATAGAGACGAAAACCTCTGGAGAAGAAATTATGCCTTACGTATATTATTATCTTCGCTACAACGCTTTTATGATCTAGATCCAAGTCGAATTGTAGGTTTCCCGATATATGTATATATATATATATATTCGGATAACGCAGCCAGTGGAAACTAGGTCAATCGATAAGAAACTAAACCACATTATTATTATTAAAGGGTAATATTTCTTATTTTATAGTCGAAGTTTGACCATTGCAGATTCAAAAATAAGTGTAGTCACAAAGTTAGAAGGACAAAAGCGGTGTCAACGATGTGACAGCCCAGTTCTCCCATTGTGTCGACTTCGTCTCACAGACCGCCAAATGCCGCAGCAGAACTACAATTCCAATACGCCGACCAGTCTTTTGAGGGGCAGTGGCACGCGTGAATTATGCATTTATGGATACTGTACCGGGCGTATTAACTGGCTGCATCTGCAGCTCTCGCCGCAGCGACAATTCCAGCTGGATATTGAGTTGTATATTATGAAAGAGGATTTGTGAAATGGAGTGGCCGTGATTATGCATAGCGATCACGTCGTGAACAATTCATCACCAGTGGTCGCAGATTAATGACATTATAATTCGAAGTCTGATAGTGGAAGTTGCAAAGTAGCCGTTACTCAGCCGGCCGATAAGCCTTCTGTGGTTGTGACAGCATGTGCAGTCGTTTTTTTCAGAGGTTCTGTTAATTCTCACCTGTGAGAGACCAATCACAAAGCCTGGATTTACGGTTAGAGATAATTAGTCTATTATAACCAGTGTAGCCGTACCACGCTTCGGATATTAAATACACAAAACTTTGATGGATGATGTGATTTAGATTTATAATTACTTTATGGGAGAAGGGGAAAGTTGCGGTATATGACAAACGACAAACACGTTCGACCTGTGACTTGCTTCCTCCCTCCTGTGCCGTCTTTTGACGATTTTTTTATAATGATTTTTTGTAGTGATCGCTGGAAATTTGTCCAAAATTCCAATAATTTATGTATTATGTGATCTACATACATGCCATTTTTTTCTCAAATGTATAATTTATGAGAAAGAAATTACGAACCACTTAAAAAAGGAAATAAGGAAGTTTCTCTATTTTCATGAAGGTACAACTCATTTAATTCACAGTTACATCCTTGCAAGTGTAATACCCGTTCAAAACGTATGCTAAATATTTAACTTGTACTCGAGAAATCGTTGCGTTTTCGAAGAGTAAAAGAGTCCTGATTTTATGCTTCTTGTTAACAACCATAAACTTGGCTATCTTTATGTTGCTCTTTAAACAATTCACAACACACACAGTTTTCCTTTAAACGGGTCTGAAGATGTAAGCTATAGAGTGTAGTTGTGTATACGGAAATGTCCTATTTCTCATATTGGTGTTAATTACTTCTAAGAATATTAATTCCATGTTCAAAGCACATTTTCTTCTGATCAGTCATTTCAATGGATACGTTTCTGTAAATAAGTCACAGTCTCCATGTTAGAATATTTCTGTCATTTTCTTTGTCACTGTTGTATTTTAGTAGTAGTTGTCGTCGTCGTCACGTTGTTATCATCGTGTTGTTGTCATTATGTTTTCGTCGTGTTGTTGTTGTTGTTGTTGTTGTTGTCGTGGTGTTGTCGTCGTCGTCGCGTTGTCGTCGTCGTCGTGTTGTTTTCATCGTGTTGTCGTCGTCGTTGTTGGAGTATGGGCGTTTTCGTTGTTATCATGGGCCTTCTCGTTGTTATGGTTGCTGCCATCGTCGTGATCGTTTCTGCCATTGTTGTTGTCGTTGTAATTATTGTTTTCGTTGTTATTGTTGTGATTGAATTTGAAGTTTATGAGGTCATCGTTGTCTCTATGGTCATCCTGATTGTCGTTTTTCCTTATTGTCGTCGTCGTTGTCATCATCGTTGTAGTCGTTGTTGTTTCTGTCGTCACCATTACTGACATCCTTGTTGTCCTTTTCACCATTGCTGTCATGGTTGTTCTTTTCACTGTCGTCGTTGTTGTTGTTAACGTCGGTGTCGTTTTGATCTTTGTTGTAGTGGTTTCTATCGTCGTTGTGGCTTTTTTTCATTTTTTTTAAGTGGATTAAGGCTTTAATGTTTTGTGCGGGATGGACCATCGCTTTGCCGTAGCTTTACTTAAATAAGCTACTTGGTCCTATAGACCTGTTGTTGGTTTTAGATAAATCAATCCCAGCTAATAATGTTTGCTTTACTGACTGTTGCAAATTGCGAGGAAAGGTATAACGTCAGCCATTCAACTGTATTGAGAAGTAATTATTGCCTGCAAGAGGAGTGATTTCTGTTAGCTGGCAAATTAACTCCCTGAGACATGCTTTGCATAAAAAAACAATGAATTACCGATCCAGATGTCCAACATTATTGTCCTTATTTAGCCATTGTTGAATTAAATTCTGATTTGTTATCAGGTATTATAGTTATGAAACACTTTCAAATGACTTGTGTTTTTTGTTTTAGGTGAGTACTCGCTGGCGTTCTGAAAGGCGTGGTGGCGTGCTGGATTGTCAACCAGTTTACGGTAAGACGACAGCTACGCTTAAAACTCTTCTATGTATTTATGATATAGCCTACATGTTTTTATAGATAGGAATTTGGCATGGGCCTGTTAGGTCCTTACTCGCTGCAAAAGTCAAAGAAATCCCCGTAGTTCTACTATTTTATAGCATAATACAATGACTTACATAACAACACAATAACCATTTCTTCAAATAGCTCCCATTTAAATTTAAATTTTTAAAAAATAAGACATCCGTCTACTGTCTAAATTCTATACCGAAATGTTTTAATTTATTGTATAAGTGGATTATTTACGGTGTATTGATACAGGATATCCACGAAAGGAGTCTTCAATTACACAGTGTAAAATCTCGATAGTAAAGAACGATAGAAGAAATCAACAAACGGTATTTTTTATTACGAAAGCTGCAAAAATTGCATACAGAAGTTTCGAAAACAGTTGCTAAAGATGTCAACAGATAGCACAGGCATGGATTGGCCTCCATATTCGACAGATCTGACACCTTGACACTTTATAGGGCACATTGAAAGACATGTCTTCCGAAATCATCCAACCACTCTGGAGAAGCTTGATTCATTGATCTGTGTGGCTACCGAATCCATTTCCGTTGAGAAATTGCAGGATGTAATGGAAAATTTCATTCTGCTTTTTTGTGGCATCTCTGTACTTCGAGCAGCGAACATTTCTAAAACATTATGATGTGATTCATTCATTGTAAAGACTCCTTGCAGAGGACGAGTTTATTTGCGCATTTCGATACGAACTGTGCTGGGTACAGCACAATCTGTTAACAGCTTTTGTAACTTTTTATTTAAACTTCTGTAAAACATTCTTACAGCTTTCACGAATAAAAATACCGTTTGTTACATTCATCTATCGATCTTTGTTTTCGAGATTTTATATTTTGATATCAGGGACTCCTTTCTTGTTCGCCCTCTAAAAGGTCCAACAACCCAACGCATTGAAGATATAATAACACTCACTGTTGGCGAAGATATAAGCTGCAAAAGTCAGATAGGCATCAGAAATGGATTTACTGGGAAATATTTATTTTATAATGTGTGAAGACTAATTTTTCAGCTGTTAGTACAAAAGTCCCTAAAGATGAACCTTGCCATATGTCATCGACTTAAAATTTCTTTAACATCTGATATGGAGCGTAGGTGCTCCTGGAGAGGATCAAAGGATAATTCATACATTCCGTGTACATTGCTTCATTTACATAGGAGTCTTAGACAGGAAGACTGGACCAGGTTGCATGTTTAAGTGATTAATGGGAAATTTAAAACGTGGTTGGTGTGTGATTGGTAACGTTCGGGACCGGCATGGGTGGTGGCGGAAGGGGGACGCTGATTCAAATCCCGGGCCTGCCATTGTGATTTAGATTTTCCATGGTTTCTCTGAATCACTCCAGGCGAATAATCAGATGGTTTCTCTGAATCACTCCAGGCGAATAATCAGATGGTTCTTTTGAAATGTCATGGGAAATATAAATAGCATAGCACGACGGGATAGCGTAAGGAATTTTTGGAGTAACCAATACTCTGTGAGACAGTACATGATAGAGAATGTGAAGGATTATTATACGTCAAGAGAAAGTATCGGAAGGACTGTGATATGCCAGTTCATTCATGATAAGATGGTGGTACAAAATAGCAAGAATTTAGGAAAAATTTAAGATTTTAGGTTTGAGGAGGGAAAATTCAAAGTAGGAAATGTAAGATAATACTCAGCTTTGTGAGTTTGATACTGAAAACAACGCAAAGGGCCCTGTTTCTGTATCGGAAGGAAGAATTTTGAGTCGTACGTGGAAAGGAAGAGTTGACAGTGACTATAAATTGGCTATTGATTTCGAAGTGAAGTGGAATAGTTTGTTTGTTTTTTCTTTTCTTTCTTTTTTAATATTGAAGGGCGTCAGGACTGAAATGTGCTATCAAAGTGGAAAGTTTATTTTAAACGACGAAAGACTTTTAAAAAAGTTATGTTTTACTAAATATTACCTGTGAATGGAATTTGCCACTGCTGCATAAACACAATAACAATTAATTAAAAATCTAAAATGTAACTAGGAACCTAGGTATGTAAGCCCATGGTTTAATCTGCGTTGTATCTCACCCTGCTATCCCAAAGATCGAGACCAAAAGTGTTTTGGGGATTGGAAGAAGCGCTGGCATAAATATTGATGTAGAGAAATAAATGAAATTTTTTAAAAAATTTAAAGTTCATGTTATTTTTTGAACACATTTCATAAGTCTGCACTTTAGTGTTAAAGTTGCAAATCAAAATCTGTTATAAAACCACTTGCAAAAGATCTCGCGTTCAGTTATGACTGCAAGAACAGTAATGTAACGTAATCATCAGTTGGTACCTCAGAGTAACATTTCTGAAGCACTTTCACGAGGCGCACTAACTCAGTCTACTGGCAAGGCGAAAGTTGTCCAACCCGCAGATGGAGTTAGTTTCGGCTGTATCGGCAGTGGGAGACACAGAAGAAGTAGTCCCAGTCCGCCGGAAAGTCAATAGCCGTTGGGAGGAGGGGGTATCGCCAAGTTTTAAACATGTGTTCTCCTTCCAGAGCTGAGCCCGGGGATAAAGCGGTCTGATTTATGGAGTGGCGACCCCGCCGGATGTATGGCCCAATCTCGCGCACTCTCCGATATCAATTCAGACCTCCGCCGTCTCCTCTGCCGTGAATGACCGCACGCAATTAATCTTCGCGGCACCCCATTCTGGCCACTGACGCTATGGAAGGCTCCCTCTTTGAAATTTTGCGCCAAAGGGGAGAAAGCGTGTAGTGAATGAGGCGGTGGCCAAAAAAAGAAAAAAGCGTTCGGAAATTTTTCGCTTTGCGACGTGTTCGCCGGGTGGAGATTGGATTGATGTCGGGGACTGTGGAAGTGAGAACTGACAGCCTCCGCGGCAAGTAACAGTCCACCTAATGAGGCGTCTTTTATTGATTAGGGAGGCGGCTTTCGCACAGTGTTTCCATGGGGGAGTAACGATGTGGTTTCGAAAAGAAGGGAACACGTTGGTGGTGCAGTTTCTGCGGTAGAATAAAATGAGCGTAGCAAGAACTCGTTAATGGAAATGTTTTTGATGTTGTTCATCTGACGCGGTTTGGAAACAGATTTATGGCTGCATTGTAGCTTTGAACTAGACGCTGTCAGTTGGTACACCGAGTTGATCACTTGTTACCGAAGCAAATTAAAATCGTCAGCCTTCAAATACCGTAAAACACTACAAGTATTGTTTCTCTTCTTATGTTGGGAAGATACAATGTGAATTAATTTTCGCTAGAAATTTATTTAATTACTTGCCGTGTGGCGCTGTAACGATTTTACCAAAGGTATCAATTACGTTAAAAGAATTATAGCATGCAACAGCTAACCCATAGTGTGGCACTGTGTGTCAAAGTGCCGCACAGTGGATTGGGACGTAAAACGAGACGAGGTTCTCGGTCCTGGTACCCCGTCAGCGTTGTTCCTGACTGTCGTTTTAAGGCAATTTCCTTCCATCATGTCGGTGAATTCTGGGACGGTCCCAAATTCCACCTCTTAAATTAAAAATGTCATAAAAAATACAGTTATCATACAGAAGGTATCAATTACGTTAAAAGAATTATAGCATGCGACAGCTAACCCATAGTGTGGCACTGTGTGTCAAAGTGCCGCACAGTGGATTGGGAAGTAAAACGAGACGAGGTTCTCGGTCCTGGTACCCCGTCAGCGTTGTTCCTGACTGTCGTTTTAAGGCAATTTCCTTCCATCATGTCGGTGAATTCTGGGACGGTCCCAAATTCCACCTCTTAAATTAAAAATGTCATAAAAAATACAGTTATCATACAGAAGGTATCAATTACGTTAAAAGAATTATAGCATGCGACAGCTAACCCATAGTGTGGCACTGTGTGTCAAAGTGCCGCACAGTGGATTGGGAAGTAAAACGAGACAAGGTTCGCGGTCCTGGTACCCCTTCAGCGGTGTTCCTGACTGTCGTTTTAAGGCAATTTCCTTCCATCATGTAGGTGAATTCTGGAACGGTCCCAAATTCCACCTCTTAAATTAAACATGTCATAAAAAATACAGTTATCATACAGAACACGAAAAGTTACATGTTTCGAAAACAGATGGAACAAAAACTTTCTTCCTATATTTTATAGGTCTAACAGACCCAGTGTGAACTCGGACAAGCAGGACACAGGTCATGCCCTCCACTCATGATTCTACTGGCCACCTGTCTGAAATAGGGGCTCAGTGGAACATCGTATTTACCTGTCCGGATCGGGAAAGCAAAACGGAAGTGATTCACACACAGCAAGCTCAGCAGTCACAACTCTATATCCAACATCTGTAGCAATTCTACTGCCGACAGTTGCAACATCAATGAATAAGATTAGTTATTTCTCTTTTACTTACGTAGCGCTGTGTAATGATAGGTTACAATGCCTGTTCAGAGGCTTTATGGTAATAAGCGGTGATGACAACTTTATAGAATAATTTTACGTGAAGCAAAGTTGGTTAATTTTTTAATGGAGTGATCATTGGGGGAAAGAAGTGTAAAGAATAAATTCATTAGAATTTTTCAAACATATAAATTTTTATCTCTTTTCCAGGATGAAGGTATTAGATCAAGATGGGAACAGTCTTCAAACCAATCTAAAGAATGCTAACTGAGAAGCTGGGAACAGTCTTCAAACCAGTCTAAAGCATGCTAACTGAGAAGCTGATGACGTTTTATGTTGTTTCTGCTGTTGTTACGAACCTATTACATTATAGATGAATTGTCTTTTTAAAATATAATGTTGAATTAACGCAACATTAAGTACAGACACTGAGAAATTTTTTGCGTAAATGTTTGTTTTTACTGAATACCTATTTAAAAATCATTCATTATTTCACTTAATAATGATGACCCTATTTTTGTTTCTTTATTTTTTATTATTTTTTTTTATCAAAAGTTTTGTCGACTGTCGTCAGGTTAATTGGTGTTCCAATTACAGGATTTCAAAGTTGTTGTACAATGGTAACGCTTGGTTTATTTTGTGTCAGTCTTTGGCCACATATTTTACATTTGCCTTTAGTTGTTGCAGTTATGATGGACTAGGATCGTTATAGTGTCATGTCAATACATAAAATTAGATACAAATGTTCCCCACCACCGCTAAATAATATGTTTGTTGATTTAATTGTTAGTTAGTTTTTAAATTACAGATAGTTTCTACCACTTTCAACAATATAAAAAATATATCAATTGGAAGTAAGAACTGGTGCCTTAATACGCAGAAAGTCGTTGGAAAGAAATATTAAAGGAAGATATCGAATCGAAGAAGCTGGGTCAGCATAAACGTAGTAAAAATCTCAGAATACATTTTTTGTGTAAAAAGAGCACCAAGCAGTCCTTATTGTGCTTTTATAATGAATCATGTACCACACTTCCTTTTTGTTGAATGACATTTATAACTATCCGCTTTTAAAACTGTTATTTTGAGATGAAGTTGCAGATTATTTGAACAAAGTGAAGTATATTCTGGAGTACCTAAATCATATATTTAATAATCACTTTCTATTCCGATATTTTTATAAATTAATCAAGGCGAATGTTTGTGAAAATTTTTTGCCTGTTCCTCCACATTTGTTACCTGTAGTTTCTGATTTAGTTATTTCGATGGTGATGAAGCAGAAATATCACTCACAAATATATAACCATCACCCGCCGATCCCATAATCTGACCAATATTAACCTTCACATTCAAAACTTGGCCCATTTGTTTCCTTCAGAGACAGTAATATTAATATCGACTAACATGAAGACAGAAGAAATCTTTGCATTGAAAGAAGATGTTAGGAAATATAAAAGGCCACATCCAAATGGTTTTCTGTATCCCAAGAGTGCTCCTGCAATTATAACAGAGAAGTGGTCAATTTCTGCTCTGTTTACGGTATTACTTATTTACATGTACTGACAGTTATCCTATAAGTTTCAAACATTTTTTTTGAGATTAGGGTGTTACGGTTTTGAATAAATTACTAAGGGAAGTGATGAATAATTTACCAAAAATACTGAAAGAATTTAAAATCAGTATCCGAAAAGTTCAAAATTAGGCGAGTATAAGAAAAGGGAAAATTGTTGAGAAATTGCAACCGAATAGTGGGCTCCATAGCAATTATATTAAATATTATATACAATTATTAAGAATTTTGGGTAAGAAATAAAAAGAACAGTTACTAAAAGAAATTACCTCTTTTCTAGTCAAATAAGACTTTAAATGACAGGTTCCCAAACTGGGGGGGTAGGGTGTGAGCTGCGAGGTGTGAGATAGATTCGCCCCCTGTGTGGACGATACTGTCTCCTTCACCGCCTCTTAGAGGTGAAAAATCTTTATTCTAACATCACATACTTTCCTCTGTGATTTCATTGTTAATATCGATAAATCGGCATTATCCTGTTTAATAATAAAATTTTGGCGGGGGGGGGGGGGGGGGCGAGAAGGGTGTCGTCGAAAAGAAAAGTCTGGGGATCCCTACAGTTTAAGCAAAACTATAAATCCTAAACGTCGGCGGGCTGATGAGCTGCTACAAAACATAAGATCGGTTAGAACTGTCTAATTCATGGAAAATGATCAATAATAAGTGGTGTCAAAACATAATATTATTTTCAAATATACCAATTAAAAATATCAACAAAATTTCCTTTTTTAACGTGCGATTTACGACGCATTAACAGACTAAATCATAGAAAAACGACAATAAACAAATTGTTATTATCACACTCAAATCAGAAACAGAAAGTGTAGGCAATTAAAACGGTTTTTGTCAATTTACAAACAATGTTATTCTGATAATCGATTTTATGTAAAATACATATAAAAAGAAAGAAATTAAGAGTCTTGGTAAAATAACTTACCAATTTTATTCGAAAATGATTATTACTACTACCAGTACTGTTACTGCTGTCAGCAAGCTTGGTAATAAAAAGAATAATAAATTTCGTTGGAAGTCTCTAAATAACGATATTTTAAAAATATGTCGTAATTCTGTTACTAGATTAAGCTAAATGCATTTCAATAACTCGGCGACGTACGTTTCAAAATTAATGAACTTTTAATTCACTTCAGTGTTTTGACAAGAGGTATAGAGATTAATTTGATATTCCTTGTGTCAATCGGGAATTCAATTTACGATTTTTGTATAATTTTATAGCAGAATATATAAAAGTCCCGACCTGGCTGCTGTATTGGCTGTATAATAATTGATTTGTAGAAGTTCACCAATTCCATTTTCAAGAGTAAATTCGCTTCTCCCCATTTTTCGTATACTGTATGCAAATTAGAACTTTCTGCTAGCAAAGGTGGTTCACACCAAAGAATACAATCGCAATTATTTGCGAAGGTACCCTACGCAACTTATTATTTGCTCCGTTCTGAAAATGAAAAATTGTTTTTGGCCGATGCTATCTTAATTAAAAACGTATAGTTATATTCAGTTTTGCTTCTATGCACTTTCGAAATTTTTACTAATTATTAGTAACAGTAAAGATTAAATGATTTTGTTTAAAACTGCTTATTTGTTGTTTGGTTTATTGTCATTGTCAGAGAAGATAAACAAAGTCGGCATGATGTGATATTTTTACTATCCTGTTTGACACGTTCTAGGCCTCTAACATAGCAGAGTTTGCTGATTATTCAAAGACGAAATGACACTTAAGTTTTCAAAAGTTTTTTTTTTAAACTTGTATCTTTCTGCATAGAGGATGACTACCATATTTTCGTGAAATTCTTTCAGAGTAGCTGTATTTTCCAGAAGTCGAAAATCTAACGGATAGTGTATTAAAACAACGTAAATCCTTAATTTTGTCATTCGCTCGAGGATTAAGTCTATATTACCACCAAGCTTGCATTTTCATTGTTATAAACTAAGTGGAACGAAGATTTAAAATCGTTAAATCGTAATAGCGAATTAACCAGTCAAATAGAGAAGCAATGTGTGCTTTAATTAGGTTTCTGGATGTATGTTCCATCACCAGTGACAAAATGGAAATTGAACTGTGAACAAATGTTAAGAAAGAGAGGATTGGGATCTTCCATTACATCAAATTTGTGTTGCGAGCGGTGAAATCCATCAACCGAACAATACGCACAAGTAACGATGGCGATCATTGGAGGGGAACTCAATCACATCTAGTATCAAGATTAATTGAAATAGAATTTTTGCCCTAAGTATATGCATAATTTTTCAAATTGCACAGGTTCCGTAGTAGTTAAATATTATCACTTTTTGTTTGACTATGACTCCATCAGTACTGATTTTCCACTCCGGTGGGCCGGGTGTGGTAATGAACAAGCTTCTTTCACAATCTCCACCACTTTTGGTCTTTGTCTTTTTAAAAATATGCCTCACTGCTGAAAACTCTTATGTCTTCACCCCCACGGGTCTACGTCTAGGGTGACGTAGTAGTGAGCGTCCCGCTTCGTGTTAAGTGATTGACTTTTCGAGTCCAGCATATGGAATGCTGTGTTTGTCTGTTTCCGTGATCTACATTCTTATTTAGTAGAGTTCGTAGGATAATATAACACCGTAAACAGCTTACTTAAGGGCTTTAAAGGCCGAGGTAGCTTTCAAAAACGAAAACAGACAGTGCACAAATTGTTTGAATCGAGACTGAGAGGTCTTCGGTGGGATTCTTATCCTAATCCGCAATTTAAGTGAGTCCTTCAAATCTGGCTAATCTTTACTTAATTTATGTGAAGTATTCTAGTGGTTCCGACGTTCGAGCTATGCGTCGAGCCATGGGTACCTTTGTCCAGTAGGATTATAGGGTTCGATTTGATTACTATTGTCGGGATGTTAAATCGAAACTCTGTCATCTACTTATTAATACCAAAAGTTTTCTGGTAAACCAGTGTTATACACACACACACACACATGTATATATATATACATATTAAGTTTATCAAACCTTACAGCTTTGTATTTACAGTGTTTTCAACATAGGCGCACGATTTTGAATTCCACGTGCCATGCAATCACTCGCAGTGTCTTACATTTTTCGTGGCACGCTCGTATCAAGTTTCGTTTCAGCGTTCTCATCGTTTAAAGAGATTTAAAACAAGCTATTTTCAAATGCTGCAGTGTTAGTTATCATCCCTAGTGTCGATGTGTCGATGCATTTATCCATTTTTTAATCTCCGGTATTTCGGTATTATTTCTAGAAGAGTTAATATCTTTTCAATCTTCAGTAACACATTTTTTGATTCAGTGATTTTTTTCCCTGAATTTTGTTTCATTTGACACTGGAAGACGAAAGCAATCTATACAAAATAGAATATATAATTTTTTTTTTTTTTCTACTGCTGAAGAAAAAAAAATTTGACATTTGATGTTTTTTAGCTTACTTTTACAACTTCAAATTGTTATACTGAAATTTTAATTTTAACGTTCTTCAAATGATATTAATGTCACTCGACGTGTACTTACGCCTGGATCATCTACGTGGCCTTGCATAACTTTGCTACCCCACCAATCGCGTGCCTTCTCTGTGTATTGCAAGGAGAGATGTCAATTAATATACGTGAAACATTTCAAGCGCTCTATATCGAACGCTTTTCACTCCGTTGTCCATTTAGTAGTCTTTGAGTACTAGCCGTTTTATGCTGAATAGTCTTCATGCCGTAATTCTGGTATACCATCCAGCACCAAACTGGAATCACATATTCAGGTCAAGATTACGCTAAATTTTCTGAAACCGCAATATGTTTGCCTTTGTAACTATGGCAGAACGCAGTCGGTCGCACGTCTGTAAGATTGTTAATGCCTAGAAGCAATTAGTCTGCTTTCAGATATGAATCGCCTAGAACAAACTATATTTCAAGGATATACATTGTCACTGCGTATAGATGGTGCCTGAAAGACAATGTGACAAAGCACACTTAAGTCCTCAATCAATGGTTTGACCGTTACTAGGTGACAGAACGAACATGAGATTGTGCAGAGCTGGGAAGAAGATGATATCGAGGGTTGGCGAATACACTGACTCTTGCGAGTGGACTATGTTGGTGAGTGTTCTTTTAAGTTTCCTTCCTGTGTCGAGTGATTCCCAAGGGCTGTTGAAATATCAGCAAAAGTCTTGAAATACGCGTAGATTACTTCAACCTCGTTAATGTTGTAACATCGCGTAATTTATTTCCGTACGTTGAAATATTAGTTTTTGCGTGTTCGCTTCTTATGGTAACTCCTTTGTTTAATCCTTCTGTCACTATTCAAAAAGCCTTAGATGAAATGAATCGTGATATATTGAGTCTTACGCTTTTTAAGCAATGACATTAGCGGAGATTGTGGTTAGATTCAATAATGGCAACCGACATACATAATTACTCCATAAGACACGAGGAGTTTAGTTTTCATTAATAATCTATGCACTTTCATGAGTTCCATGTCATTACTTTATAAGGATGGAAGCAGTTCACATTTATTGCACTTTATGTAACGGTGTACTGTGCGTTATAGCATAAGGTAACAGGATTCGTACATTTACTTTTAATTTCCTTCAAATCAGTGGCTCCATAATACTGTCGTTTATTCATTCTGAAGTAAGTAGTGCCAAGTGTATCGTGATATATACTACTAGGCAGCTCTGTCTTAAATTTGGTGCAGTAAATTTGACGATGAATTCTTACGTAACTCGACAAATCGAAAGTAAATAATACAATTTTTTTTTATCTCGACTAGTTCTGGAGATATCGAATGTCATAAAATATAGGTGTAGTTCCTTCTGCCTTTGGCGAAGTTTATTTTCTTGTCCAGGCCAACCTAACAACAACCGGAAGGAAGAAAAATAAATATCCATTGCGTATATCCAGCATGAAGTTCCCTACGGATTTTGCGATTTTTTTTTTTCTGTACGAGGGCGGATTTCAATCTAACCATCTCAGTTTTGAGATACAATATCTCTAGAACTAAACGAGATGTTGAGGAATTTTACCCTCCACTTTCGATTTGTCTCGTCGAGTTACATAGGAATCAATCATCAATTTGCGGCGCCACGGTTATTGTAGAATCCGCAACTACCAGTTTCATCTTCACAACCCAATAGTGCTTTAGTTTTTGTTCGTCAACGCAATTGCTGCTAAAATATTATTTAATTTACCAGAAATATTTAAGCGGTTTTTTCCTAGCAACATATCCTGCCAACCATGTGGAAGGTGAAAATTTCTCTTACGACTGAGTCTCCTACCTTAAGGCCGGTCGCCACATATTTCGTAATTTAATATTTCAGGAACGTAGAGCGCAGGACTCATAATCTGCGCTCACGTTGTAACGCTGTTCGGAGACGAAAAATCTCATATAAGCATGTGAGATGACTTTTCTTGATTGTCGCCGTTCGTCTGTTGAATACATTGACGTCTGCACGTACGCGAGCGTGTAGGCACGACTGCTATTGCAGTGCTGTGTGCATGTGAGCGAGATAATTGGCATCTGCCGCCGGGTTCAAAGCGGAGGCGGCACCGCCCCCAGCAGGCCTCCTTCCTGCCGCCCCCGACCTCCCTCCGTCCATCTGCCGCCTTTGATGGCGCCTCCGAGCAACCCCGCGTTGCTGCAGGGGTTTCTATCTTTGTGGGCCTGAGGAAACCGCCGCGGGCAAGAATTTAATAAGCGGCAAACAGTATAACGAGCGTGTGCCTGCAAGTGGCGTGTGTTAACCCCGCACGCAGTCGGTTCATAGCTCACGCGCAGTGGGGGAGACCTTTCAAGCCAACTTTGCAACTGGTGCTCAACCTGCTCAAACGTTAGGGGGGAATTTTTCAGACACGTTCTTGACGTAATAATCTCTGTACTGTTTCGCCTGGGTGGAGATCGTCATACAGTGTGGGTGATGAATTAACTGCTTAGCACTTCTGTAAACTCTTATTGAAGTTCCTCTCATACTCCAACCTCACAAAGCCCTATATATCATGACACACCTGTGAATTATGATTCACGGTTATGTCTTTCTTTACGTGGTCTAACATAACACTCTAAAGATTGTAGCAATTATATGTTAAATGTAACTGTTATCGCTTATGACAAATGTAAGGGCACTGTAAAAATATTATGTGTACCTAAATGAATATCGGGATTTTAAAACTTCGTAGTATTTATTACATCATACGAAAAATTATACTTAATAGATGAAATGAAAGAGCAACTCAAACCGTTCTGTTTGTTGGTACCTGTGCGTATGTGCACGCAATGTTTCCTCCGTCATCCGTAAGAAAGCGTTAGTAGCAAAAATGGCGAATAGTGAACAGAAAGCTTTTTTTGTTCTGCAGTTTGCGAAGACGGAATCTGTAGTTACAGTGCAACGTGCGTTCCGCATTAAGTTCAGATGTGATTCTCCAAGCGATAATAACATCCGTAGATGGTATCATCAGTTTGAAAATAGCGGCTGCCTTTGCAAAGGAAAAAGTACGGGACGACCAAGGGTTAGTGAAGAGCGTGTTGAGCGAGTGAGAAAATCTTTCACGCGTAGCCCGAAGAAATCCGTTCGGAAGACTAATCATGAATTAGCAATTCCGGTGATGACTGTTTGGAAAGTTTTACGGATACGCTTGCAGCTACGTCCTTATCGTTTGCAGTTGTTACAGGCTCTAAAGCTTACAGACCATGGTTTACGTGGCAAATTTGTACATGAAATGTTGTTGCACGACGATGAAGATCCTCACGAGAGGGTGAAATTGCACTAAGACTCTCCTAAGCTGAATGTTTTTTGCGCCATATATCGGCGGAAAGTTTATGGGCCTTTTTTCTCTGGAGAAACATCAGTAGCTGGTACTTCCTACCTTGATGCTCTACAACTCTGGCTATTTCTCCAGTTGGTAGAAGACGAACCAAGTAACTTCATTTGGCAGCAAGATGGTGCACCGCCTCACTGGCATAACGATGGACGCAATTGGTTGAACGTCACTGCACATAACCGCTGGATTGGCCGCAAACACAGAGTTTGTTTCGCATGGCCTCCACGCTCTCCCGATCTGATGCCATGTGGTTCCTACCTGTGGGGGTTCATAAAGGATCGTGTGTAGCGTTAAAATCCCGATATTCATTTAGGTACACCTTGTACATTGAAACTATACACTCATTCGCCGTAAGAACGTTCTTGAAGTAAAGCAGTTTCAGGTAGGAAAAGATCTTTAGTTTGTGTTGGTAATGTTTTGACTGTTCAGTATTTCTTTGAGTTCCTACTGTGTAATGAAACTGTAAGATAACGCTGTCTTTACAATAGCACTCTTTTGAGTTAAGATAGTGAGGCTTATTTTTGTGTCCTCTGCTCTCGAAACGAAAATAAATGCTAAACATAGTTATAGCTGCCATAGCTATCATAGGATAAACAAAATAGAAGTATTTTGAAAATAGTTTTAGATAGAAAAACGAAAACGAGTAAAAGAATGGAATTAATAACTAACGTATTCGAAAAAAATAAAAAATGGCCAGTTGCTTAAAGAGAATCTTTCAGTTTTCTGCGATTTGCTGACACCTTGTCCTGAGGGACGATGTTGATAAATTAAAGAATGGCATCAACGGTATTCTTTGAAAAATATTTGGACTAAATATAAGCAAAAGATATACTAACGTCATTACGCGTAGCAGAAAAAATAACAGTAATGTTAATAAAATATAAAAAATTGGATCACATATAATAGGAGAAGTAGAAAATTATTCCATTCAACTGATGGTCGAGGCAAGACTGATGACGAAACAGAATACCATTAGCGAAAATAACTATCTTGGAAAGAAGACAATATGTATATATAATATATATATATCGTTCTAGGACTCAGAAATAATAGGTGAGGATAAAAGGAGAAATAATAGGATAATTAAGGAAACAATAGGGGAAATAATAGGATAATTAAGTGTTTATTCTATTCAACTGATGGCCGAGCCAAGACTGATGCCAAAACAGAATAGTACTAGCAAAAAGAACTTTCTTGAAAAGGACGAAACATATTATTTTAAAAATTTTTTTTGGATCTATATGTATGAAGCACAGCAGATTATTGAAATGAATCTCGGACTTTAAAAGAACCACGACGAAGGAATTGAAAGCATTTGAAAAGCGGATCTACATAAAGATGTTTAAAATTAAGTATATAAATAAAGTAATAAATGTAGAATTTAAAATTTGGGATATTATTTTGTAATTTTCCTGTATTAGGATGTTTATTTAACACCTGTGTCCGGAAAATTAAGACCCATTTTTCTAGTTATATTGTTCTCCGAATTTGCTAATAATTTTTTGTTTGGCATCAAAAATGGGTTCTTGAGGCCGAACCGGTAACGCCATGGCCGAATTACATCCAATTCCTGGTCTCAACCTCTCTCCCACTACTAATGACTTTTATGAGACGTAAAGCCATAAGGAAAATTTGGATTTGGATTTAAAGAATTGCACATTTCCTACGATAAAGCACGTGTTAATATATAGGACTGAAACTAACTGTAAGATTAAAGGGAACTGCACCACGTTCGGAACCCGCGTGAAATTGGTACTTACCTGTTGAAATTTGGTTTAATTGCTTCGTCAATGTGTCCTCTTAACGTTATGCGCCCTTGTATTACGGAAAATGTGCCAGGAATTTAATTAAAATGCCGAAATATGACAGCGACCCACGGCCATTAGATGCCGCTCGCGTTGAAAAATCAGCGATTGTCTATTAAAATGTTGGTTTAACCCTTTTCCTGTAATGTTTTCTTGCCATTTCAGCTGTGATCCGTTGTAAAAAATTACACAAAATTGACAAATACCGATCCGAGTTGTAATACGGTGATGCACGCCATGTATATCGAATGGAGTAATCAGAGATAATTCATAGCTTTCGTTGTAAACAAATACGCCATTTACGTGGTGAATGTCGCAGAATGAAAATTACGTAAATTTTTTTCTCTTGGTCCAACCAGTATTTCAACCTAACCATGAAAAAACGAAACTGTTTATGTTGATATAATACGTGTGCCGATAATTTTTATGTTATTTTTGCAGTGCTGATAGCATTTCTCAGTTTAGCAACTTCGCATATTTGGGAATTTTTAATTTAATTTCTGGTGACTTTTCCGTAAAAACAAGAGCAAAAAACGTGAAGAGGACTTATTGAAGAAGCAGTTAAACCAAATTTAAACAGATTAGTACTAATTCGAGTTGGTTCCGAAAGTGGTGCAGCCCCGATTAAAAAAAAAAAAAAAAAATGAAATGCCAAAACTGTTGATATTATTGTCGCAAGTCATCTGGTGGAAAGATCTCAGGTGTGCCAAACAAACTTCTACCTGCAATTTGTGGCACGTACAAACTCGCGGAGGAAGTGCTCCATTCCTCCACCAGTCTCCGTGTTAATTATCCGAGAAAATGAAGCTTCTCGCATCGGAGCCGCAGATATGGAGCGATATCTTCCGTCCCACGAGGACGGAAACTCGGCTACGATCCGGCAGTAAGATGCGGCGGGTCTCATCTGCATAAACCGCCTCAAGCCGAGCCACGGGCGCCTCCCGAGGCAGCTAACTCCAAGGCGCAGCAAGCCCGCCCGCAATACATTTCCGCAGACGCTGCGGTGACAATGAAAGACGGCGGCCCTGCAGACACGATAATGAAAACAAATTGACTGGAAGGGGCGGGCCTAACTGACTGAGTTGCACACGCACAGTGGCTACAGACAAAACAAGCCGCAGCGGCAGCGTGCCTGGCTGGCATCTGCGGAATTTACGAGCCTGATGGTAAGGTATGAATACATTAGGGCCCCGGCGGACGCAGAATATGAATGCTAAAACAGCCCGTTCCGCTTTAAAACGAGCTGCAATATGCGCCGTCCTACTGTCCCCGACGACTGTAAACGAGGAATTTAAGAATTATTCTCGGCCAGTGTTTTATTATTTTTAATCCTGCTACGCCCTCTTCGGAACAAAACCAGAAAAAAGTGAAGATGGCTAAGCTCCTTAAGGAAGTTTATTTTTGTCTTTCCTCGTTACGTGTTTCTCTACGTAGCTTGTATAGCAGCCCTCGTTTTGAGAGCTTTAAAGTTGTGCAGCGTGGTTTTGTTACTTTCGGTTTCTTTTCTCTTGTCACGCCAATTATTTTCCATGTGGCAGCAAATATTTTATGCTTCTTTACCTAACATTATGAGCTGTATATCTAGAGATGTTCTGGAATATTTTCTCAGTAAGAATAGGAAGAAAGCAATAAAATCACTATTACTAAAAAAAATATTTACTTCTTTCGTAGTTAATAACCGTAGTAATTGCTTTTTTTAATGTGGAGCAGATTGTGTGTAAAATATTTTGAAAGCGGCTAATAACTAGACACAAACTTAATACGCGATTGTAACAGTATTAGTTTAATTGGAAAATGTCTCAAAATTGTCATTAGTCATTGGTATGAAATATTCATTCAAGGATCCGATGAGAGGTATTTTGATGGTTAGGTCATAGGCCAGGCCACAATGCCTGTGTCGCTTTCAAGCGAAAATTTCACCTAATACGTTGAAGTACACCTATGCTAGGCACGGTGAGATTAAACTGGTACAAAATTACATCAATGCACTGTAGTGATTCCTGATGTTTTTATTTACAATTTGGCCGCTTATAGAACGATTGGAATCTAAAGCAATGATTGTATTTTCTTTTTGTCTTCCAAGAATTATTTCTTCTGTATTTTTATGGCCTTCCTCTGTTCATCTGACATCCTTCTCCTCGATTAAAGTTTTTATTGTAGGACTCGAAATTCTGAAGCGTCAATCAATTGTCTAATGTTTTTTCCTTGTGATTGTTAATAATGTCTTCTGTGGTCCTCAGTCAATCGAAATTCACCCTTGTTTCTTTTAGCCTTCCGATTGCATCTTTTAATTTAGAAATGATGTCGAATATTTTCTTTGTGGTCTTAAAGGTATCGATTCTGTATAACGTCCATAGAATTTTGTCTTTTTCATGTTGTGTACTTTCTCTATGTTTTAATATAAACCTACAATTTTTTTCCTTATTTAAAAAGTATCTTTGCTTTTTCGGCCTTAAAATTATCCAGAGTATTCTCTTTTTTATATAAACCTACAATTTTTTTTCCTTATTTAAAAAGTATCTTTGCTTTTTCGGCCTTAAAATTATACAGAGTATTCTCTTTTTTATATAATTTAGTTACCATTGTTCTTATTTTTTATTTACCGTCAGGCATTCTGATCAGTATAGTACCCGCGGTTCTATTACTATTACCTAGTGTCTGATCAGTGCCTGGAATGATGATTATTTATTGTTTTACATGGATTTATAAGCTAATTCCCTTTTCCTCAATGTTTCTTTGTTGGTTGTAATCACCAATTCCATTTAATAGTATACACCATCTCAAATATTGAAATTTTACTAACTTGTTCGCTGTTTTTCTATTACATTTTTATATATATTTCTCTATTTATCCCTTGCGCAATATATTTATTTCTATAATATAAGATTTCTAATCCGACTTTGACTGCAATTTCATAGAGATTTTTAGTAATTAGTTTAGCATATGTTTCCTTGTTTAAAAAATTATTGCAACATTTTCAACAAAAGCAGATGTATTCGACAATGTTATTCTTAAGTTGTGTTTACTTTTGCTATCTTAGCTTTTTATCTAGATCCAAATCGATATGTATCTGTGATAATACGTCACCTCGTGATCTCTTGTATTAATTAGAAAGGGTTTTCACAGAGAAATGTAACACTTGTTATGTCTAGGAGAGCAGATACAGCCAATTTATGTGCTCTTTCCATATATTCCTAGTTCTTATAACTAAGAAAAATGGTAGTCGTAGACTTTCATGAAATCAACAAAGTTGACAATGTGTTAAGTTTACGTGTTTTTTTAATTTAATAACTCAACTGGCCATGATATATTTTTTTTTTGGACCCTGCTTGGTTCGCTGTTTATTTTTATTTTTTGATGACAGCAAAAAAAGGTTCTACTTTCTTAGCTAAAAGAGCTTTAGCAAAAATTCTGTATGAGACAGTAAAAATTGCCGTTATAATTGTTGTTATATGTTCCGTTTCTTCCTTTTGAAGTGCTTTTTTCGCTTTTTCAAATATTCTTTCTACTTTCATAACTCTGAGTTCAAACTGAGCTTCCAGTTTTCGCTCTAGGTACAATATGATACCATTTTTACCTGGCACTTTATTGTTTTTCATTTGGCCAATATATTGTTCTAAAAGTCAAAGTTTAGGTGGTTTACAAGATGGATTCTTTACTTTCTTAATATTAATTTAAGTTTTAATAAATTAATTGTAACAGTAATAAGTAGTATAAGGCTCCCGAGGAAATGTGGTCAATTTCAAAACTAGTTATGACCGAAAAGAGAACTCTTACCAGGTTTGTTAACGTCCACTGGTGTAAAGACAAAAACGCTTACCCAGAATAATTTACTATGGGAAGCAGATTTACCTTCAATTTGTAAAATAATATTGTGATGCAGCGTTCTTTTAATGAATTTTAGTTGGACATTCATGCAAAGTATATACCACACAGAGCAGGCTACGTACAGAGGGCAATGTGAGGCGAAAACATGACTGAGTCTATAAGTTGACTGAAACTCCCACTTAAAATAATGGAGAACCATCACTTTAACCACTCCATGGGGAGGTGAAAAAAGATTGTTTCATATCGCTTTTTTTATAAAAACATAAACAAGTTTCTATCTGCTAACTCGGTAAAAGATTCCGGTGCTATCTCTACCGGTTTTTTTTTTTTTTTTTTTTTTTTCCTGACATACCTCGAACATCTCGAACGGTTAGATGATACCCTACACCTGTACCTTTTCTAAGTTAATCACAGCATATCCATTACATACTGCGTCTTCACGTTTCCGGCTCATAACTACTAATTTTTGTTTTCCTCTATTGTTTTTGCCTGAGACCCATCATCCTCTAACAAATTAACCGATCAACTGAAATATTATCAATCATTTTGTTCCTCTTACTGTGGCACTTGTTATTTCCAGACATATTTATTTCGTACTTTATGAATCCACTTAATATGCACTATCGTTTTATAGCACCATATTTAAAGCTGGAATTTTCCTTCGTTTTTGGCAAAATCCAAACTGGCTTACATACAGTTCCAGAAGTTCTAGGTGAATGTTAGAAACTAAAACAGTCCACATTTCAAGAAGATTATTGGCGGTCCTGGCAGTGTAAAGGCTAGCACGCTGGCTACGCATTCCAAGGGCCGCCGGATCGAGTCCGGCCTCGGGCATGGGTGGTTTTAATAAGTGTTGTGTTCGTCATGTGCTGTCCTCACTGTAGTGTTCACAATATCATAGTTAAAGTCTGATACAACAGTTGGTACAAAACAAATTGCAGCTGGCTAATGGTCGCAAAGACTGAAGGCCAAATTAAAAAAAAAAAGATTATTCTGCTTTGGATACCTTTGTTTCAGAAAATCGGACCTATAATTATCTTATGTTATTGCTGTCATTTCTATACATCTCGATATTTCGATTTCTTTTACTTATTTTTAACTCCAAATGTAAAATTTTGTTCTCACATTTCAGAAATTCCTTAGCATCCTCAATCATTTCCTATCAAATAGCAATAAACTGATTAATTTCTTCTCGAACACTTATACCACACTGAAATTTTTCCTTCACTTCCTTCAATGTTTGCTCTGTATACAATCTGAACATTAAATACAACTGATTCTTTCTGGGGATTGTAAATTGTCGTCGACGCTTTATACCCAATATCTATAAAATTTCATTTGATGTCTGCGTTCGTTGTATATGTTCTTCTATTTTTCCGAGTATATCCGTGATTAAGCTATCTTGCTGTAGCTGTAGCTGTTATCAAAGCAACTGATGAAAACCACAAGAAGATTAGCCTATTAATTAAGTTTTTATATATCTGCGTTGTTCTACCCAAGGAATGAAGAAAAAGTTATTAAGGGATTAACATAAGCCTAAAAAAGCCTTGAAAGTAAGATCGTTTTTGTTGATACAACCCCCTTGTTATTTCCATTCATGATTAATCTAAATGCAAGATCGCTTTTCTGTGCCATAATAAAACCGGTCTTTATCTAATATCTCTTGTATTATTCTTTCTACTCTTGTTTATGTTGTCTTAGCAAATAATCATAGTGCATTAATCAGCGGGAAAATGCAATAAGCATCTAGCCGGGAAACACTTTTCAGATGCAAGTTCCTGCGACGTTAGTTCTAGTGTTAGGTTGTGTATATAACTTATCTCCCCCTCTCTGTTGATAAGCTACAGCTTATGCATTCCCCCTTACGTCTCGCGGAACGGAAAGTGATCGACTATCTGGAGGTACGCGGCAGAACGTGGCAAAAGAGAAATCGATTATTTGCTTTCGATTATACGACGGCGCGCCGTACCGTCGTCATTCGGTATGAATGAAAAATAGATTTGAGCCGAAGGAAAAAGAGGAACGCTTGCCGAAGCGGAGAGATGAGCGCTAGTGGTGTCGGCGTAGCTATGCCTCCACGCCGCGTCTAGTGATGAATTATTCAATAAGGGCGGTGCACCGGCATGCAAAGCGCCAGGTCTGCCAACTCACAGGAACCAAACTGCCCTCTGTTTACGATGCAGGCCACGCGCACATTCACCTAGCGGTCCACGTTCACTACAAGTGTGGTTAACTCGGATTCCTTCGCGGAGCTGAGCGAGTGTTGAAGGGACAAGTTGTATCAACCTAAGTAACTGCAAATATTCGGCTGCAGAATGCGAATCGATGAAAGAAGTTGCAACTTAGTTGTTAATTTTTTTAAAACAAGTAAATAAATTGGTGATGTGATTTTCGTGGTTGTCCATACAGGTGGAGTCGCGAGATCAAATCATTTTGATAAATAACTGTGCTGTTTCTTCAGGTGCAAATAGCTTTGTCTCGTGTGGCGATACCACCTTATATACATGTAGCCCACCTCACCTTGGTTTTATACGGGGTTCGCAAAGACCAATACTGCTCATAATGACGGCATCAGTATGTACATTGCCCATTTTGATGATAGTGTTACAAGGGTTGTCCCTTCTAAACATATATGAATATATGGGGCTTTAAAATGTCTTTCTGTAACGTTTTTGTTTTTGATCTGGACAAAAACATGAATAGAATATTTTATTCACTAAAAACGTCATTAAATATGACATATGTGATGTTTTTCATCCAGAGTGACATTTAAAAGTGTCATCAAACTTTGGCTTATCCTGGCTTAAACTATATAACAGAGCTATCAAAGGTAATGGAGTTATACGCACTCACATAAGGTATGGCCAAAGACCTCGTTTAACTTTATTTTTTGTTAAATTGTTCATGTTTGGCATAAACTTTGTTCTTCACCAAGAGAAATTTTGGTTTTTATTGAACTGCGTTAGTAGTAAAACGACCCGCCTTGAGGTAGAAGTCTCTAGAACGAAAGCACAATCGTTGATATGGTGGAAGTAAATTTCAGTCTCTGGCGCCCCTGTTAGTATATTTGGGTAACAAAGCATAAATCACTGGTACCGAATATCAGCCACTGCCTTCATTTATTTCCATGCATTTAACACATACGCAACCCGATACTGAACGATTACAAAGTAATAACAAACCCATCGCTTCTGCTCGAATAAATCTATTCTAAAATTATTTTAAGCCATCACGCAACAATTGCAAGTAGTCAAGCTTACAGAACTCGACACGTAGTGGTTTATCTCATATACCATCCAATTTCTATTCACTAGGTGTGAACCACTTCTCGTGTTTCGGGTATGATTTAGAATAGTTGTCACCACGCAGGCAGGGTATATGTAGGTAGACACTGATCCTACGTGATCTGATCCTTGAATTAAATCTTTGTTTGACCTCTTCAGGTAGGATTAAATAAAAAAATCCATTTCACAGACTCTAAAAGTGATAAATATGTGTTTTTCCGAACAGAAAAATTGGTTTTTAAGGTCAAATGGTATGTCTACATATCATGATATGCCCTAAATACCAACATTTTGAAGGAAGCATCCAGGCATTCGCCTGGAGAAATTTGGGGAAACCATGTAAAACTCAAATCTGGATGTCCGGACGGGGATTCGAACCGGCGTCCTCCCGAATGCGAGGCCAGAACGCTAACCACTCATCCACCAAGTTCGAAAATACCAACTTAATAAGTATGCGACCCTAAGGATTCGAATAATTTTTGTTGAATTTAAAAGGATTTCGTAGTAACATAGACGGACAGTAACGACCTCCCCATATACCGTAGTAGACGTGACAGCTCCGTTTTTTATTCTCTCACGGAACCATGACAACGGATGTTGAAATTTCTTTTGATCTAGTCGCATGGTATCCTGTAGTCTATCTCATTTATTAGCTTTCCTTCTGTATAATGTTTCCACTTATTACAACGATTGTTTTTTTTTTAATTTATGGCTTCACGCCTCGTCGACGTAGAGGTCATTAGAGGTGAAAAAGGGCTGGGGGCAAGTAACTGGAAGGAATACGGTCATGGACTTTTCAAGGAAGCATCCTGGCATTTGAAGATTTAGGGAAACCTTGGGAAACCCAAATCTGGAAGCCCGGACGGGTATTCGAACCCACTTCCTTCAGAATGCGAGGCCAGAACATTACTCGTTCATCCACATGCTCAGTTGAAAGCCTAAATTTTAAGTTTAACATATATAACACACTACGCTTACAATTCACACATCAGTCGTCCATACAAAATTCTAACACTTATATACATTCCATCACTGGGGACCGCTACAGGATACCACTTCAATTTAAATTTTTCAAAAATTCTGCCATCGAGGAGTAACTCTCTTCAGGTCAGAAACCAAACATGGACTATCGGATAATGAATAAAACTGTCGGTATTCATGATACATATAGGAAATACAAAGACTATGACGCCACTGATAATAAGAGTAAACACAACAAGTGGCATTTATGACATTTCATGTCCATTATTGACAGATTATAACGTCTTGCTAGAGCGGTCTAGTAGCTCATTGTGGGAATTAAATTTTTTCCGGCGTATGGCTGACAAACATTCTTCTCGGGTATTCTGCCGGATAAGTTCTTCTGTCCACAACGTTTCGGCAGCAACTACCGATGCCTTTATCAGGTGAGATGTCATAACGAAGCTACAACTGCAACGACAAGGCACAGACTGTGAGCCAGGATTTCGAGGCATTCGCAATCGATGCTGTGTCTCACCTGACGAAGTCAGTGGAGGTTGCCGCCGAAACATTGTGGACAGACGAACGTATCCGGCAGAATACCAGAGAAGTATTTTGGTTAGTAGATCACTGTTTAAGGAATCTGGACTTTGTAAGGTCCCCGGTAAGAAACTCCGTTTCGGCGGGGATTTCCATATGCCCTTAACCCGAACTTCATCTCTGGCACTGCTTGCTGTGTGATGTAAAGTACGCCAGTATGATTCCGTGGTTCAGTTTCCAAGTTAGATTGTAGGTCCTCTTTACCCGGTCAGATTACGGGATTAGGTTAAGGTAAACATGACAGAGGATATAATGACCAATAAATGCCATTCCAATTAATACTATTACGTGAGTGCTGTCGTAGGAAAGAAAAAAGGTGGTGGATACTTGAATGTATTGGTGATGGTGTAGCTAGCAACAATTCAATTCAGCCAAACAGTTTGTCACATTAATGTCTAACAATCCTTAGCTACCACAGGGGAATTGTGAATTTCTTATTTTCTTGCTTATTTTTCCATATTGTTGACGTGGTAGTCGTTATGTAGTATGTAACCTAACGGTCAAAAGAGAATTATGAATAAAAATTATATAACTACCTCAACTTACTTCTTGGTGGCTGCATTACATCGTCTGAAACTAATATTAAAGTACCAACAACCCGTCTTATAAGCCAATGAAATAAATGTATTGAATCTCTAAAGCTTTAACTCACATCAAACTTACGTAAATGCATTACCGACACACAAATGTTGTTGTTTGAAAGTTACCACCATCAAGTTTCTCTGTTTGTCTTTAGAGCAAGTACAGTACTTGCAATCATCATCATCATCTAGGACAGCTTCCAGCCACTGGCCAGGTCTGCTGGGAACAAAAGCCTCGCCAGCGCTTCCTGTCTAACCACCATCTCTCTTCTTCCACTGACGCCCAATTTCCTCCTCTTTCCTCCACACATTTCTTAACACCTTTCATCCATCTGTCCCTCGGTCTTCCTCTAGGTCTCTTCCCTTTCAGCTCCATGTCCAGCATCTTCCTTGGTAGCCTCTCCTCTCCCATTCTCTTTACATGCCCGTACCACTGTAGCCTAGATTTTTCAATTCTTTGTTGTAGCGGTTCTTCCTTTATCATCTCCCTGATTCGCTCATTCCTTATTCTGTCTCTTCTTGTTACTCCCACTCTACTCCTCTGAAATTTCATTTCCACCGATTGTACCCTCCCTTTGTCTCTCTCCTTCATCACCCATGTTTCTGCTCCATATGTTAAAATTGGTACAAAATATGTTTTATATATTGCCTCCTTACTCTTTTGTGGGACATCCCTACTCCATACCAGGCTCCTAATACTTTTAAAAAATCCATCTGCACATCTTCCTCTTTCGTTTATTTCCATCCTGTTTCCTCCATTTTCTTCAATACAGCTTCCCAAATATTTAAAACATTCCACTCTATTTAGTTGCTCCCCTCTAAGTGATATGCCTATGTCCGTCCTGTTCTTCTTTCTTGTTGTTATCACCACTTCACTTTTTCTCGCAGAGAACTTCATACCATAATCAGCAACTACTCTCTCCCACACATCCAGCTGATCCTGCACCTCTCTTTCATCCTCTCCCCAAACTAATAGGTCGTCTGCAAATACCATTGCTTTCATTTTTCCTTCCCCAATGCTCTGCACCACCTTCTTCAATATTTCATCCATAGCTACAATAAATAAGAGGGGTGATAGGGCACTTCCTTGTTTTAGTCCATTTTTCAAATGGAACCATCCAGTCTTATCCGTTCCCACTTTGACACAGCTCTTACTACCCTCATACATATCCTTCACTCTTTGCACTATCTCCATTTTTACTGACTTTTTTCTCAGTCCTTCCCACACTTTGTTTCGGCTGCAATAATAAATTAAAACTTTGAGCCACAAACTATAGCTATTTAGAATTAACGGTGCGAGTATTTTTCAGGAGTTTAGTTACTAGCTGAAATTGCAAATACATAACTAAGCCGAAAATCTAAACTCTGTTCTATCATTCATTTCATTTACTCAACTATTCACCAGAATATTCTTTTACAAAATGAGAGATTAAGTTGGGGGCTTAGCTGTTATCGTGTTATCACGCTATCGAGGAAGAATACACCGTAGATATTATAGAATGAGATAAGAGTAAAAGAGCAAATCCATCCCTCATCCATTGTTATAGGCTTTCTGTCGTAGTAAACTGGCATTCAGCCCAACTGTTAGCGACTTTTCTTTCAAACACAGACCTTGGAATTTACATTCATCTTTCGTAAATTTACATTTTTCTACCTGTAGAATTTTGGTGTTTCCATAGTGACAAGTCTATAGTATGCCAGCGAAGAAGAAGGCGGGTTCCCGGTCATACAAACTACCATTTGATGTCGGATTCCCTTTATATAAACCAAAACACAAATTCTGACATCGTCTGTGAAATTTTTTTTAACTACTATACTACCTAAATGATTTTATTTATACGTTTCTGACACTATATAAATTATTCTAGCGTACACTTTTATAAATTAACATATCGTTAACTTGTATTTCCAATGTATATTCAATGGCCACCGCTTATCGAATGAAATGGGCTATTAATCTTCGAACTACGTAAGTCATTTGTATTTACGTCATTCTGTTTTGTGTACCGTGCTACTTCTGGGTATCATCGCAACATTACCATAAGTGACAGAGGAAGAACGCTTCAAAACCTTTTGTCTTCTGTAAGGTGACAAGGTCCTTTACATATTTTTTGTGAATAATTTTTGTTAAATAATTAATTAAATATTAGTTTTGCTTGTGTTGTGTAGACAAATGTGTTAAATTGTTATGAAAAAATGATAAAGATAAACGTATATTAAAGTGCCAGAATATCTATGGACAATGGTTATTATGATAATGTATATCTTTGTACGGAAGACAAAAAAAATATGGCGAGGTTATGGATGAGAATATAAAATATATCTGGCAAGTCGTTGAATAAAAGGAATGTAAGAAGTGTGTTTTGACCCTTGTGAATATAAATAAAAAGTTTTTTCGAGTGTTACTTCAAAGAATTCGTTGTCTAGATATTTATTATTTATTTGTTTCTAAACTTTGAATGGAAATAATCTGCCGGCTTCTGCAGCTTAGATTACGGCTTGAAGACGGGCAGATTACATATACCTAAACCTAAAATACAGGAAGAGGGTAACTTACACTTCGCACGCTAGTTATAGCCCGATAAATCATCACAGCAAAATAGAGCACATTTTAGGAATGCTAATACGTATACCTTGTGTTATAGTTTTTAATTAGTGAAAGTTTAAAATAATTATGGTCCTACCTATACAGGACTCAGTTCACAGGTTTAAACTAAAAACGCTAATCTTGAGGGCAGATGGAAGCTTTGCACGGTATGAGAATGTTAGCTGTTCGAAGCACATGTTAGACTGGTGACAATGTGACAGATGATTCCCCCCTCACCGCCTCGTTAAGCTCGACGAAAAACACTGACAACAAGAATATCAGCTACCATCTGGTCGTTACGTTTCCTAGCAGAAGAAGGGACAGGAACCAAGGCACACAGCAGTCTCTTCAGAAATAATGATCCAATTATAATTAATCCCGCCACGGCTCAGCTCGTCGTGGAACCAGTCTATCTCTCCTGCAGCTTGTCTAGCGATGGTCGGTGTCCCATGTGTCATTTCGCAAGGGGGTCATTATATCGAAGTCATTTAATTTCGATGAGTAACTCTACTCGTCTACAAGTTGCAACTTTTTTGAATTGAATTAAAGTTAACTGCAAAGGACCGTATGCTCCAGTGGCAATTTGCCTAGTCATCTAATTACCCCTTTCTTATAATTTTTTATTATTATCTTATACACTTTGAATGTTTAATTCCTCCACAAATCTACTTTTGTTGTTCACGAATTTTAATTTTAAATTTCTTCAGCGTTTTTGATAAATTATTACGGATTCTAATCAAATCCAGTATTTTCAAGTTGTTGGTTTGTCAAGAGAATTGTTTTAACGTATATTTTATTACGCTAGACAAACTAGGTATTTAGCAACATCAGTTCTATAAAAACAAGTCGATCAAAAATCTGTCTGATAAATCGACAGATATGCTTCATTGCATTTTATGGAAAATCTGACGAGTATGTTCACCAAAAAGTTCGGAACAGCATAAGTTTATTTCAGTGCCAAATGTTTACGTAGAGTTTTATGTTATCATTAGAATGCTTACAGCTCTAAAATTAACGTAGATTAATTGACAATAGTTAAGTTTACCTTTGGACGTTTACAAAAACCTGCGCAAAATATGATTTCTCGTTATACACGTCCTAAGCCATTTTAAATATACAATGCAATGTATGGACATTTTCATGAGGATAATACGTTGAATAAAGAAGTCAGATACAACATATTTCTATCCTACTGGTTGATAACCCATATTTTCCTTAATACAACAGCAATCAGTAAAAATAATTGAAACATTTTTCCAAGCAACTAATTGATTGTTGTGTAGTCAAAGGTTCAACACTCTATTTGGAGCAGGTACGTATTTTAAGAGAATGTATGGGGATTTATCTCCGCCCTATCCCTTCCTTCACTACGCACACTCCCGGCCATTAAGGGAACCACCTATTATTTTAAGGCGAAATCACGAAATCATGAAATCATTGTCATTTTTAGTGCTATCAATGTATTCTGTAAATGTTTCAAATGAATCCTCTTCAAGAATATGAGAGAACTTGGGAATTGTTGTTATCAAGTTATTTCAGACATAATGCAATTGAGGTTTCGAAGTACTGGGCTAAGTTGTCGATTAGCACACACGGTGTATTTTGATGTTTGTGATTCGAGAATAATAATAATTTTAAACATAACCCTTTTTCATCCAAGTTTGGGGTAATTTACATTCTTTAG
Organism: Vandiemenella viatica; assembly: GCA_031002005.1. NCBI lineage: Eukaryota > Metazoa > Arthropoda > Insecta > Orthoptera > Morabidae > Vandiemenella > Vandiemenella viatica. Next base: position 73,709,145 of record CM061919.1, read on the forward strand.
CTAAGCGTTATCGTAAATTTTGGAGAACATTTCAGATCTAACAGTGCACTGAAATAACGCCTGGGTACTTGCTCCCGTGAAGTCTTCACCATTGGAATGACTTACTCATACAAGTATGCATAAAATATCTGGATTTACTATATTTGGCAAGTACAACTGTTCTGTGATGAAAGAAAATGATAATGATGCTATTCTTTTTCATAGTTCTACTAGAGAAGTTTCCTCAAGTAAATTTTAGTTCGAGGAGCAAAACGAGGTGTGTTGGACATTAGTAGAACGAACATACCCCCTACGCTGCGTTATAAGGGAGCGTCCATAAACCACGTAGCTCCATTTTGACCTGCTGTAAAACCCCTCTCCCAGCCACGCAGTCCGACGTGGCTTTTGCCTCTACCCCCCTCCATCCCTCATGTAGCACGCAGTTTTTTTCCCTATTGATTACAAAAGAAATTTTGTACTGTTTTCTCTTGTAAGACTATTGTAAATTACATATGGAGATATTAAATGACAGAAATAGATATTCAAATGCTGTTGTGTGTTCTGTGCCTCATTTTAACTGTGACAAATAATATGATTGGAAAGCTACGTGGCGTGACTCGGCACTACCCCTCTCCCTCAAGCTGGGTTTCCACGACGCGTCCCTCGGCGTCTGTTAAGGGAGGCCTCTCATCTTTGCCCCATAAGCTAGCAGGTACGGCGGGTCTCGACCCAACGCCAGGCGGTAGAAGATGAAAGGCGCTTCCTAGGTACCACGCGCCCTAGGAACGGATCTTCACGTAGACCAACATAGCTTTCCAGCCAACCCCTACTCCCTCCTAGACCGAGCCACGTACTATATGGACGCTCCCTAATACCAAAAAATTACAAATATGCAGTAGCAGCTAGGTAGGAAAAAGTACCAAGCATGTTCTGTCAAGAAAAAGACATAAACAACAAGCAGAGATGCAAAAAATGAGTATTTGTATTTTAAGTACTATTAAGGTTCTCTGTATGTTACAGATCCTTGCATCTTTTATTTTTATACCAAATTGCTTAGAACTAAAACTGTCACTGTCTAGTATTTGAGGCGTTTGAAAGAGTTGCTTCGTTTGGCCTGATCAGATAAATTCCTATTCAAACCATTTTCTCGGCTTAAACTTGAAGAATAGTCTTACTGACGAAGTGTGATTTGTAACGTGATATAATTGATGCTTTATACGCTGAACTCAGTTCATTTTATTGCAGAATGTCAGGTTAAAACAGCTAATATATTTACTGTCGCTAAAAATCAAACAAGCCGGGAGTAAAATGACAGGAACTTTAAATTTATTTACAGCTCTGTTATTAATGTTTTGAGTTTTTAAATAATAGGAAATATTGTAGAATATCTTCTACACCCGTACCAGTTCAAGGTACAATTCTGGTGTAAAATCGATGAAACTTTCTTCAGGAATATAGAAAATATACAAAAACATTAAAACGATCATTTAATAAAACTATTAATTAAATAAATTTTCCTGAAATGTCAGTGATAACTCATTTCCTGGTTATTTAATCCATTTCTGTCTACGATAAAGATTAAAAAAAGCATGGTGTGATCCTGACAGCAACGCTTAATTCTCCTTCATTCAAAAATGTATATTGTAACTCACCTTCTGTTTAGCCCCAGTTAGATATAAGTAGACAGTTACGTGTTCCCTGGATAAAGATATCAACAGTGCATCTACTCGGAATGAGGAATGAAGGGTCAGTATTCCCTTCAATTCGATTCAGAATTAATTAGGTTAGTGCTCTGCCCAGTTGGTGGGTCAGTGGACGAGGCGGGCAGGATCGAGTAACGCTGTTAGGGCCTAAGTTGGTTGTGCGGTGACGCCATTTGTCACAAACGTAGCGGCCATCTGGCGCCGAAAATCGATGCAAGGCAACATCCAGTCGGGTCCAGCGATAACAAGCCTGGAACATTCACGCCTCGGTTGGCCACTTCGTATCAGGCACATGCACTCCAGTAAAATACAGTCAATTATAATTAAATGATTAAATATGACTAGTTAAGCATTTGCATTGAGTTGATCGTTGGCCGGTCATAGTTCATGTCATTTTCCGACTCCCTAACGTAAATGAATTATTCTGAATAGGAGCACACAGACGGTCTTCAACAAACACCTATCGTCTTTCGGAATAGTACAAAATTCTAAGACCAAAAAATTCTCTTCGTAACATAAAACCCGTTTCTTTCCTTGAATTCTCAGATGACTTTAATCCATGGCAATATACTTTAGAGCCAGATACCCTGTTTTTATTTACTCCATTAAAGTTATGGATTATTTATCAAATATTATTACAAACACTCAACTAAATTAATGGCTTAAATAAAGTGTAAATATTATTTAACTAATACATTTTTTAAAAATATTTTTCTATATGTATGTTCGTTCGGGCCAACTAGGATTGAATTTGCTTAGGATGTGCACACATTCGTATTATAACTAGGGTTGTTAGCCCTAGAAATGACCTACATTTTATCGTAGAATACGAAAGCGTTCTGGTATACATTACATTACACAGCAAGCTGTGCCAGAGGTGAAAGTCGGGTTAAGGGCCATCGAAAATCCCCACAGAGACAAGGATTAAACTAGGGGCCTTTCGATCTCAAGTCAAACGCCTTAACCATTGTGCCACAAGGCTGCAAAAAATTATTTCTAATTATTTATTTCTTGTTTTCATTTTTTCTTAAATAAAGATAGCTGGATAAGTTCTTTAGAAAGTAAATGCTGCGGTGTGGGCTTCAGGACTTGATGGATCTTTGTTCATGCTTGTGACGGTGACTCGAGGGTGGGCAAGCGATCGATGGAACGTCAGAGCTTTCTCGAGTATGATAAACTGCATGGTCAGTGATCCTCATTTATTTTCTACGCTCCACTAGTGTCGTCTTGTCAGTGCGTTTGGTCGAACTGTCTCACTAGGGCATTCTCGCGCCTCGTCTTGTCTTCAAGTTACCTGCTCCTCTCAATCCTTTCAGAGCTTCCGCCACAAATTCTTGACAGCTGAGCCTTTATATAGCAGTGATAAACAATTCGGATTACCAACAACACTAATTATAACTCAAAGAAATATGTGATTCAATGATAACTCTTAAAAATTTCCCACTCCCTGTTCAGCATTCAACCATTAAAAAGCCGACAGCCGACTCGTCTGGTGGCTCAGTAGTTAAGGCGTCTGGCTGGGTATAGAAAGGTCTCCGGTTCGAATTCCTATCTCAGCGGGGATTCTCGTAGGCCTTTAACCCGGCCTTCATGCGCGCGGTAGGACTGCCAGGTTAGGTTAAGGACGGCTACGACAGGGGCGGAATGCGCAGCCAATAGAAAACTTGTCACCATGTCATTCCGACCACACGGAATTATTATATTACTAGCATTTATCCGCTGCTCCGCACGCGCGTGTCTTGGCGTGTATGGAAATATTTTACCATTTTTAATTTAGTACCAAACGTAGAGAAGCAAAACATATAAATTTTACTTAAAAACTTTCTTCAATCAGCCATCCCCTCCAGACCGTGGTTCCACAACTGAAAAGTAAACAGACGCCACTTAACCAAATCATCAGAAGACGATTTCACCACTGAAACTTCCCCAGCCATTTAAGGCGGATAGGATTGAGAGACAACCCACTATGCGACTGCATTGATCAGGCAGCAGGGAACATAAACCATCTTCTCTTTTCATGCAAGAAATACGCAGACTATCAGGACAGAATGCTAAAAGAACTCACAAAGTGTAACTTTCCGCTCCCAACCAAAGTTTCCAACCTGCTCGCTTCAAATAAACACGAAATAATCGAAATCAAAATGACCTTCTTTAAGGAGGGAAACATCCAAATACAAATCTCAGAAAATTAGAAAATCCAACAGGAAACGATGGGAACAAAGTTAGTACATTCACAAACGTACACCATCTGAACAGATATATCCTCATACATATCAGCCGGACATAATTCTAGAAGAGCGATTAGGGCAACAATGCTTTACATTTAGCAAAATAGAATTAAGTTACAGTGTCAAAAATCCCACAAACTGTATAATAAACACACTACGACGCAGATAAGAGGTATAATAAAGTAACTTATTACATGTCGACACACCATAGTATAACACCAAGAATGTAAGCTCATATGGACAAGTTCAAAATGTAAACTGTTGCGTACAAAACTGTAATGGAATATAAACTATGTATACATAACTGTAAAGGAACTTATATGTTAATTGTTATAAAACGTAAAGAACTTTAAACTATGTATATAGAACTGTAAAGGAATTGAAATATGAATTGTCATAAAACGCAAAGAACTTGGGTGTATGGCCAACAGGGCTGAAAGCCATTTAAATAAATAATAATAAAAACAAACTTTCGTCTCCTTTAATTACTACCTTAGATACGGTTTTCATAATACATTTCGAAAGTTTTTTTTTGTTTTTTTTTTTTGCTGTACTGATCTTTTAACACAGTATAATAAATTAAAAATAAGAAATTAAAGCAACATGAAATATTATCGCTAACGGTCCGATTAGAAAATATCAGTAATCGATTGACCTTTCGGACAATTTTTTTCAACACAATTTCCTGGCGATAAAAAGTGCATAATATTAAGGCGAAAAGAAATGCACCTTAGAAATAAAAGTTACCGTCTGAAGTAGTGTTAGCAGTACGTCATTTCTAAAAATATATTTTCCGCCAACGATAGATAGCATTTGCAACAACGAATCTGAAATAGCTGGCAAATTTTCGTAATGCAAAATGTGCACATTCTCATGTCGTGCGTAGTAACACGTATTTCTTGCTTAATTACTTCTATGCATCTACCCAAATTTCGAGCCATCTTTCTTCATCGTAAGTGAAAGTTGGAGTTGTTAGGTTAAAATCTGGCCTGGACCACAAAAAAAAAAAAAAAAAAAAAAAAAAAAAAAAAAAAAAAACATGTTGCCAAAACCACACGAAAATATAGGCTGGACATGCACAACGTTTGTATCGCTTCCTGAAGTACACATCATCACTTGCATGGTTTGCACTAACGGCCTATTAATTACTAACAATAATTGGATTCCTCATGCCTAATGCTGTTGCAAGAACGTTCTGGTCAAACTGTATTTCGACCTAACGACGATCTATACTGATTTTGCCGCTCCAAAATCAAACGATGCAGATACACCTAAACACAAGAAATGCATCGCTAAATAAATTTTTGATAAGGCAATATTGTCTATTTAAGGATTCAAAGTATGCGCAACTTAAACTATAACAATTAACTTCATAATGCAACTTCAGTTTGAACTGCAAGAAGACGAAACTACGCTCAATAATAATATCGGAATATAATAGTTATATTTTTTTTTTATTCCTGGTTAGGTTGAAATGCACCCTGGAACAGATTAAAAACGTAACTAACAGTACAAGGGTGTATATGTATAATTGATTTTTACTTTCGAGAACTACTGGAAAGCGGTGTATCACAAAATTTACTTTCAAATTATCTATCGCTATTTATGCGATCTTAAAAACCCTTTACTATTGATACTAAACACAAAATTCACTTCCTGTAAATATTACACTTCTGTTACTCTTATTGAAAAGAGAAAATATTATGGTTTCTGTGACGAATTCCGTATAATTATATGTATCAAAAATAATAAAACCGAAAAATTATCACAAAAGAGAAATATATAGAATCCAGATATATTCATCTTTGGTGAAACGTATCATTTTTACAGTAAATTAAACACCCGTAACGCTTATTACGTCTGATTCAGTTATTTCGTTTATTTAGAAAACTGAATATTGCAAGTCAAAATATTAAATAGAATTCTAGGTTGTGTGATATATTTTACAATTTTTTGTGCAAGGAGTGAACATCTCAATTACGGTGCGATCCGTATCTCATAATTTTATGTCTAGAAATGTATGCAATTATTCCCTCCGTACCACGGTATGCGTAAGTCGTTAGCTATTTCTGCAGATTTTAATTGGGATTGATAGGTCTAAAAATTTGAAAGCACTACCCAAATTCCTGCGATAGTTTTTGCGCACTTTCCGTTCAAATAAAGAGACACACGCAACTTGCTTACAGATTTATAATAGTAATGATTTAAAAAAAAGAAAGAAAGAAAGAAAGATGGAGTACGGACGTTACTCAAACTGTATAATTTGTGGGATGTGATGGTTTTTTCCTATTTTAACCCCATGTCGTTAGTTCAAGAGTGGCACACCTTCTTCTGAAAAGCTTTAAAAATCAAGGGCCCTTCGTAAGCTCTGTAATGCGACTTTAAATGAGAAAATTTTAATACAAACATGTTATTTACAAAGGGTTGTTGCCATAATAGAAGTGAATTGTATGAACTTGCGTATCAAAGTCACTGATTTCACATCCCAGATCGTAAAATCATAGTATTGTGCATTGATTCTTATCCTGGATTCCACAATGTTGTTGTTAATCAGTACATCAATACAAATGTTTTTGTAACTGAGGAAGGCAGTAAAGGTGGTCTCCGAAATATGGTGTTTTCACAGCACAATCCGACGGTACATCCGTCAAGACGTCATTGCAATCATACGCCAGGAAAGTCTCAGTTCTTACAAAAATCGGTATGATAAACCTCAAAACTCTATAGCCATTTTAATACAATGACGCCTGTCTCAGCACTGAATGTGGAGCTATTCTAAAAAAATTGTTAGATGATCAGATCCTGTGGAAGCGTCGTTAATCCATGTAGTATAGCAGATAAATTAGAATGCGTAACAGAAATTTCACTATAATGCTTCTTGTACTGAATTCACTTTAATAACGTGAACCTGGAGACTGGACGCAACCTAAATAACTCAGAAACTTTCGGCGAGTCCGATGATTCCCGAACAGGTAGTTACAATGGGCGCCACCACAGCGATGCTTGGTTAGCCAGAAAATTTCAAATAAATAAATTCATTAAATTTATTTGTGCTTATGTTGTTAAAAGGAAGTACAAACTTCAAATAAATAATTGAATGTGATTTTATTTGCACTTACAGTGTTAAAATGAAATGTGGTTTAGTAAAAGCATTAGGGACAATGAATCAGAAACGGGAGGGTCTAATTCGGAGAACGCCAATTAGAAATGAAGATACTAAAAAAATTTAAAATTTATCCTGAGGAAATCATGAAGGAAATAATAAAACTAAAGAAACATAAAGGGGCTGGTGTAGATAATATTACTACAGATATCTTAAAGATAGCCAAATGTGACACTGTACCTTATCTTGAAATATTATTTAAATTGAGTCTGGAATACTTGCTGCTTACCACAGGACTAAATAGTGCAATAGTAGTACCGATACATAAATGAGGGGTATAAAATAGAGTTGAGAATTACAGGCCAATCAGTTTGACATCAGTGGTAGGTAAATTAATCGATAGATTGATATGCAACCACATCAGAAATATATGTGAGGAACGTAAGTGGTTTTCAAGCAGGCAACATGGATTCAAGCATGGATATTCATGCGAATCTCAGTTGGTGGGATATATGCAAGATATTTCAGATGAAATGGACAGGGAGGTCAAATTGATAGTGTAGCACTAGATCTGTCAAAGGCGTTTGACAGAGTGGGCCATAAAAATGGTAGTAAATAAGATAAAACTATTGGAGTGAATTAGAAAGTGATTTGTTGGGTAGAAGAATTTTTAAAAGGTAGAAAACAGAAAGTTAGGGGTAGGAAATGTAATATCAAAAGAAGTGGAAGTAAATATGGGGGTGCCGCAGGGAAGCGTATTAGGATTATTGCTATTAATTATTCTTATGAATAATTGTGTTGATTGTTTACTATCTGAAATTAGATTGTTTGCAGATGACATAATGTTATATAAAAGAATCAAAATGATAGAGGTTGCAGGGTGATCTGGAAAGTATATCTAGTTGGGTTGGTAAACATGGGATGAAGATAAACGCAAAGAAGAGTCAGCTTATTAGATACACAAATAAAAAACAAAAGGTTAATTATGAATATAAAGTGGTGAAAGAATTGCTTGCTGAAGTCTTTAAATGTAGATATCTTGGCATTACATTTGATAACAAGCTTAACTGGGCAGGACACATTGGACAGGTGGTAGGAAAAGGTTTCAAAATTCTGCACTTGTTGGAGAGATTGATGAGGGGATGTACGATAAAAGTAAAGGAATTGGGTTACAAAACTTTGGTCTGACCATTGCTCGAATATGGTGGTGTTGTATGGGACCCTCATTTTGCGTATCAAATACAGAAGTTGGAGAGGGTGCAAGAAAGGGCTGCTAGATTTGTTTCTGGAAATTATCGCAGAATGCATGGAAGGGAAAAGATGACCATGACCACAAGCTGGTACTCGATTACAGGCACAAGGGTGTGGGAAGATTCTCTTTTTAGGTAAGGGTTGGTCAGGGGTTGGAATGAGTTACAAGAGAAATGATGAATGATTTGCCGAAAACGTTGAAAGAATTTAAAGATAAAATTTGTAGAGGGCAAATGTAGGTGGGTGCAGGATAGAGGGTGTAGAGTATTTGCCACCGGAGCCTGTGCTCCATTGTAATTAAAATTAAATTAAATTAAACAAAAGGCATTTGTCGGTTTCGGAAGTAACTTCAAGAAAATATGAAGAACAAAGATAAAAAAAAAGGCCGGGATTTAATTACAGTGCCACGATCGTTTATATTTTCATGTCACTTTTTGTTTATTTACGATCCAGAAAATAATAATATAAGGAGGACATCTAACATTCACCTTATATTCTCTGTAGCAGTACTAAGTAGACCACAACATAACCTAAGACTTTTTTTAAGAGAAGGTAGAAACATGAAAGTTTGTTAAAAACTCAGAGAAAATTAATACGAAACATAGGTAATCACGAAGTGTATGAAATAAATAATTGTTGTTACATTTTGAAATTATATTTTACTTTGAATCTTTTTCATAATAATAAAAATTTCCGTCATTTAAAATGAAATGCAGTTATTTAAAAACAGCCTAACCAAATACTCCGTGAATGTAAATAGTGAAAGTTTATCCACCTCATAAAAAATATCAGTAAAAAAAGGTGATGACTAATCTTTATTCGTTTTCCTTACAAAATATTCCAGAACAAATTCCTACTACCCCCTTAAACGATATCTCTCATTTTTGGTGGGTGTTTAAATTAGTAAATACATATTCTGAGCAGCATTAAAACATAAGAAGGCAAAAGAAATTCCACTTCCAACGTTTCACTATGAAGTATACCAGAATGATATGAGTGCAGTGTCGTCGTTATTTGACTATGTAATACACGTTCCAACGGATAAATGATCCATGAGTAACAAACCACCCGTACATCTGCAGTTT